>OZ024914.1:33335136-33662261 GCA_964017125.1 Flabesymbios commensalis
TTTTCCAGCTTCAAATTACGAAAAATATTTATATTTATGAAAAATAGACATTTCCAATATTAAATTACAAACAACACTCATATATTAAAGTGGAATATTATATACAATTGGGTGGATATAATTAACTCTAACTATATTTAATTTCAATATAAATGGGAACGAATTTAATTTAGCTAACTGCAGTCTATATTGGGCGTGGCAAATATTTAGGCAAAAAACATGATAAAATAGCATTGTCAGTGTTTGTTTTGTCTCGAATCCTGAAGACCACGTTCGTTCAAAAAAGGATGTTCGATCGAAAAAAGGAAAACAATTACAGTATGTTGCTCTACCGGTGGTATAATTTTTTTTTCCAGATCTAATATATTATATATATGTATGTTGTTGAAATTGCACAACGACACTTCATTTTAGCCGTCATATACAACAAAATTCACACCTTAAAGTATTTCTTCACTTATTTAGAGTTACCTTATTTTTTGTTGATTAGATATATCTATCCAGATTTTACTTCATGGATAATTTAAACATATGAGTTTATCAACAGTCTCACCCAAAACTCAGTCTGTCTGCCACATTTAAAAATTATGTATACTAAAATATATATGTCTGGCTAATGCAATATTTAAACTACATGGTATCTTTTCCAGTATATAATCGGATATTGTATTAACTTTCAGCATTGTGGCCCTGACAGTGAATCATTTAATTTGATCAATGGACATATGACTTCATACAAGGTCAATGCTTACTTAATGAATAATTAATTTTACAAATGACGGGCTGAGGGGGTTTACCTGTCCAGACCTGCTGACCAGTAATGAGCTGACCACTGACCAGTCTGAAGTGGACTGCTATTAACCCGTACAACGCTCACGATGCATCAAAGCATCATTTTGCATCCCCGAAGAACAATTTAATTTCCTAAAACTAGAGATTTAAGAATGAAATTTTCATGGAACTGTTCTAAAAAAAACAATGATATTTTTAGCTTTTGTCATCCATTTCAAATCTTTTTCATTCACTGCAAGTCGAGAATTGCGACAGCAATTCACGGCTTGTAGTGGATGAAGATGACAATGGTAAATTCAGGCTTGAGAGGGTAAACATTTACAACGCTGATTTATTTTAATAAAAGCCGTGAAGAACAAATGTTTTTTTCTCAATTTGAAAGCAGCATAATTGTCTTAATCAGCTCTTTCTGCTTCATTTGAATACCTATGTTATGGGTCTACGGCCATTATTTTATAAATGGTTCACTCTTTCAGTGCGAAGACAGACATTCCCGGCTTAGAATGTAGCGGTCGGACAAACAAATAATGTAGTGGTGTGTTTTAAATTACAGTGATAATAATTGTGGCTATGGCCCTGTTCAGTCGTTTTTTGTGTCCTCTAAGTAAGAAATTTTAAGGAGGAGAATTTAAAATTAAACTTGTTAGATTTACATTAAAATTGTAAATATGTAGGTCTTTTTATCCACGTTGAGTTGTGGGTCGCAGTAGAGAAACATAATTAAAGTTTAAAACATCTTCATGAAAAATGTAGGTAGAAACTGCGATAACACAATAATGTTTGTCAGCACACCAGTAGGGATTTAAAACGAATATCTATAGCCCACATAGTAGTATTAAATTACCAAATAATTAAATTATCTATTTTACGCAGTTGCAATCCTACCTATAATTTATTATCATTGGCACTCCCTTCTGCAAAGGTCTATTAAAATGTCGATGTGTTGATGTGCTCTAAAACAATCACATATCAAACCTGGTAAATATATATTATTCGATATTATAGTATATTTAAAACATTGTTCAGAAAACACGAGCTCTTTAACATTTTATGAAAGCAGATTGTTTACATCGTTCTTTCTATGTCATCGGTCAAATAGGCACCGATGACCCACTATGGCGATCTACAACTTCATATACACTTGACATGTGCTGATTGATGTCTAAACATTTATTTGACAATGCAAGCCGCGCAAATGCTAGTGCTATATTGGGTGCTAGAAGCAACCCACGTTATGTCGGGCGGTCATGCTTTGCTCCTACGCCATGTCGGACCAAGTCTACCCCCGACCTATTGAATAGTGCATGGTTCAGCATGTCACATGACCAGATCGACCAATCAACGCCGTCATTCAGTTGTTATTTCAATTAGGGGTATAATACCAGACTTGGGTCTTTAGGTCGTCCACATTCATAATATTATATGCATGCCATCCGTAACTACAATACTTTTTTTTATATCTTTGTGGTTTGTTGAATATCGACATGTTTTGATCAAAAGTGTATTTGGTCAGCAAGACAATGAACATGATGAAGTATGGAGATCTTCATTGTAATCAATGAACCTAATTTTAACTCATTTCAAGTGCTGAGTCTTGGAAGAGCGGCACAACTTCATGTGACTACAAAATATAATTTTCAGATGTCGCCCCCGCCCCCCAAAAAAAAGAAGAAATCGTACAAACGTAGAAAAGTGAACTTGTCCTTTTACTGGCGTTGTTTGGGAACCTATAGAGTATCACTAAGAAATAAACAAACAGGCTATCTTTACAATTGCAGGATCTAATATGTATTACGGTCTATAAATCACGAAATGGCACCCGTTGATTGGCCATTAACCTTTACAACGCTGATTTTTTTTAAAACCATGGTTCCTTTTCAATTAAAATCATCATAAATGTCTTAGTTAGATCTGTCTGCTTCATTTAAATACTTATGTTATGGGTCTACGGCCATTATGCATATTGTACTTATTTCAGTGCAGGGGACCGTCTTTATATGTCAGAAACTTTCGTCGACAGACGTCAGATTCTGGCGTATAAAGACGGTCCCCGCGCTGAAAGGGTTAATGCCACTTAACCCAGTAACAAGATAAGTTGACTCAATGCTAAGTTAATGCTGGGCCAGCGTCGTAGACTAGCTTTAACTTGACATTGAATTAATGTATCGTGTTTACTGGATCCTTTCGGGTTCAAATCTTGTATTCTACCCCCGACCAATCGAAAAGTGGGCGAGCCTGCCACATGACGATATCGGCCGATCACTACCGTCTTTCAGTTGTTGTTTAAATTAAATTAGGGGGTAGAATACGAGACTTGGGCCGACTTTCGAGTACCAAACAATGGGCCCAATGACAATCGACAGTACCCAGCACACACACAACATTTGTATAATATTTGTACAATGTTGGTCCAACGTTGAAGTAGTATATGAATGCTTTATAAAATACAGCTTTTTATACTTAGGTTTTGCTGAATAAAGTAATTAATGTTGCATTTTGTGCTGTATTTCGGTTTCGTAAATCGTGGTGAGAAATGGCGTGAGTAACGTTTGTTTAATAACAGAATATTTATATCGATTGCGCCATAAACATAATTAAATAGCCTTGCAAATCAAATCACAACAGCAAAACATTCATATAAAAAACAATTTTGAGAATTTATAAAAGCTCTTACAAACAGCTTGGCTGTCAGCGGCTACGCCATTAATCTTTATTTATAGCTACTTATCCATTTAAAGGTAAAGGTGCAGGTTTATAGTCTGATATCAAGTCTGAAGACCTATCATCCGACTTTACATCTTACCCCCTGGTCACTGGACTGGTTCATTTGTGTGCCATCTCAACTCCACGGAGAGCATACATTCCTGCAGCCGTTTCGGCGCATTGAACTTATAGTACACATTGCCATCTCTGTCCTACCAATGATTCTTTTTCACTTGAGTCAAGTGAAGCATTTGAGGGTGAAGTGCCTTTCGCAAGGACGCAACATCTTAACAATGTCCCAAGATTGAGAATGGAGAAACATGATATTTCTCTGAAAATTCTGCACGAAGCGGGATTAGAAACCGCACGGCAGGCAGCGACATTGGCAGAGCGCCACGCTGTAAGTAACCATTGCGCCATGTCGCTTTAGAATACATCTACTTGCCTGTGTCTACAAAATGCAAGTAAAGGTCATCATCGAGAGAGTTTTATTAAGAACTACACGTTTTTTTTGTTATGATGAGAAAAGGTGCAGTATAAATGTGGTTTAATTTATTAATGCATTAATGATACCATTCATTTAGAGGTTGCATTATTTTGGCATACCACGATCCAAATACATTTTGATAATATTATTGTTTGTGTATAATGAAACAGGTGGCTGTGGAACGTGTTTAGACATATGGTGCGTCACTATATTTACATAGCAACTCATCTGCGTGTGAAAGTGGAGTCAATAATAATCATCGCAAGCACACAAGTCATGTGTGCTGATGTGGTGAACACATCCTTAGTGATGTACATCACCTTTAACCAACACAACGCTGAAATATATGTGCATAACCATGGAGACCAAAGGGTCATTTTCAATATGAAATCATCATAAATGTCTTAGTTAGCTTTCTCTGCCTTATTTGAATACCTGTGTTGTGGGTCTGCGGCCCTTATAAATATTTTACTCTTTCAGTGCGGGGATCGACTTTAGACGTCAGCATCTGACATCTACAGACGTCAGATGCTGACGTCTAGAGT
This sequence comes from Flabesymbios commensalis, assembly GCA_964017125.1. Lineage (NCBI taxonomy): Eukaryota > Metazoa > Annelida > Polychaeta > Terebellida > Flabelligeridae > Flabesymbios > Flabesymbios commensalis. The sequence continues at coordinate 33,339,664 of OZ024914.1, forward strand.
CTGTCCCCGCGCTGAAAGGGTTGACTGTTTAGCCAGAGTAGAAGCAATGTTAGGCCAATCTCTTACCGAGTAGGTGACGTGCGTGCTGGAGACGGTACTTATAATAACATTTCCTGCGTGAAGTACCCACTATGGACGCGTAAATATTTCCCCAGCGCAACGCAATTAGGCGGCGGAAGAATACGGAGTTCTGGTTCCGCACATAGGACCCCCTCAGCACGCCATCACGCCAGGAAACGCGTGTTCTTTCTAACTCCTATTTTAATGGTTATCTGTGTTGTATTGCACAAAAATAAAATTCCTGGCTCAATATCTCGCGTAAAATAAAAAAACGGCATTTTTGCAGCCAAGATTCACTGGCCAATCCATTTTTATCTAGGATTTTTTGATTTTTTTTAACTTGACAAGATCCTACAGTTAGGCTGTCAGCCCGATGTACATACTCCCAACCATGTACACCACACAATGTATTCGGTGTATATCAGATGCCAAGAAAAGCAGAGCTGATAATTTTGTGGTTTACAAGCTACAACATTGTGTGGGTTACATTAATCTTTAATAAGATAATATAGTTGCATGCTTCAGTACTCAATATTATCATTTATAAGATACTAATGAAAACGAGGCTGGTAATTTATGAAATAATTGAAGTACAGGTTATTGCACACGCCACATTCTGCTTTGCATGACTGACTGACTGACTGACTGACTGACTGACTGACTGATCGACTGACTGACTGACTGACCGACTGACTGACTGACTGACTGACTGACTGAATGAATGAATGAATGAATGAATGAATAAATGAATGAATGAATGAATGAATGAATGAATGAATGAATGAAGGAATGAATGAATGAATGTATGAATGAATAGATGAATGAATGAATGAATGAATGAATGAATGAATGAATGAATGAATGAATGAATGAATGAATGAATGAATGAATGAATGAATGAATAAATAAATTAATGAGTGGATGAATAAATCAATGAACAAATAATTTAATAAAGGAATGAATGAATGAATAAATGAAAGAAAGAATGGATAAATAAATAAATAAATAAATAAATAAATAAATAAATAAATAAATAAATAAATAAATAAATAAATAAATAAATAAATAAATAAATAAATAAATAAATAAATAAAAAAATAAATAAATAAATAAATAAATAAATAAATAAATAAATAAATAAATAAATAAATAAATAAATAAATAAATAAATAAATAAATAAATAAATAAATAAATAAATAAATAAATAAATAAATAAATAAATAAATAAATAAATAAATAAATAAATAAATAAATAAATAAATAAATAAATAAATAAATAAATAAATAAATAAATAAATAAATAAATAAATAAATAAATAAATAAATAAATAAATAAATAAATAAATAAATAAATAAATAAATAAATAAATAAATAAATAAATAAATAAATAAATAAATAAATAAATAAATAAATAAATAAATGAATGAATGAATGAATGAATGAATGAATGAATGAATGAATGAATGAATGAATGAATGAATGAATAAATGAATGAATGAATGAATGAATGAATGAATGAATGAATGAATGAATGGTGTTTTAGGCCATCTATGTGCAAATATCATTGGCTAAACTGGACCAGGAGAACCTACTGAGGTCTGAGGTCGAGCACGCTACCGGAGGCTCTCTAATATTGAATCTTTACGAGTGAGCGAAGAAGAAACATTTTGGCGGTAACTCATTACTTTACAAGTAAGAAGTTTCTGCCTTTTTGTGAATGACAATATGCACCAAACTAAAGCCTCCCATGGGCAATGACACATCCGAGCAAACACGATTAACCCTTCCACCGCCAAATTATTCAATCTGAATTTTCACTCACTTAAATTTGTGTCTCGCTGACGCGATCCACAACTTCAAGTGGGTGAAAATTATTCAGATTTGACAAAAATGGAGGTAAACTGTTTTCAAATATTGCTGATTGATGTCACATTTTATCTTTAACATGTTTAAAAGGTGGTACTTACTGTGCCAATAAAAAATGAAAACCCGAATATCTGCGGCACCGGCGGTTAAAGGGTTAATTGAGCAATGTTTTTTTTCATTTGCTCAATGTATCGTGTTTGCGGAGTACAGCACCCTATAAAAATAGTAAATCAACCCTTCGACATTTCACTCAAAATACGCGGGACGCTGGTCTAATATTGGGTCAATGCTGGGCCAGCATCAAAGAAGCTTGGCCAGCCTTGACCCGCTGTAAGTCGCCATCTTGGGTAGGTCGGTGATCCATAAAAGAGACCGGAACAGCAGCCATGTTGGACGGGGGCGGCATAATTGAATGACGCATAAAGACAATGATATTCGTTTTTATTCTATAGGATTGGTTGGAGACAAATAGACACTCGGGATTACTCGGCTATATCCGGCTTCTGGGGTGTGTCCATGTCTGCTTTATCTGTCAAATAGGACTCCTTAAAGGATACACGCTCACCCAGCGATGGTTCAACGCTGAGCACAACATGTACAACGTTAAGACAACTTTAAATCAACGTTGCAACTGAGAGTCGTGTCATTCAGGAAATACGCCCACGCATGTGGAAAAAGAAGACAAAAGCAGCATAACCCACAAAAAGGAAATCTGGTTAGCTATAACGGGAATACACTCAGTTTTCAATCAAGATCTTACCCAGGTTGGTGCTATCAAGGAAAATCTAATATAATTCTTTTTTCCTTGGTGCTATAATAGCAAAAAAAGATGCAAAAAAAGGACTAAATCTAGTTTGTTATCTAAGACACATAGATTCGACTTTCGACCGATACTTAATGGTATTAAGTATCGGTCAAATGTCAAACTTATGTGACTGAGATAACAAATTATGGATTTAGTCCATTGTTTGCATCGCACGTCTATAGACCTATAGGGCCTATCGGTATAGGTTACCAGACGATATCGCGCGGTCGTTTGTTAGTTCTCTGAGCATGTCTACTTCATCTTGTGATACAATACAAAGGTTCTTCATGGTTTCGTGTGGTGGTGTAGAAAATACTTGTTTAATTCTTGGAATGATTGCTGTATATTCCGATACCTCACTCAAATCAAGGAGTTTAGGCCTATATAACCTTCTTTCTCAAGTGAACACACAGTAGGCTCGTACACTGAAAGCAACGATTCCATGTCAGATCCCGACACCACGATGTAGCTACTCTGCAGTGCAATGCCTAAAGGCTGTAACTGCTTACTTTTCAAGTGGGCAGTTACTGCCTTTAGGCTTTGCAGCTGGATCCAGATTACTTGCCTGAGAATGAAGAGCGACCTGAGCAATGCAGAGCGTCCACCGTCCGCCGCCTGTCGTCTGCCGCTACCACATAAGAGGCTTATCACCTGCTAAAATATCTGCTGATCTAATCAAATTCACACCACGCTCGGAGTCCTGAGAATAACGAGCTTAGTGACTCACCGTGGGGATCCATCCTTAGATTATTAAATAAGAACCATTAACTCTCTGGCTGTCGCACATCCTCTTTACGTTTCGAAACTGACACCTCAATTGGATTTAACAGAATGATTTGCATTCATTCGAAACTGACATTGCAATTGGATTTAACAGAATGAAACAAATTAATATACTTAAAAATTAAGATAAATCATAATATTGAAAATCAAAATGTTTCTTGTGAAAAGATAATACACAAATGTTTATGGTGTCGTCAGTATTCAAAGGGTTAATGAAGTTGAATATCCAGAGTTATAACCAAGTGGACAAAATGTATAACATAATTATCTCCTTTTTCAATCATCATGATCACTGTAGTGTGAAATAGATCAATGCATGGTGCTCTTAAGTAAAAACCAAAATTAAAATGGTAAATTAGAGGTACTTTTTGCCCATTTAAACAATAAATATTATGGCGTTGAGTAGATAAAATACGCGTATGAAATGGTCAGGCTTAACTAATTGCAGGTAAAGATACATATTTAGATATAGGCCTGCAGTGTATGTATTATAATTTTCAATTGGAATAGATGTCGATATTGTTCATCAACTAGAGACTGGTTTACTGATTTTCATAATATTGTTTTCAAATTATGTGTCATGCATCACCATAATATATCATTGCGTATAATTTATAATCTGATTTTGGTGTTGAGTCTGATGTTGAATGACTAGGTGTAGAAGGAACGAGCTAAACTCATTAGCCAACAACCGTCACAGGTCTGACCCTACTTACAATAATAGCATATGTGTAACAAACATGGAAGTTTGAATCACGATTTATTGAAATGTGATACATCTTTTTGCTATGAAACACCTGTTCGTCCAAATTCACTTCCTTTCCACACTCACCCATGCCTCTCTGTACAACTTTGTAGTGAGTGGAGGTATGTGCTTGTCCATAATAAGAAATCGAGAATTTCGTCTCTATATATCGCTTAACTGGTAAATGCGCAATCTAAAAATTAAAAACTTTTGCTGTTCTAGTCTATGGACATGTTTACATCATATGGTCATATATTGGAAGCCAACATAAAATCACTGATTTTTTTATAATTTCAGCCTTATTATGCCGCTTTAAACACGAGTATTTAAAGAGAAAAATAAAGTATATTGTCCATATACCACGATTGGTGCTAAAGTCGCCCACACGTTTACACAGACTTTCTTTCGTCAATAAATATGTATCTATAATCGGTGAACCGCATACTCCAGTCCCTTTACATGCAAAATAAAAACCTAAATTACATCGTTTCAATATAATCATGACAACAAACAATTTTCGATATAAATAGTCCCAATGATAAAATGCATCCGTAAAAAAAGTATTCTCAATAGACTTTGGCATATTTATCAATCAAATCTGACGCCATCGTAATTCCAGCTATCGTGTAAGGTCGTGCAACTCATCATCTGGTTAATGACAAAAGTACCGATAATATCGACTGTTTGGTATCAATGAGACGTATGTTGTCATTTTACAGTGGCATCAGATACGTCTCGTCAGCACAACATGACAACCATGCACTTTATCAGACTGAGTTTGTGATGTAGGTGAAAGTCCGGTTCTACTCAGCAGAATTGTACTTTCATATATATTTGAAAAAAAAACGTGGAGATACAATTTAGTTATATAGGAGTTTGATTGAGAAAAGGGGAAAAAATTAAAGAAAACGGTAGGGTATTTAAATATTGTCTGATAATTTGATGTTGCTATAGTGTTATTTTTTTAGCAACAAATATAAGTGATAGTTGAAAGATACTGTAAAATAAATCGCGCCAAAATCGATATTACCTGTTACTAATAGGTAATATATAATAGTATTAACATAGCGCGACGCGATAAACCGCTGAATCATGCGATATTTTCAAATTAAATCTAGAGTGATTTTTAATGAAATATCGCCCGATATAATATTGTAACTTGTCAAATCAAACCATTGGCGACGCTGCCCACCATTAAAACAGAGTGACTGAAATAGACTTTAGGCGATTAACGTTAAACCCAAAACGTCTACTTAAAACCTTACATAAATCGTGGAGATCTCAGCTAATCCCGCCTGACATTCAGTTGTAATGAACTAGCAGAAACATTTTTGTCAAACATTGGACCTGGGTGACGTCTTATTCGGTTTCGTTGTAGACTCGCAGCCTAGAAGATCTAGTTAACAAAAGCCACCCTCCACAATGAAATGAATCGGGCTTTAGGCCACCTTTGTGCACATATAAGCTAAACTGGGCCAGGAGAACCTCCTGAGGATGGTGAGATGATTGAGATGACACTGCCCTCCAGACACAGGATTCGAAATACAAGCCCTGGCGGTCTGAGGCCGAGCACGCTACCTCTCGGTCACGGAGGCTCCCCACAATACTGACTTTCACACGTGGATGGGGAAGAAACATTCTTAGTTTCTTTCAAACCGCCGAGACCGGGAACCGAGCCCCGGACTCTAGCGTGAAAGGCAGCGGTGCTAACCACTACCCTAGGGCCCCCGCCCACCCTAAGCCGTGATGGAGGTATGCGATTGATCTAACCCCTATTAATGTCCACGAAATACATTTTCTTTTAGTTTACCTAACTTATTGATCATTTATGAATCCACTCAACTGATTTTGAAAAATTCTATCACTAATTAATCATGTGAGAGCTTTTTTAAAACACAATTTTAACCATTTGTGATGATGTCGGTTACCTACGATTCAGATACTTAAAAAAGTTCGAAACGTTGATTCTATGCAAATATTGACAATAATATTACGCCACGTATAATGTATGAGTTGTAGTAAAACAATTTTATCAAGCTCGTATTTGCTCATGGAATCTTGAGAGTGTAGTCTAATAATACATCTCTGGAGATGTGACCCATACGAATAATTATAATTTAAATACAGAAGAGTACGAAATAGAACGTTATTCACCCACCTTGCACAATCACATCCGCATTACCATTAAAACTAAATGGCAAAGTTATCCACACAAATGTATCGCTTTTTGATGTTGACATATCATGTTTCTTATCCATTTATACTCATCAATGTCACGTGTTGGCTTGGAATACAAAGAAAAACGTGGGTCCTGAAAGACGCGTGATGAAGTGAAACGTGTCGCCATTGTTCCATTTTAGTAAAGCCTCCTCGCCCTTTGTTAATTCAAAAACTTGTTAGCTTTGCTTGCCGCTTACAAGAAAACCTCCATGGTATTTCTTTTCTGTCTTTAACATGTAGGCCTAGTCAGCTAACGAGAGCTGGTGCCATTGTTGGCTTTTGTCATATCCAATGGCTCATCCAGCAAACCCGAGAAAAACTCCCAATGTTGGCATTGAACCGTTATTGGGTGAATGTGTCCTGTTTGTAGGGCACCAACGAGATTTTTCTTTTGTAAAACAGACATAATGTTCCAAGAATCACTGGAAGTAGAACACATCGCATTGTCACTGCCTGGTCCTACAAAAAAACTAATGTCTAGTGGTCGCATGAATATATTGTCTGGGGTATAAAACCATTCATTCTCACGCAAATACATATTTAGCTCAGTTAATCATCTTCAGACTTGGCCAGTAATTGTCACGTGGTGAGAGTTGTGATTTAGACACAGCTCGGTGGCCCCAACGTGGCTCAAACACAATTTAAAAACTGAACGTTTCAGCCACAGACTGCATCCATACAAAATCGTGGGAATTTCTTTATACGGCCATATTTAAGACTTAGCCTCGATTGATAATGTCGCCCAATGGTTGATAAGAATCAGAAACATTTCAGTAGACTGCTACATGATCGCATGCTCAGCTCATTTGTCGCACAGTCATCAGGTCATTAGAAAGTTATGGGATTTTTTCGAACCTTGGGGTCGAGATCACCATGCTGACAAACGCCGATTTTCCCGGGTAAAACGAGTATAACGATCCATGGCCCACACCTTTGAGGCGTGGGCTCGTCCACGGCTAACAGCTCATGACACCCCGCGGTAGTTAAAGGAATCAGAGTCACCCAGGGAACAGCACAGTTATTCCGGTTTTAGTGTGGCCTGTTGAACTAGCAGGACGAGCGATAATGGGGGATAATATACACGTCTCGTTTCTCGTTTAGCTCTCGTTATCAGCACACCTAACACACAGGTCAGCGACATAAAACCACGCGAGATTCGAGTTGTTTAGCATGCGTGGTACAATCCTAGTCACCACCTCGCGGTACAAAGCAGTACCTTATCCTGAGCTAGGCTCAGGTCAAAGTAAAATCCATAAGCTTAGCAAAGATCCTAATGATCTTCTACAATAACCTGATACCATGGTCGGTTAATGCTGCCTGCTTGGAAGAAAGTCGGAGATCGCGGGTTCGAGCCCCACCTGACACTCTGGCGTTTTTAAAGAAACAAAATGTTTCTTCTCCGCTCACTCGTAAAGATTCAATATTGTGGGGAGGCTCCGTGCGTGACCGAGCGGTAGCGTACTCTGCCACAGACCGCCAGGGCTCGAATTTCGAATCCTGCGTATGGAGGGCATTGTCATCTATATGGGCACAAATATGTCATAAAACCACATTCATTCATTTATTGCAAAATGTGACAGATTAATAGTGCTACAACCGTGTTGCTACAACGATGCGTAAGACAGTATCATTTTTACCGTAAAATACTACATAATAATGTGACGTGCCACATCGGCACCCGACCTATGTCGGAGCTTTAGATTTTGAGTTATGGCCATGTTTTGTTAAAATAATATTTTTTGGCTAATTTTCTTTTTTAACGCTGAGCGAAAATACAACTTCAAAGCAATATAAGTACAAAATATTGAAGATACCCTAGTTTTATTTCATATATAAACAAATTTTCAATTTGAACTATTTGAACCATTTGTCAATTAAATTTAAACTTTGTAGGTCATTTTCTCAACATTTTGCGATATTTTGGGCTTAAGTTTCCAAATCTTGTTTTAATTGAGATATTTATAATTTTTGGTGCATTTAAAACCTGAGCGCTGGCTCTTCAAACGCCACTTACTAACTCATTTTCTATATTTTGCGACATAGAACTGGTTTTAATATGGCACGTCACATATAATACTTTATAAAAATGAAAACAATAAAATGCGACGGGGGTTGACTTTCCTATTTTATTTTGTAATTTGCTGTTCAGTATTATTATTTTTAGTGATTATGTTCCATGCTCTGAATCAGGGGGCCTCGCCACAATAAACAAATAATGTATATGATCTGTACGTCTTAACCCTTTAACCGCCAAATTATTCAATTTGAATTTTCAGTTGTGTCTCGCTGACGCGATCCAAAACTTCAAGTGAGTGAAAATTATTCAGATTTGACAAAATGGAGGTCAACTCTTTTCAAATCTTTCTGGTTGATGTCACATTTTATCTTTAACATATTTAAAATGTGGTACTTAATGTGCTAATGAAAAAATGAAAACCCTGATATATGCGGCACCGGCGGTTAAAGGGTCAACTGACATGGGGAGATACAGGCAAAACAAGACATGCATTATCGATATATACGAGCTGAATTGCCGGACCATTCTGTCAACCGCTGAAAAAAATTGCAAAATTCGCCGTAGTCTGAGTGAGGATAACTACAAATTGTTATAATTAATTGTATGTTTCTAACATGTTGTCAAAGCATTTTTCACATGAATAAAATTCGGAGTAAGTCGACAATAAGTCGACTGTCGACTGTCAATTCATTGCTTGTAGTTTCAACCGTCTTATTGTAAATATCATTGGGCTTAAATACCATCAGCCTAATTATTGCCAGCCTGTTCTATGTGAGTGGTGGCTAAGAACATCTAGACGTGTTAGAATTTGCATAACCTGATTCTTATATATATATTAACAATGATAATGATGGAATAACTGATTGATTACTATCAGTAATATTGATAACCCACGTCACTCTGTCCTGTTTGAGCATGTCCCCATTCAGCTCGACACAATTGTTGTTTGCGTCCACAAAGACCATCACACTTTATAAACGTTTTGTATCGTGTATATCCCTTGTAGGCCTATATACGTCATGTTATGTGGACGTGGTTTAATGTTACAAAGTTTTAATAGTGTGGTGGTTACAAGGGAACCCATACAGGGTTGTCATGTAAGTATATTAGCCTATATAGTCATGGAGAAGTGGGATGTATATTCGATGGTCTACATACATTAATGCAAAAAAATATAAAAAGCATTACCCATGCAATGACAATCATGATAATTGTGTCGCTTGTAAAATCAACGTCAAGTACCAGAATGTGAACACTTTTCAAAATCACGAAGTATTTAAAGCAGATAGCTGCATCTTAAGTGATGATTTATTATGGATTGATGTGAAACTATTACATAATGGTAGAAAACTGTTGATAGTACAGTCAGTCACCATGTTTGTCTGCATCATTCGAATACCCATGTTATGGGTTTACGGTCACTTTAGATATTTCACTCTTTTAGTGTGGGTATCAACTTTAGACCCTCTAAAGTCGGTCCCCGCGCTGAAAGGGTTAAAGATTCATACAACTGAGAAATGGGCATGCGTGGGACGGTCAGGCGTAGGCCTACATTAGCCAATAGAGTACACTTTGACGATATTAATATCAGCGATTGAACTGATTACAAGATACTTGTGTTGGCTGAGAAAGCTGTCACTGCCACTATGCTGTGAGTCAACTGTTTCCAGACCTCATGGTAACACAGCCATTTGTGTCTCAACACAAAGACCACATAAGATAATTGGTGAATTATTTCCTCATAGATGTCGCTCATGTGTATGAAATGCATATAATATTATTATCTTGGCTGATAACTGTGGATGTGGGGTGATATGTCACTGTGGATTGTCCAGGGGCCACTGTTGCATTCTGGGGACACCCTTGTCCAATTTATTTTGACAGTTGATTATACCTTTAAAGCTTACATATTCGTCCGCTGCTGTGGTATCCAATTTTCAAAGAAACAACATTTCTTCTCCACTCACTCGTGAAGACTATGTCGTGGAGCCTCCGTTACCGAGAGGTAGCGTGCTCGACCTCAACCTACCAGAATTTTGAATCCTGTGTCTGGAAGCTAGTGTAATCTAATTCTTCTCACCTATCATGACCCAGTTCAGTCGTTAGATATACAGAAATGGCAAATAACATCAATTAGTGAATGAATTAATGGTGATTCATTCATCACCATGATTTGATTGACTTAAGGCCTATTATGTAGATCCAATCATGTTAACACAGCCTAACCTTGCAGAATCACGAACGTGCTTGCTTAAACCAAGGAATCCTTGTTTAAACTGATAAATGCGGCCACACATACTCTCCATCTCTGTGTATGTATACAATATTCATTGTTATGATAGGCCAAAATAATTAGGTTTGTGCTATGCCCAAATATATTGAGTTTGTTTCAGTTCTAGCTTGTCTTTATTTCTCTGTGTCCAAATTTTGTAGTGCTATTTCTCTCTGATTTTTCATCCAACCAACTTCAAACCTTGAATCAATGTCAAATTTAATGGGTTATTTCTCCTTGAGTTTTTATACAGTCGACACCAAACCTTGGCACAATGATCCTTAAGTATTGACGTTTTATACTATGACTTTTTTGAAGAATCCACAGTTGTTCTTTCGGATTCATTCAGGATTGTCTGTATCACTATGTGGATCAATGTCAGTTCAATGATGTGGGGTGAAGCCTCATAAATGGAATAGGGGCCCTTTGTCAGAGGTGGCACGACCGATTTGCACCCACTACATTTAATAATTAAAATACATATATCCAATAATGTTTCAAAGCGGGGCCAGCGTCGCAGACAGTGGCCGAGCATTAAACCAGCATTGGGTGATTGATATGGAGAGTAGAACTTTTCAAAGGCTATATTTTAAGATTGAACTAAGAGTTGTAATTCCATCAAGCACGAAACGTCGACGCAATGTTGTTTTAATGTTCGGACAGCATCTCAGAAAATGATACAGCATGAAGTCAGAATTCAGAAGTCTACAATTCCAATTCAAAATGGTAACCAAAAACAAATAGTACAAATTCTAATCAATATGTCATAATAAATATAGCCGAACAAAATCCAAAATGGCTGCCAACATATTCATAAAAAGAAGTCCAAACATTATTGTTACTCGCAAAGTCAAAATTCCCCTCTATTCATGGTAACGTTTTCGCAACCCCGCAAAACGTTTGATTGCATTTGCAAGTACATATTGATAATTATTGGAGCTCTTCACACACCGTTTTCGCATTAGTACACCACATAGCATATTTGGTATCAAATGCATTTAGGACAAACATTTGCCATAAACCTTGGAAATAAGGATGATCCAGGTTTTCATTCGAGTTATTATAGGTGGCTGTGTTATAACGTCATGTCATTTTCATTCACCTGGAAAATTCGCATCTCGAGGTGAATAAAAATGGGAGGAAATTACTGTCAGGATGCGGTGCAGACATCCTTGGCTTACTCTACTAGTACATGCCGTCTATACATTACTACACCATCGGGTCAGAAGAGGACACACTCTCAGACCAGAAGAGATTCATAAATAAATGACTAGCCACTTCCGGCGCCGGGCCACAATGATCGACTTGGGGAAAGAATTTGTTTCTTCAATTGGCCATCACTATGTCGTTATCCCTCCAGCTGACAACAGGTCTAAAAAATGACCACTCTTCTCAGCCAGTGTATATTTTGCGCCATGATTGGGCAAGCGCAGAGGGGCATATGCCAAAGGTTGTATGGAATACTGTGAATCTAGTAATTTTCGTGTGTTTACAGTTTTGCGAATTTGTGATTTTAGACTTTTTTCAAAGTCTAGAATTCGCGAATTATCGATTTTGCTGATGGGTAGCGCTGATAATAATAAATTTCGCGAGAGTCTCAAATCCACGAATTTGTCCTCTGGAAATTTAAACCTCGCGAATATTATCAGATCTACAGTATTGCGTTGGACGAGGAGGTAGGAGGTAGGGAATTGGAGCTAGAGTGTCTTTCTTCCCCTATAACCATTGGTAACGTGAAGGTCACACAGATGAGGAAACCAGAAATGAAGAGATCACCAAAACACCTTCCTCCTGGACGCTGTCATTCAACCCCACGTATACCCGGAAATACGTCGCTGTACGAGGTGAACGCATGCTTCACTGAAATGATCTAATACATAACATAAAAGGAGGCTATAAAACACCTTGTATCCTCGTCATGAAAAAGTACAATGGTTGAAAAATAAAAATCGATCATAATGAGTAATCGCCTCCGGTCATTATCTTATTCATCTTATTTATTTATCTAATTCGTTATTTAATATTTTATTATTAATTTGAATAATATGGGCATTAGGAAGTTTATTTTACAAGTGTATTTTTAGCAGACTCTAAAATTAGAAGCACATGCACGTGTATCGCTAGCTTTATGTACATGTGTACCTTCTTGTGCAGACACATGCGTTATGATGTGGGAATATGGCGGCTTTGCCAATGGATTGAAGTAATTAATATACAAACAATTTCTAAGTTTCATAAAATGGCTAATCTTACGACAATACTCAGGATATCCAACGAATAATTACTTGACAGCAGCAAAAATTACCGTGTCGTTTACATCACCTTTTTTAAAATCACAAACCACCATTTAATCTGCAGGGGGGGGGGGGGTGGCTCAAGAAAGATTTTTCATGAAATAAATATTTGTCCGAAGGACATGCTGTAAATAAATATTTAATGCCCCTCAAAAAAAAGTTTGCCTCACTTCGCTCAGCATCATTAAATTTGTTTAGCCTCGCTTCGCTCATCTCATTAACCCCCATATCAATATACTAAGCCCAGCTTTGTAGACAATTTTTTTTAAGAAAGTGAGATAAAAGTTTTGCTTAAAGGGACTGGCCCAGGCTAAAATCATCAAAAAATCGGTGATTTTATTTCGGGTTCTTAATATGACCATATGATGTAAACATGTACATAGACTAGAACTGCAAATTTTTATAATTTTTGTGCTGCGCATTCACCAGTTAGGCTAGATATAGAGACAAAATTCCTGATTTGTAATTATTGACAACCATGTCAAAAATAAGAAATGCGGGAATTTCGTCTTTATATCTAGTCTAACTGGTAAGTGCGCAGCACAAAAATTATAAAAATTTGCAGTTCTAGTCTATGTACATGCTTACATCATATGGTCATATTAAGAACCCGAAATAAAATCACCGATTTTTTGATGATTTTAGCCTGGGCCAGTCCCTTTAAGGAGAGTGTGAAATAAATAAAATGTAGCAGCCAGGAGGTGGAATAAATAATTTGTCCATTTCAAAAACTCCAGCCCCACATCTCCCCCTTAGTAATTTAATGGTGACGATTTATCGTTTGCATATACTATCAGTTCTTCTAATTTAAAACCGACGACAGTAACATATCACTTTAATCAATATATATAATCACGTAAAATAGTGTCTTCGCAACATTTACCGGATGTAGCCTGGCATATTTACCGTAGCATGAAAGGATTGCGTTGTAGACACGCTCATCTTTTGTGACAGTGTTGCGGTCCGGTTCGGGCAGGTAGATGATGACTAAATTGGTTTGTCGAGCAAAATGGCAGTTATGATTAAGTTCAAATGGCACCAACATGACAGGGTCGTCCCAGCGCCTGTTTTTGTAGCGTCAGGGGATTTTTTTTATATCAATAAACATGTTCCTACACTTTTACTTCTCACTTTTTCCCCGAGCAAACACGTTTAAAATTGGCAAATTCATCATCATAATTATTGCCTGTTTTCTTGGTACACTTCCTGTGTCCCGATAATAGCATATGTAGACAACGAGTTATTTTATGTACGTAGCATTACAATTTTAATAGAACGTACGTTTGTCCAGTACTGAATTTACAAGCGCTGGGAACAATTAACGTTATCATGGTTATGAACCTATTGTATACTGGAGATGTTCAACAAATGTGAGAGCTGTTTGGCGCATCAATGTAGTTCTAAAAAACATCAAAACCAACATGATAATTGCATTATAATGCATCTTGGTCAATTATGTCTTTGATGAACACGAGAGCGAATATGCACGCAACGAGAGACGCGTTGACAGACGGTTTTCTCTTTTCGAGGCCTCATTCTTCCCACGCGAAAACCGGCGCAAAAACGTCAATGAATGCATAAATGGGGCTTAGACCACTTTTCTGTACATATAGGCTAAACTACATATAGGCTAAACCAGGAAAGCCTCCAGAGGATGATGAGATGCATGAGATAACACTACCCTCCGGACACAGGATTCATAATTCGAGCACTGTCAGTCGGAGGCACTGAGCACCTTCCCTCTCGGTCACGGACGCTCCCCACAATACTGCATATTTTCGTGTGAGCGGGGAAGAAACATTTTGTTTCTTTGAAAGTTGAATGCCAAAGCCGGGGACGAGCCCTCGGTCTCCGACTTCCCACGCAGACAGTTTCAAACACTGCACAAGGGCACCTGCTCGCCAAGCAAATGAACAGGGGAAAACTCTTCACATTTTGCGTCGGTTTGCTTTAAAAACCGCCGCAACGCGTTAAAAAAATGTAACAGTTTGGAAAAGTCTCGCGTTGCCCTTCGCGCGCGCTTTCGCGCTGGTATTTTCTGGCAATGATCAAACCGTGGGTTTGATCATTTTCGCGCGTGAATTCGAGCTCTAATTCGCGTTGTTATTTTTTGCGCTTTAATTGTATTATTGTAGGCTGGAGTCTAGCCTAAAATATACTACTCTCAACAACGCATTGAGTTTCTTTTTTGCACGATTTTTTATAATTAAATTTTGGCTAAGATGGTGAATGAAAGCAATTATTTTGCGTTTGTTTTGTTACAGACCTGATTTTATATTTATTTTATTTTGAAACATAGCTTAGTTTTCAAAACATCACAGAAAAATCTGAAGACTCGTGTACATATTTTGATCATACAATAAACACAAATATATCACATGTATTATAATCCCAATGAGTGTCAATAGGTACAGAATAAGATTTTAATTTATAAATTTGAGAAGTGGTGTTTAAAATTTGAAATTAAAGTTTATGTAATAAGTGGATTTTTCCAAATATTATTATATTTTTCTCTCAAAAGTACTAGTGGTTTTATTCATATAATCATATATATGTCTAAATACATCTTGACCTTAAAGCCTGAAATAAATAGACATTAATCTTGTGTCTCATGAACCTGATGAACACCTACAGATGATTAATCTTTTCTCAGATGTGTCTTTGTGAATCTGCTCAAATAAAGTTATATAAATCGCAGCTATTGGGAATGAAATGGGGGTTTAGACGTCAAAGATTTGCAAATGGATGGTCTCAAATTAAACAAATACGGGTAATTTTCACCCACTTAAAGTTGTGTGTCGCGGTAGCGAGACACAACTTTAAGTGGGTGAAAATTTAAATAAGATGACCTAGCGGAAACTTGTTAACCCTTTAACCGCCAAATTATGCAATCTGAATTTTCACCCACTTGAAGTTGTGTCTCGCTGACGCGATCCACAACTTCAAGTGAGTGAAAATTATTCAGATTTGACAAGATGGAGGTCAACTGTTTCCAAATATTGCTGATTGATGTCACATTTTATGTTTAAAATGTGGTACTTTTAGTGCTAATAAAAAAACGAAAAACGATTATATGCGTTACCGGCGGTTAAAGGGTTAATAGGATCATAAAGTACACAGTCACTACTATCACGACTATGTCAACCGATTTTTTTACTAAATATATATCAAGGAGACTAGTTGCCTACTCAACAAACACAAAACATTTGTATAACATTTATACAATGTTGGATCAACGGCGAAGACGTTGGGTCGACGTTGTATAAATGTCATACAAATGTTTTCTGTTTGCTGGGGAGCTAGGCTATACATCCAATATCTGAAGACAAGGGACATGTATTTTAGTCCTACTATAGCGTAAAGAGCCTGTATTGTAGCTAGACTATATGCCATGGACTCGAACATTAGGCATACACCCTTCCAGCCCAAGCTCACAAGTCGGTCATCAAAGAGAAACAAATCCTTCAAAACAAAAGTTTATATTTATTACACCACATAGCACATGGTAATTATATCGATTAGACTTAGTTTACAATCGCAGCAGTGTCCAACAACAACCACAACCTGTCTCGTACTCAAATTCTAAACTACGGTCACCTCATTTTCCCGCTCATTTATGGGAATACATCACATTGACTATTGTTTCCTGTGAGTGGGCGTACTAATGTGTTTTCTTTTCGGGCTACAAGAAACAAGTCTTGTCAGTGATCATCGTGATAGAAGTATGCTTCATTATGTTTACTTCTAATAAGCGAAGGTCCATCTCTTATAATATGACTAGGTTTGTGTTCCCATTGTACCCATCCTAAACACTAAGTTAACCATGATATTTTCAGCCTATGACGATACTCCATAATGTTAGCTTTGTGTGCTCATGAAATTGTATTAAGCTCACCCCTAAATCTAGTCTTAAGAAAGAGGAAATTGAAAAGTTTTCTTAATAATGTGAATGATATATAATTATGAAAACATTGCTTAATTGAAAGACATACATTCAGTAATTATACCACTTGACAGGAACTATATTCAGAGCAAGTGGAATTTTAAGCACCGAACGTTTTTCATTTTGATATTATTTTGTCATTATTCAAAGTTAAAAGATCAATCTCAAGGCCAAATATTTTTTGCCAACACATTAAGTCGGGAATAAGCGCAATATCTCTTTTTGTGTAATTTTGATGATTTAAAGTTATCTTCAAAGTCAAAAGTACAATAATATTCCAAGGTTATTATTTTGACAATATGATTTTTAAACAAATACAATTAGAAACAAACGTAATAGCAGTTTTCGGTGCGATTTTGACTCGATAATCTATTACTGGTGTTATTATTCTTTGGTGATATATGGTAAATTTAAAAGGTCAAAAATAAGATTTTTAACAAAAAAAGGGTAAAATATAGGTTTTGATCACAACTTATCACTCTTAAGAAATCGATTTCTGCGCTCCTGTTTTACTTACGGTGAATAAACTTTTTTTTGCACATTTGATTTAGAGATTGACGTTTTGGTCTTGAAGTTAACACTTGGGAACAAAATAATACTAACATGGTCAGTCAAATTACAGTAAAAAGAGGGTTTTTTCATAGTTTATTTACTCACTAATACCAAGGATACATACAGCTAATTTTTACCATTATTACCAAGACTATGACATTGACCAATTAAAATAGTACATGAAATGGATTATCCAGTGAGAATCACACCGAAAATATGTAGGCTTATCACATATCACACTTGTTTCTATTTTTATTTGTGCATTTTTTAAGTGAGTCATTAGAATGAACATGTATGACTTAAGAGGACCTTGAATCATACCAAACAAAGTAATAACGCTTTCTTCTAACTTTATTTATTAAAATTCATATTTAAAAAATGACCTTGACATTTTTAAATTTTAACCTTGACGATGAAATAAAAAAAAATGTTAGAAATGAATTCCCCTGTCAAAAGCACACAGTTAACAGTTATTACGTTCGTTAATTGTTTTTGTTAAGACTAATATTTATTTAATGTGACCTCGGAATGGATCTTTCAACCTTGAAGATGACCTTGAATCATTAAAATAATACCATTTTTGTCCAACTTACACAAACAAGAGGTGATACAGTTGTTCCTGGTTTATTGGTTTAAAACGCATAGGCTTATTTGACCTGTAAATTGAATTGTACCCTCGATATAATACCCATTGAAATAATACCAGGAATGGTTTTCCCAAGTCCAAAATATACGAACAAGATGTATTACAGTAACTGTTGTTCCTAGCGTTATTTGTTTAAAAAAACATATTTGATCTTGAAATTGGTGGCCATCTTGGACGCCATATTGAATTTAAGGTTGTCAGCAACACATTTTACTAAGGTTGGTAAAGTGAGTGGATGAGTGAGTGAGTGAGTGAGTGAGTGAGTGAGTGAGTGAGTGAGGAGTGAGTGAGTGAGTGAGTGAGTGAGTGAGTGAGTGAGTGAGTGAGTGAGTGAGTGAGTGAGTGAGTGAGTGAGTGAGTGAGTGAGTGAGTGAGTGAGTGAGTGAGTGAGTGAGTGAGTGAGTGAGTGAGTGAGTGAGTGAGTGAGTGAGTGAGTGAGTGAGTGAGTGAGTGAGTGAGTGAGTGAGTGAGTGAGTGAGTGAGTGAGTGAGTGAGTGAGTGAGTGAGTGAGTGAGTGAGTGAGTGAGTAGGGCACAGTGCCAAGATTGTTGTCCTTTGCTTTACCCTTGTTATCTTATCAGGAAAGCGAAAACATTTTTTGTTTTAAATGAAGTTAAACTAAAACAATGTTTATGTATTTGTTATGTGCGGCGCTTTCGATAAACATATCGGTGTGGCCTTGCAACTAATTGTTACTCAGCGGGTATAAACCTTCTCTAATTAGAAAGAACAGCCAATTTAATCTGGCACCAATTGATGGGGCCAGATTGAACTGTTTCCGATCAGTGGCACTTTAATGGGTTATCTAATCGAGCAGAAGCGGTTAGTTGACGAGTGACGCAACCGGTACCACTCACACACAGGACAGGTGAGCGAGCGAGCGAGCGAGCGAGCGAGCGAGCGAGCGAGCGATCGAGTGAGTGAGTGAGTGAGTGAGTGTGTGAGTGAGTGAGTGAGTGAGTGAGTGAGTGAGTGAGTGAGTGAGTGAGTGAGTGAGTGAGTGAGTGAGTGAGTGAGTGAGTGAGTGAGTGAGTGAGTGAGTGAGTGAGTGAGTGAGTGAGTGAGTGAGTGAGTGAGTGAGTGAGTGAGTGAGTGAGTGAGTGAGTGAGTGAGTGAGTGAGTGAGTGAGTGAGTGAGTGAGTGAGTGAGTGAGTGAGTGAATGAGCGAGTGTATGCCTGTTTGTTTTTAAATCATTATTACTGATGAGCTCGCCATGATCCGTGAGTGTCGGTCCACCAGATCAACTTCAGACAACATACTGTTTTTGTCTAACATTTACAAAGCTATCTATACATCTTCACTTGAGCACAGAGGGCCTTTATCCTGGAATCCGCTTGCTAGCTCAACCCGTAAATTAGATTATGTTTATTTGTTTACAAATAATTTATCTAAACACTTACGTACACAAATGGCACCTTGAACGACCAACCTATCAATGTTAATCTGCGAATGGTACATTGTTGAGCCTTGTCTGTCTGGCTCAAATTCAGGCCGGAGGCTTTCTCTGATGCTGTTCGGAGCAGACCGATGTGGCTCCACTTGATCACCCCTTTCATGATCTGACAAAGGGTATTACCACATGGTAAGGGTGGCTGTTGCCTTCGAAATTATTCTATATTATATCAGGGATGTTTCTGTCGCCTTTGTTATCGGACAAGGTGGGGCATTACAGAGGATTTCAGAGATGCATAGCGAACTGATATTCTCTTTGGGGTCGGGATTGATTTTCTTTGTTGTCTAATATTACATATGTGGTACTATTTTATATCCGTGATGTGAATTAAAAACCCAAATTGGAATATTTTACATGCATGTATATATGCATTTTATGTGCGAGTGTATTGTTTCGACAAACACAAGTTCGAGTCCACTTACGTATGACTATCCTATCTAGAGTGTAATTATCTAGATGATCCAATATTGCTTTATTTCTAATGTTTCTACACTTTTCCAGAGTGTTTTTTTAGCACAGACTCTGGTTGATTGTGCGGGAAGGGGGGTTCTTACACTGTTATCAATATCATTGCCTTTTAGCATTAACTTTTATCCACATAATAACATGGGCTTTTATAAAGCCTACTATTGCAGTGCTAACTAAACTGCTCTTAAGTGTAACTATGACTAAATTATGAATATTTTAATTAGTATATATGCATATATACCACTTACATAATAATATAGGAATTTGAAAACTGAGAGAATGTGCCTTCCGTTCCGTTTTTTATGTTTATGAACATGACGAGATTACTAACATGTATACACTATGTATAAATATATTTTAGTAATAATAAATAAATAGAGTGAGTGAGTGAGAGAATGTGCCTTCCGTTTCGTTTTTTATGTTTACATGACGACATGACGAAGATCAAATTAAATAGTGCACAGTTTTCTCGGCTACAATCCCCTACGTATATACAGCAACGAATAGCGGCCTGTATCATTCAGATTATTCATTGACTACATTCATTCAGTTATACCAGCAGTAGAGTTATCAGCTCACTTTTTACATACTTACATTTGAGTTATATTTGAGAAATAATCACACAAAACAATCTAAAATGTATTTATTTGATTTTGTTAAAGTTTATCCTTTGGAAAATATTATCAATTGATATAAATATTACTAGTACGGGTGTATGTATTATCTATTTATTATATTATCAGACAGATTTGAATAAACACATTTTGTAGGATAACATATAATCACTTGAAGTATGAGTAACAATTAAAATGTCAAACATGCACAACACCAACAGAAAACTGGTTCTATGTTCTAATTCTATCAAACGTCACGTACATCATTTTATCAGTAGGATTCACATGAGTTGTGCTGAATGTTTTTCACTGATTTCTCACATTTTTACCCAGCATGGTTAATGTGAATCCTACAGCAATGACGCTCTCCTTGCGATTAAAGGATTTGTAAGAGACGGATCTATCCCTCTAACCCTTGAAACGCTAAAACCATAAGGATGAAAGTTTTTTTTCCATTTGAAATCATCATAAAATTAATGTCTTAGTTAACTCTTTCTGGTTCATTTGAATACCTATGTTATGTCTACGGCCATTATAAATATGTTTACTCTTACAATGTGGAGATTGCCTTTAGACGTCAGAATCTGACGTCTACATACGTCAGATTGACAGTACTTGGTATATTTTAGGGTAGATTACAGCCTACAAAAATACAAATTAAAGCGCAAAACATAACAACGCGAATTGGAGCTCAAGTTTGCGCGCGAAAACTATCAAACCCACTGTTTGATCATTGTCAGAACATGCAAGCGCGAAAGCGAGCGCAAAGGGCAACGCGAGACTTTTCCAAACTGTTACATTTTTTTCACGAGACGCGGCAGTTTTAACGCAAAAGATACCGACGCAATATGTGAAGCGTTTTTTTTTCCTGTTCTTTTGCTTGCAGGGCGGGGCTCTGGTGCAGTGATTAAAGCTGCCTGGTTGGAAAGTAGGAGATCGCGGGTTTGAAACAACACGTTTCTTCCCCGCTCACTCGTAAATATTCAATATTGGGGAGCCTCCGTTACCGAGATGTAACGTTCAAATCCTCAGACCGCCAGGGTTCGAATTTCCAATTCTGTGTCTAGAGGGTAGTGTCATCTCATTCATCTCACCATCTCCAGCACAGTTTAGCCTAAATGTGCACAAAGGTGGCCTAAAACCTCATTCATTTCATTCTGGTCAGGGTTAATTTCATACACACTGTATCCTGTCGGGGACGAGGCATGAATTCAGTTTACCACAGTGTCCTCCAGCCTTGTTAGTCTGTCCACAAGCGACAGGATTATAGAAGTTGCGCTTCAGCAAACGAAGTGATTGCTTCCTAATGTGCATTGCTGGCCGCCTGGGTACTATTCACACTCCAGTCATCAAACATGATAGTGATATGATCACGGGACTAGATTTACATGATTACGTTAGGCCGAACGCTAATCTACCGGAAAGTGGGGACAACCCCAGTTCTGAGAATTCCGTATGCATGGTAGTGCGAAACTGACACTTGTACATTGAATGGATTATAATGATGACATGTACGTGGTTTAAATTGGACCCTTATTCAAATTTCTAATGATTTTACCTTTAATTGGGATAATCTGAAAATACATGCATGCTGTTTGGGTATTAAACGAACTGAAACTTATGTGATTATTAATTCAGTTATATTTGTTTGACGAAAATACAATACAGTTCATTCTAGATACATGTATGAAAAATAATTTTTAAAACTAATCTACGCGGCAAACCCTTAAAGTGCTGTATTTTTCTATAACTCAAGAGAGTAAAGGGTCATATTTTAATTTGAAATCGGCATAAATGTCTTAGTTAGCTCTTTCTGCTTTATTTGCATGGCTATGTTATGGGTCTAAGGTCATTATAAATATTTTACATTTCCATTGCGATATAATATTATCAGAAACAATACCGGTCTCGCACGTTATGTCCATCCCAATGATTTCGTGACATATTAATTAAGCATGTCAAGCCCATGTGTGGGATTCAACACAAAAATGACCAATACAGCATGTTTTATATTTTATAATTAATGTTAGCTGCAGCATCCGTGTAGTTAGCCAACAGTGTCAAAAGACAAGCCTGGAGTGCTAATAAATACACGTGCGTAAAATTACGAACTAATAAATCGTAATAAATGGCAAATTTTACCTTATTTAATATTAATTTACACTTATGAAGTATATTATTTAAAATCATATAAACTCTAATATGTCACATGGAAAAAATATAACGTTTAGGGGATATTTGGAACTGAAAAATAGCAGATCGAAACTTTAAATGCCAGATTGCATGTAAGAAACGTAATGATTGTCTGTTGAAAAAAATCAAGTAGTATGGCGCCGTATTGTCACTATGTGACTAATAGGCCTATATGAAATACTTCCAACTATTATTATAAACAAATAATACTAACATATGAACATGGAATTAGTGAAGAAAATCATGGTCTAAGCTTGCGACTTCATTAACCCTTTCAGTGCGGGGACCGTCTTTATACGTCAGCATCTGACGTCTGTAGGCGTCAGATTCTGACGTATAAAGACGATCCCCGCGATGAAAGAATTGACATACGTATAATGTCCGTAGACCCATAACATACATATTTAAATGAAGCAGAATGAGCTGACTAAGACATTTGAGATGATTTCAAATTAAAATAAACCCTTTGGTCTCAGCGTTGTAATTGCTAAGACGGTGGTTGTGTCATTTTACACGTCTAATTATGGACACACCTGTCTGCTGACGGACGCTATTTTGTCACGGTACACGACAGCTCTGTCCAACGACACACGTTTTTTATGTATCATGGTCTTTCGCAGCAAACACGATACATTCACGTTTTTAGGCCTCAGTTTTTTTGAATAATTGGTTTTCAAGAATTTGTATTCAAAAAAATAAATAAACTACTCTTTAAATTTTATTCTATAACTTTCTCTTATTTTATCATTTACTATAATCGTATCTTGAGAACCAATTGAGAACCAATTTTTCAACGAATTATCATTGGTTCAATGTTGATCAAGCGTTGCAAACATTGAACCGACATTGGGTGAACGTCCCCCGTGTACTGGGCAATATTGCCTAAAATTACTCAGCATTAACCTGGTTAAAACTGCCTGCTTGGAAAGTCGGAAATCGCGGGTTTGAACCCCACTCTGGCCTTTATGTTTGCAAAGAAAATATTTTTTTTTCTCACTCACTCGTAAAGATTCAATATTGTGGGGAGCCTCCGTGACCGAGAGGTGTCAGGCTCGACCTGAGACCGCCAGGGCTCGAATTTCGAATCCTGTGTCTGGAGGGAAGTGTCATCTTATTCATCTCTCCATCTTCAGGAGGTTCTCCCGGCCCAGTATAGCCTATATGTGCAGAAAGGTGGCCTAAAACCCCATTCAGCTCATTTTACTGGGCAATATAGCTCAATATTACTCCACTTTAACCCTTTAGCCACCGGGCACGATTACTTTGCGTTTTTAATTTTTTTATTAGCAAATGAGAAACCAATTTTGAAACACATAATAAATAAAACGTGGGATCAATTAGCAAGATTTCAAAATCGTCGACCTCCCTTTTGTCAAATTCCACTCACTCAAAATTGCGAATCGCGTCAGCGGGACATAACTTCAAATGAGTGAAAACTCCAATTAAATCATTCGGCGTTTAAACATTGAAGTCAATGCAGTGCTGCTGCAGTTGTCACCAAGTATTGCTCTCCATGCAGTGTGTTTTCACGGTTTAATGAAATGTAATAATAACGAACGTTAATTTCGAGGCGTCTTTTCAGAATCTTAATTAATCCAAGGCAATCCAATTTATCAAGGCGTAATTGCGCCGTCTAAGGGATCAAATGCGTCACAGTTAAAAGTTTTTTGCAGCCCCTGAAAATGATGTTAGAATTTGACATGTTCACAGTGACGACCCATCAGCTCCAGTCGATTAGTCTCCTCTAGCCAAGCACCATGTCAGATGAGAACATATTTAGCTGTAGAAGCCCTCTATGGTAGTCAATGGCGTGTCAGCACAATACTTCAACTCAGCCAATCTGCAGATGATTCGTTTTCACAGACTTTATCTATTGTGTGCATTCCAGGATCTCAGAAAACACATATATGTTGACTATGACCCACAGCCGGTTTAACCCTTCAACCGCCGGTGCCGAATATATTCGGGTTTTCATTTTTTATTAGCACCCCCTTTATAACATGTTAAAGATATGATGTGACATCAATCAGCAAGATTTTAAAAGAGTTGACCTCCATTTTGTCAATTCTGAATAATTTTTACTCACTTGAGACGCGATCCACAACTTCAAGTTGGTGAAAATTCAAATTGAATAATTTGGCGGTGAAAGGGTTAATGTTGATCCTGTGCGTGTCAGCATGATTGGGTACTTGTCTAATAAGCAATATCTGAATTGGAATAACAAGAATAATTGGTCCAAAGTTCAGCGAACAGTAAATAGTTCTTCTGTATGGCAAAAAATGCAAGTCAACGTGTATGTTAATACTATAACGCGATATAAGAAAACATAAAGCAATACTGTGTTATAGGTTCTAAGACGAATTGTTTTAGTGTCCTTGTGAAAAGTTGCACTTAGGAGAAATGAAGAAAAATAATTTTCAACACACATTAATTTTGATTTTTAAAAGTTGAAGGGACCAACTCAGGCTAAAATCGTTAAAAAATCGGTGATTTTATTTTGGTGCTTTATTATGACCATATGATGTATGTCCATAGACTAGAACTGCAAAAGTTTTTTTTAATTTTTGTGCTGAGCATTTACCAGTCAGGCTAGATATAGAGACGAAATTCCAGTATTTCCTATTTTTTAAATGGTTGTCCTAGCTAACTAGGATAGCACATTGATGATGATTTTTGGTCTCGATGGTTTATATAAAAAATATTTCAGTGTTGTAATGGTTAACGGCTACATCAGCCCCCACACGATGGTCAATGGTGCTGTAAGAGCAATTTGTAATTTGACAATGAGAGTGATATTGACATTGCTTTGATCTGTTGCCTGTAGTAACATGACAGCAAACAATAATCATCGCCCGACGTTGTTTCAATATTGACAGGCAATCAAATGGTACATCCCTTACACTCCTTACAGGGCGTAGGAGGGCGGTAGCTCGAAACTAGTGTTCAGTGTACCACTCACTGTTAATCAGTCTGTAGCCCCGGGCCGCCATACACTATTTGTAGATGGACAGCATGCACTTAATTATCTTCACAAGATACATCTCCCATCCATGATCACTAGCTCCAGTTTTATACCCCATGTTGGTGAACACACTGGTCATATTATCTATAAATTTACTTCCTGATCATCCCCCAAAAATTGACTTATGCTGACTATACATGTATATTAATGTAATTTACCCCACGCCTAAATATAAATAGCGCATTGCAGGCGTAATATATATCATCATTTGGGCTATGATATGTAGCCATAAACAAGCAACACATGTCATAATAATACTAATACTCTCAGAACGTAAAATACCATTTTTAAATACAATTTATTTATTATGCCGTTCATTTCATCATGATTACTATATTTTGAGACATACCCTGTCAGTAATATAACACATTGATGACAAACAGAATTGCTTGAAAACTGTATACAAAGTATTGAACAATTATACATGTATATGAACATCGTTCCCATAAAAAAATGCACAAAATGAGAAAGTAAGGGGCTGTGAACAAAATACATTTTAACAATGTCTGAGCTACAGGCCAATACAGAGACAATATATTCAAAATTGCTAGTACTAGGACATCAAAGAAACGCTCTGAACACCCCAGACTGAATGTTTTGATCAACTGAGCACGTTTCAACAACTATTTTACCAATTTACGCGTATATACACGTCCTGGCAACATGAAGGTCAGTATATAGAATATGCCAAGTTCAAACGCATTACACAATATCGTAATAAATCATAAAAAAGGTCAACATTACATCGTGATCATATATTTATTCGTTAAACAAAAACTAGCATATTTTCAGTCTATGCGAATTATTATTGAAAATGATTAGTTCACTACTAGTCCTAATTGTTAATAACATAAACATGATAAATTTGGTATTTGTATAAATACACTGTGACGAAAGCTTTGAGGCTCAAGATAGAATCGACCACACGTACGTAGAGAAAAATACACATGTCTCACATAAGTAATAGTTTAAATTTATTTAGTTTTTACTGGTGCGATGACGTCATATGGTGGCCTGTTTGACATTACAAAACGCAGATCTCCGTCAGAAAAGTGACTAGTTGATAAACATCACTAGTAAAGTCTTGTTATCACAAATTTCGTTGTAGACCATAAAAGACGTTCTAAAAGAAATAAATGGGGTTCTAGTCCACCTTTGTGCACATATAGACTAAACTGGGCCAGGAGAACCTCCTGATGATGGTGAGGTGAATGAGATGACACTTCCCTCCAGACACAGAATGCGAAATTTGAGCCCTGGCTGAGTTCGCTACTTCTCGGTCACGGAGGCTCCTCAAAATATTGTATCTTTACGAGTGAGCGGAAAGGAAAGCTTGCTTCTTTTAAGCTTGAAGACCAACGTGGGGCTCGAACCCGCGATCTCCGACTTTCCAAGCAGGTAACTTTAACCACTGCACCAGGGCCCGCATAAGACGCTGTAAATCTTCGTCAACTTGACATTTTATTCAATAACGATCAAATGTCACTGCGTAAAGACACAGACATAAAATCAATTACACATGTCAGTATCTTTAATTGTTAACATAGACCACATTAAACTTGATAGGGATAGATTTCATCATGTTTAGTGTGCATGACATGGTATGATCTTCTTGGTATAATTAGAGGTGATCTATCACCCCTTATATAGTAGGAATAAATTTGTGACAAATAAATCAAAGTTGCCACAAGATGGGGCACAAGTCACATGATAGCCAATCACCCCATATAAGGACATAATTTTTCATCCCATATAAGGGGTGATAGATCACCTTTAAAGTATAAGCGTTTGCACCTCACCAGCTATATCAACGCTTTTAACGCTGAATTATTTTTGTGCAAGCCATGGAGACCAAAAGGTTTTTTCAATTTGAAATCATCATGAATGTCTTAGACAGCTCTTTCTGATTCATTTGAATACTTGTTATGGATTTACGACCATTAGAAATTTTTTTATACTTTCAACGCGGGAACCATCTTTATTCGTCAGAATATGACGTCTGTAGACGTCAGATCCTGTCCATATCGTCGCCTCGGAGCTAAAGGATCCTATCTGACACTCGTTAGAGTGGCAGATAGGATCCTTTAGCTCCGAGGCGACGATATATATATCAGATTCTGTCCATATTTTCAAACATAGCCATGCCCCCCCCCCCCCCAAGCTATATAATGTTGCATCCCTAACTATCTTTATAAAAAATCTTGGCTTAACCGTTTCAGCGCTGGGACCGTCTTTATACGTTAGAAGCAATCTGACGTCTGTAGACGTCAGATTCTGATGTATAAAAACGGTATCCGCGCTGAAAGGGTTACAATATTTATAATGACTGTAGACCCAAAACATAGGTATTCAAATGAAGCGGAAAGAGCTAACTAGGACATTTCTGATGATTTTAAATTGAAGGAAACGCTCCATGGTTTATACAAGAATATATCTCAGCGCTGTACAGGTTATCGCAGACACCAGTTCAGTCATTAGTCACAATGTGACTGGCTCTCTGGAATCTATTTGTAGTTTGATGACGTAATATGCAGAGCATGTCGTAAAACAAATCGAATTCAGTGGCAATCTGACACTGAAGCGCATTGCGAATTACTTCTGCTATCCAAAAAGACGACAATGCTCCGAAATTTTGGCCAGGGACAGTCGGCTGGACTGAGCTGTCCATACATTATGACTACACATCACGAAATACGAATGTTATAGTTACCCACGGATAATGAGATTTTCGACTTTAAAGGGATGCCAATGGGATAGTTCAATTACTGAGCATCCGAGCCCTTTAATCAAAGAGGTTATGGAGGAGTAATAGAAAAAAAACAGTATAAGGTCTACTAAATCGATGTGGCAGATGACTATCCAACATTATGATCACGGGCCAATGATTATGATGATTAATTAATAAATAACTGGCTGGGCCTATCTAACATGTAATTATCAGATTTAGGTCAAT
Source organism: Flabesymbios commensalis (assembly GCA_964017125.1). Lineage (NCBI taxonomy): Eukaryota > Metazoa > Annelida > Polychaeta > Terebellida > Flabelligeridae > Flabesymbios > Flabesymbios commensalis. The sequence goes on from OZ024914.1 coordinate 33,368,573, forward strand.
TGAACATCTCATTTTATGACTAATAATACCACCCAAACAAACTGTATATGTCTTCACTATCATACTGTCAGTGATACCGATGAATTCAATAATAACCCTTACAGCGCGGGGATCGACTTCAGCCGTCAGAATCTGACGTCTTAAGTCGATCCCCGCACTGTAAGAATAAAACTTGTTCTAATGGTCGTAGACCCATACCATAGCTAGGTATTCTAATGGTTTTGGTGCGGGAAACAAAATGGTAGACCCATATGTTATCTCAGCAATGCATTTTACTTTTATTTTAAGTAGTATTCATTTGTACTATCAAAAATACTCAGTGTTAATTATGACAATGTCATTTTACCATGATTTTAGTTATGTATACGTTATACCATGTATATTGTCATATGATTGTTAACAAATTAACAATCTTGCATATACATGTACATATATCTCTCTCATTTCTATAAAAAATAAGTCTGTAATGACTTTCTTTCTGTTAATATCTGTCTGTCTGTCTGTCTGTCTGTCTGTCTGTATCCCGGACACAACATGCTCCCGTTGTGACAGGATAAAAGGCTATTAAACTTGGCCACATTGTTACAGCCACCCAACTTGATCGAATCAAAGGCAACTGTCCCACTGCACGGTGCAATCTGTCCCAACCATAGGTCAACACTGGATGACCAGCGTTCGTTGAACTACAATATTACCCAGCAAACAAGAGACGTTCAGCCTAAGTTGGGTCAATGATGGTCCAGCGTAGAAGACGTTGCGCCAACATTAACCCAACATTGGTTGAATATCTCGTACTTGGAAATGGGGCATGAGAGGGTTATTTTTTTTTTAGTTAAACATAAGCTTACGTGTTAATACATACTAATACACCACACGTATAGTGTTACAACCTACATACTTTAAAGTTGGAGCTGTTCTAAGCACCGACTACAAATATCAAGGTAATAAAATTATTTAATCGAAAATTGAAAAGAATGAAGGGATGGACCTAGAATTTTAATCAGAATGGGAATCGGCTTGAAAAAATGAGAGGAACGGGGTTTTATGCCACCTTTGTGCAGACATAGGTGAAACTGGGTGAGATTAATGAGAGGACACTGCCATTCGGAGCCCTGGCGGTCTGAGGCCGAGCTCGCCACTTCTTGGTCAAGGAGACTCCCCACAATATCGAATCTTTTACGAATGAGCTTGGAAGAAACATTTTGTGTCTTTGAAACTTGAAGGCCATAGTGGGCCGTCATGTCGAGTGCCAAGTTCAAAATGATTGGAAATCACATTCATATATATGTCAAGATGGCGTTTCTATGATAATATATAAACGTATGATTTTAGTAACGTCTTCTCAACTCTATATATAACTCATACTAAAACCATACTTTGCTGTATCTCAATGATCACTGGCTTGATATTTTGGATTTTGCAATGTATTTTGTCACTGTACTGGAACGCAATCTGAAGGATTTACAATGCTTAGAGGTCAATGTCGCATGTGAAGCTCGTATCCCCTGCTTAAAATATACATCTTTTTTTTATCGTTTTTTTTAGGAAACAGATTATTTGTCAATGAATTATTATTCGTGGGCTCCATTTGTATTCGCTCACAATTTCAGCGTGTGGACTGTAGGCATTCTAACCATATGCCAGAGGAGACAGAAGCAGATAAAACAAGTGTTAAGCCAGGAAACGCGGGGCTGATCCTCAGGTCGAATGCTTCCTCAGAAGCTGGACCTCCGCAGTCACTAATTCTAAATTATTCATGGATCAGGAATCACAACAACTGTATCTGCAGCTCCGCATACACGCCGTCAGTTCGGTATTCAATATAGTCGTATCTGCCACTTTTTCAAGTGGCAGATACGACTATATTGAATATCAAACTGACGACGTGTATGTCATTGTCCTACATTTGGAAGCGGAATGGATATAGGCCTAAATCAATATCTCACACAATGACAATATTTTTATTATTATTTTTACTTCAAATTCACTTCTCACATGCTGTGAAAATGAATTATTTGTAGAAATTATTTTTCTTTGCGTATGTATATATGCTTAATTTATCTCTTAAGTGATCTGTTTTCCTTTTTTTTTTGTTAATTTCGCACACAAATAAACTTAGTTCAGCCAAATAAAGCCTAATAAATGACATTTTGTTTGTCAAACGTTGAACTGTGCTTACGTCAATGTGAATAGAGCGCAAGGGACGGAAAGCCATTTGGGAGCATGCGGGGAACCTCAGTGAGTGAGTGAGGAAGGGCGAATGTGAAAATGGTGAAAGGGAAACAAGGTCAAGGTCTGAATGTGAAGGCATCTGGTGTTGTCACGATCACAGAGGTAACAATTGGTTAAAAACAGGAAACAACACATACTGACAACGTGATGGCACCGATGTCGACTGCAGTAAATATTCTGTGTTTTATTAGCACATGTAGAACCCCTGATAACGAGCAGTTCACAGTAAATATATGCCTTCAGTCTTGAAACACTGGTATCAGGACTTTTTAATGACTTTTCAAGAACTAAATGTAGGTTTTCCAAGATCTACATGTAAATGCCATTGTTCCTGTCAAATACATTAGCTAGTAAGGGAGCCACCATTGGGGGGGGGGGGGGCTGCAGTTTACAAAGTTTGATCCCAAACTAGCTTTAGTAATGCTGGTTAAAGAGTCCAGCGAAGCAAGTCTACACAAATTAAAAGGGTCGCTTAATTATGCCGAGCGAAACAAGGCTCAAAGTATTTTTAAGAACCGATAAATATTTATTTACAACATGTCTTTCAGACAATGATTTACACACTGTAAATATTTATTTCAAAAAATCTCCAGCCCACGACCCCTTTGCTAATTGAATGGTGGTCCCCTAAGACAACAATATGTACTGAACTGGTGATTTCAGATGGGCCATTTGTTTCATCAAAGATTTCTTAATACATAACATATCATGATTTTATTTATTCGTATGGCCCCTTTCAGAATTCAACTTTTTCAAGGACGACCTGTATAATACAGGACGATCTAAAAAAAGGCATCGCGGTAGCGAGACACAGCTCCAAGTAATAGAAAATTTTAATTAAAAGGATCAGTGATGTAATGGTTAAAGGTTGTCCCCACTCCCCAGACATCCTTACTTAGAACACATCCTACAGTAATCTGAACAATCACATCACAGCTTTGTTCAATAATAGGACCTAATTGATAACATGCACATCTCGACCAAGTTTAGTAAGATATTGAAAAAGAAACATTGTCACATAGCATAAGCAGTAAATTCACTGCCAGATATTACATTGTTATTTATAGATAAAATACTAAAGCATCGTCAGATCAATCTCCCTAAAACCATATAGAGAAATGTGAAGGGGGGGAATATTTTAGCTTCTAAACACCATTTGCTTTTTCAGAGATTTCCGTCAAATATAAATATAAATAAGCTTTAACATGTTAAATCCATGCAATAAAAAGCAGTAATAATAGCTCTTTTTTGTTCGCCTCACATAGATGAAGTATATTATGATGAACGTACCCTTTAAGCACGAATCGTTGATCCAACGTTGATTGAATATTATTCCAACATCGCGGACGGTGGACCAGCATTAAAACAACGTTGGGTTAGCGTCTCGTTTTTCTGGGTGCAGTACACAGGAGTGATTTTCACAGCTAAGAATGTAGAGCTCTTCGGGCGTAAGCACCCACGTTGGGGCTCTTGTTTGCTGGGGCATCACCCCATGACGTTATTTGTGGGTTCCCCGGGATACATGTGCAAAGCACGCGATCACCCACTCTTGAATTTATTTCGTATGTTGTCTCTTCATGAATTAGTTGAATAAAAATAAAAATGAATAGCATCGCAATATTAACATTGAAAGCCTATACACATGATACATGGTAGACCGAAACTACGAAGCAGTTGCTAACCAACATCTCTACTTGGTGTTTTCTTGTAGCCAAAAAAACATTTATGCACTTGAATGTGGAGTCATCACGCATTACGCAATCGCATTACGCATTACGCATCTCGGATCACGCGTATGGGGACTCCTAGCTTAAGATGCGATGACTCGTAAAAATCTACTAAACTAGCACATCAGAACTATTTATTGGAAATAATGTGTAAGAATGGCTTGATTTTAAAGAAACAGCATCTACGTCATGTGTACGTGTGTTTAGCCAATACAAATGTTTTTATTATTCATGTTATTACATCATTTTCTATCAATATAAAACAGTATCATAATATAATTTATTAAAAAAACAATAAAACATTATGAAAAGGAGTCTGATGAAATCTGGCCAGACAAATAAATAGATTATGCCAATAAATTGAATGATAATTTTAAGGAATATCTTAATTGTATCTATGTCACGTAAATTGCATTATGTTTTAATCAACGTCGTATGCGCAATACAAACACGCAATATTGTCAAGAAGAAAGACATAATGATCCCCGCACTGAAAATATAAAAACATGATAATGGCCTTAGACGTATAACCTGATATGATAACATAGGTTTTCAAATGAAGCGAAAAGAGATAACGAATATATTTATCATGATTTCAAATTGAAAAACCTTTTGGTCTCCATGGTTATACAAACTATTTCGGAGCTTTTAAGGTTAATCAGTTAATGCTATAGTCACGAAGAGACAGTTCCTCTACAGCGCCAAATGTTTATCCGGCGTTGGTATAATGTTGATCCAATATCGCAAATGGCGGTTCAACATTATACCACCGCTGTATGACGTGAAAGCTCTTTCAAAATACAGCATGAATTGCAAGCAACGTTTTACACCTGAATGGGTCATATTTTCAACAAAACAAAATTGAAGTTGTAGTTTTCCATGCACGAGCAATATATTAGCTTTCAAAGCATACATATCGATATATAATCCGAAATTGTAATTATTCTAAATTAAAAATCAACGTTTTTGTGTATTATGATAAAAAATGACTCTGCTATCTGTGCTTTCTCGTGTTGATTCACAGACAATTACTTAGATCTAAAGATTGTCTCTATTTAATAGTTCTGTTATTTGCGAATCAATTGGAATCACAAAAAAATATCAAAAATGATTTCAGAAAGGTATAATTGATGGATCACACTGGCTGTTGACAAGTAAATTATTGATCTAATAATAATCATGATGATACATTTAGGTCAGTGTGACCTTTCTGAATAACAACGAGTTTTTTTTAAAAACCCAGTCTACTATTTACTGAGATCTAGCTTTGCTAATGTAGTTCTTAACATTTTTCTTAACATTTTTCTTAACATTTCTAACTACCACACCCAGAAGCTCATATTTCCAATATGTGTTTAGTAAAAGCACGACGATGTTGACCACCTGTATATTTTGTAGCTAACCATGCTACCGACCACTATATTTCGTCCCCTTGGATATGAAAGGGTGTATCTGCCAGTGTGCGAAGTGGCAGACACACCCTTTCATATCCAAGGGAACGATTTGTATTGGACATATCAGTATCAATAGTACAATGTCATATAATATGTTAATATTATGGTAACGAGCTATCTAGATTGTAAAAGTAAATGAATCTGAATATTCCTATATGCTCGTATCCTTCCAAATAAGTACATCTTCATGTGCCTGTTTCGTATATGCTTAAAAAAATGCTACGCCAAGACAGAGTATCATGTACATTGTACATTACAAAAAAATATTATATTAATTAACAAATTATCAAAAATATAAAACACATAGCTCAGATTTTGTTATTTCCCCACCAAATTGTTGAATCACTCGTGCATACTCCTCTACACTTGATTATATTAAATTTTGCCGTCAACGTTTCCTCAATATTCGCCTTGAGCATGTGCACACTCTTGCAGGCATACTTCACGAATCACAGTGTTCATCGAGAGCTCTACCGCCAAATTTTGGGCTCATTGTGGGCCACGTTGATCCACAATCAACCATTCCCTTCACCCCCCCCCCCCCCCCCATATGCACCTATCATCTTCAACACAATCATGGACGATATTTACGGCGTCATTTTATTGTCACGTTTCGTCGACACGAGTGTCCACTTACTGGATTGGATAACCCTATTAACCTGAGAACTTTGCTATGTACCCCACCAGTATGTACCTGACCAGGAGATGTAGCCCTTACAGCGCGGGGATCGACTTTAGTCGTCAGAATCTGACGTCTGTAGACGTCAGATTCTGACGTCTAAAGTCGATCCCAGCACTGTAAGAGTAAAAAATATTTTTATTGGCCGTAGATCCATAACATAGGTATTCAAATGAATCAGAAAGAGCTGAATAAGACATTTATAATGATTTCAAAACCCTTTGGTTTCCATGGTTTACATAAAAAAATTCAGCGCTTGAAGAGTTAACACTTAACCCTTCAAGCGACAAGCACCACTATAGTCGTTTCTTTACCCATTAGACACATAACATTTGTATGACATTTGTACAATGTTAGTCCAACGTCGAGGACGTTCGGCAGACATTGCACAAATGTTATACAAATGTTTTGTGTATGTTTGGTAGCCGATTATTGGGAACGAAATATGTGTTTAAACAATAATATTTGCAAATGTTTGGGTCTTAAATTAAACAAATATGAGTAATTTCCGCCTACTTGAAGTTGTGAGTCGCGGTTGCTAGACAGAGCTTCAAGTGGGAGAGAATTATTTCCCTTAGTGCTTAATGGGTTAACCAGCTCACGATATTGAATAGAAAAAACAATCGATGGACTTAAAAAAAACTTGGACGTGAAAAATCAAATGCTTCTCTAGCCGTATAATTATTTGTAGACGTAATGTATAGGTGGTCATCTTGTACAGGTTTTCACTCGTTTCACCAGTGTCTCTACTCAGACGTACTGTGACACTCACTGATAAGGCAGTGTAGTACAGGTTGTAAACACCTATGTTTGTATAGCCACTAAACTCCACCCAAAAAAGAGTACATTTCAAGCTTGTCCTAATTTTTGCTAATAACTAATAATTAGCCGACTAAAATTAAAATATATTTCACCAGGTCATTGTGACCTATACCTCAATTACTTGGTTAAATTGAAATCACTTCACCTGGATATAGGCATCTGCATGGACTGAATATTGTTCAGTTCTAGACTATACTCAGCTCGTCATTTTAATTTAAAGGGTTTTGTATATAACAGTGTAAGAGTTACCCTTCCAGCTGATTTTTTTTTATAACGAATTAGTAAGACTTTATTATATACAGTCGTGCAGTATGCTATGTTGCAATGGATATTGTTTTGTTGAAATTGGAATAGATCTACGCAAAAAGATATATATGTATATACGATTTTAATTTTTTTTCATGAATTTTTATTAGAAAGCCTTTGCTAATACACGTTTCATATTACTTTAAATTATATTATATTATTTTATATTATATTACTTTACATTATTGCCAGATTTACCAGATGGACTGGAACTAATCTGAAGTAAAGCTCCAATAATGTAAAGCAAAATAACTTTTTAACTCTTTGAGCGCTAAGCACGTTCATAGTCGTTTTTAATTCGTGTTATGTATTAGCCAATAAAATGACTGTTATTGGAAGCGAACATGAAAACAATGCAGCTGGAATATCAAGATTTGTAAATGTTTTGTCTCATAGTAATTTTCACCCCAAAAATATGTTTTTAATGTATATGGTGATCATTTATTCATTTGACGCAGACAGCTAAACACGACAGTGATGTCAGTTTCAAATGAAAACAAATACATGCAGTAATGCAGTAGTTGAAATGTGATAACATGTGGACGAATCAGAGTTACAAGGTCAATTTCTCCTCAATAGTCAAACGCAATTATTTAATTTTTTATATTTTTTTTTATATATTCGAAACCGGTGCCCAGATATCATGGATATAGTGTATGTGTACGATATGTTGTACAATAACCCATAAAAAAATATTCTTATTGAGAGCATGGCATCGGTAATGGCAATGTTTGATGTGACATTTATCTTGCGTATCTAAAAGGGCCAAATAAAATTAAATGAATGGGGTTTAAGACCACGTTTGCGCACACATAAGCTAAATAGGGCTAGGATAATCTAGAAAAGCCATACAAATTGTCTGTTATTTCAGTATCACTATAACTGTCAAAAAACACCGTCTATATCACACTATTCACACAAAAAATTAAAAAAGTAATATTCCACATCACAACGTACAATTAAACTGTTCTGAAAATATATTAAAAAACAGACACCTCTTGCACATGTTACATGATTGCATAGCCTGATAAAATAGTAGTTTTATTTGTCTTGAAATAAAAAATAGTTGAATAATATTTTAAAGCTCACAATGTACTACAAAAAGAGACTGGTTACGTGTCTTCCACTTTGTGATATAGATATTGATCGTGATGTATCTTTATTTAAAGCTTCTCCATTTTAAAACTGATGAAAATTGGAAATATAATAAGACAACCGACAAACAACACATATTGTTTCACAACTTAAACGTATATGTTTCACAACTTAAAGTGTAATTAAAAGAAACATGTATTCATGGTCTCATACGACGCCTAATTCTATGTCCATATAAGGTCTCATCGGTCTTTATAATCTAGATGGCTAAGATCAAAACTGATAGCGTATTATTTAAAGAGCAGGTTGTCAGTGTGTAGATTTGGTATCGAATTGGTTACGAAAAAAGAAACAACTGTTTTACTCAAATCCAAAATACGTCATTTCACCAAAAGGTAAATGACTACATGGTGCCACGTGATTGGTTGGTACAATACATGGGTCTAGAAACGTCCGTGTATGCTTGGACATTTAGTGTTTTTCAATAGGTATGGTTTTATAGAATATGAAGCTATAAAATTATGAGGTTGAGCTATCGATTGAAAATGACAACAAATAGACTGTCAGCTAGAGGGTTAACCCTTTAACCGCCAAATTATTCAATCTGAATTTTTACCCACTTGAAGTTGTGTCTCGGTGACGCGATCCACAACTTCAAGTGAGTGAAAATTATTCAGATTTGACAGAATTGAGGTCAACTGGTTTCAAATCTTGCTGATTGATGTCACATTTTCTCTTTAACATGTTTAAAAGAGGGTACTTAATGTGTTAATAAAAAATAATAAAAAACCGAATATATGCGACACCGGCGGTTAAAGGGTTAATAGTTAAAAGTCAGATGTGAAGGATTTTATCTCGTTCAAAGTTAGTATAAGTCTTATGATTATAGAAGTATCCATGGGAATAGCCCCTGCCATTGTCTTTTGTTTTATTTAAAATTTATTGTAAAATCTTGAGACATTTGATGTTGTGTCCTTGGGCAAGCACTTCATCCTCAAGTGCTTCACTTGACTCAGGTGAAAATAAGTACCTGGTATGACAGAAATGGCAATGTGTACGATAAGTACAATGCGCCGGGATGACTGCAGGGCGGCATACTCCCCGTAGAGTTGAAATGGCACGTAATGAACAGGTCCATTGATCAGGGGGTAAAATGTAAAGTCGGATGATAGGTCTTCAGACTTGATATCAGACTATAAACCTACACATTCACCTTTACCATTTTCTTATGGAAAAGTTGTGTTGACTGTTTCATAGAGGTATCTTCATCGACTGTTTAAGTCAATGTATAGTCATATCAGGGAAGTTATTATTGAACAAGTGATATTCAGTTTGGCATGGATATTCAGCTCTTAGTCCAGTGGATTTTGACGAAAGCGTGTTTCGCGGTATGGACGATGGTTTATGATTGATAGTGATACTATAGGATGTCCCCAGCAGAAATCTGCCGGGTGCCACTTTGGAACTCTTGGGCTAAATTTTTGAAACGCAAAAACAAAATGGCCGCCAGATATTTCAAGGTCAAATATGATTTTTCAACAAAAGTTCAAAAAGAGCATTGTGCCCGATAGGGTTTATGTTTACGCCCGAAAACCATATGAACACGATGACCAGTGAAGTTTGCACGGAATGCACGTCATCATTGGGAATAAGAGTTTCTGAGAGCTCGGCAATTCGACAGAATAATAAAACAAAATATATTTGAAACCTAATAAGATTTGTATTGTGTATATTTCAACACACATTGTTCCCATTGCTGGTAGTCTGAATAACGCTGAGAATTCACTTTGCCTTACCCCTTTGTATTTGACCTTTAAGGCCGACAGATGACAGGTGGCTTGCAAACGGCCGACAACACCGGGGGAAATCTGCCTTGATGGCTACACATTCTCCTTGGCCATGGTGACAGTACGTAGTTTATCAAGTACAATGGGAAATGTGTAAAGGATTTCCGTAAGGCACGACAAGTTATGTGTGACCGTATTGGTGAGACACCCAGCTGGGGACGCTGACACAATGTTGTTTTAATGTTGGGCCAGTTTTGGCGACGGTGGGCTAGCACCAACATTGGCTTAATGTATCCTTTTAGCTGAGCAAAATTGTCTCAGCCTCTTTATTTATTTTTAGATTCTGAAGTCAGGTGGAGTGATGTTAGTCCCTATGTAAATAACTCGCAAACCTTTCAGCGCGGGGACCGTCTTTAGATTCGGACGTATAAGGACGGTCCCCGCACTGGGAGAATACAAGTATTCATAATTACCGTGGACCGATAACATAGGTACTCGAATGAAGCCGAAAGAGCTTTAGAACTAAGACATTTATGATGATTTCAGGTTGAAAAAATCTTTTAGTCTCCATGGTTTATATATAAATATGTCAGTCATGAATGGATGTCTTGACGTCTACCTGTTACGTCATAAGTACTGGATGACGGGCAGGGATTGGCTGAATATATCTATGTGATTGGCAGCGTTTATCCCTGGTTGGACACACGAGAGATTAGTTAATGTTTAGATTATGGGATGAATGGGTGGGCGAATAAATACAGCTGTACAAATCGTGCGTAGCAATGTGTTAATAAAAGGTAAATTTAATTTTACTCTCAATGACAAAAGTAAAAATATTACACATCAACTTACAACTAAAGCTATTTGATTCGTTAACCTTGCCGATTTTGTTGTTTGGCTGTTTTGTCTTGAACATCTTTAAACAGTAGACAGACTCCATCTCAAATGTTTAAAGTATGTATTAGGTCTCGAACAACAAACACCTAGTTGTATGGTTTATGGAGAGACTGGGTGCTTTCCATTTCTGTATTAATTAAAACTATAATCATTTAGTTCTGGTTTAAATTAGTGTCAAACGAGGAGAACATATCAAGCTGTCAAGCCGTTTATATTTTTTACTTTGCCACTACTTCGCTTACAGCAAATTATCCACTAAATATATATGAACGAAAAACATTTTGTCTATCACCATCTACCTGAAGTTGGGTGATCCACAAACATACATAAAACAGAATATGTCATTTTTGCAATCGTAACACACTGTGTGATGAATTTGATTTTGTTTTAGATTACTCCATTTTGCTGATGTTAGGAAACAATTTTTACCTAAATATTGTCACTAACAACTTGACGTGTTGAAGTTTAAAAACATTATGGCATGTCAAAATCTCAAAGTAATCAAAAAGGGTACTATATTTAAAACAAGCTTTCTACATGTTTGAATTTATGTTTGATTTGTTGTTTACAATGAGACTTGTTTATAATCTTGATTAAGTTTATGTGAAATGCTGTGTTTTTTTGTAAATAGCACGCTTCATGCCACCCCACCATGCCCCATCAGGTCTGACAGACCACTGGTCAAACCTTGACAACAGGTGTGCCTTACAACTGTGCGAACGGGAGGGGTGCGAGCAACATGAATATTCATTATGACGTTACTGACTGTAGTGTGGAGGTCACACTCAGGTCAGAGGAGGAGGAGGGGTTCTGTACTCATAGCACATAAATTATGCGTGATATACAGGAGTCTGCCGGTAGCTGACAACTGGATAGATGAAGATGAGGCCACCCTAGCCAGAGCCTTAATAAATTATTGTCTATTTTCTATTGTCAAATTGGAAGATAACTATCGCCGATTGTGTTTTCAGACTAAGATCGGGTGAATCATGCAACGCAGATGCAAATGACAGAACTATATTAAACACCTGACATCGTCACAGAAATCATTCATGTGTCCAGCTCTAATGTGTGACATTTCAAGTCTATGTATCACGGAGAAATATAATACCCGATGTAAACTTTGTGAGTAACTGCTCACCTTTAAAGGTCCTATTATGTCATTTATAGCTGATATCAGACTTTTAACACAAAATAACAGTTTAAAATGTATAAAAAATGTTTAAAAAAAGATATATATTTACTAACACAGCAAACAGAGTTTCTGGCCCAATGATGATGATGCTTGGCCAGCAATATTACTAGATTGGGGTAATTCAATATTGAACCTTCATCATGTTCATTGGTTCAAAGTGTCTTTTTTCTACGTCACTGGAAAGTCAGACCGTGCTGGTTGAAGTGTCGTGCTAATCATCAAATGTCATAGCAAATTAACAACAGTTATTAGTAATACGAAATTTAATACCCAGAAAGGGTTGAACATGTCATTATTTGAGTTTTAAATGTGCTAAAATGTCATCCATCTAGTCCCTGAAAAAAGTTATTTATCAGATGTGGATCCATAATCCGGTAGAAATGGTGGGCCGGTGTTTTTTTGCGTTGACAGAAAACACGCTTCGGCTGCAGCAGCCCACAAACAGAATACGCTGGCCTAAACATCAACCTTTATAATGCTGCTAAAGGTTTGTATAAACCATGGACAGCAAAGGATGTTTTTGTTTCGAAATCATCATACATGTATTAGTTAGCTGTTTCTGATTTATTTGAATACCTATGTCGTGGGTCTACAACCAATATACTTGCTTAGTTCTTACAGTGTGGGGACCGACTTTAGACGTCGGAATCACAGGATTAAAACATTATTGGTTCAACGTCATGTGCTAGCTGGCAATAAGCATGATAAAGCACAACACTACATATGACCTCGTCTGGACTGTCTGCAGACATCAAGGTCAGTAGATGTCATTATGATAGGCGTTGAATTTCGATATACATGGATCTAATTAATATAACTGCTATCACCTCAACGTCTCAGAATCAGCGAAAAATAAACAAGTAATCACTATTAATTATCAAAAGAATCAAATTAAATGATAAAATTTAATAATTTTGTCATACCTTGTGGTCTAGTTGGAAAAAAACAATGCTAAGCATAACACACGATTTGTCACATAATTATTTTGAAAATTTATTGACGACTACGCCATGGCAGCCAATGTGTATTTTGTGTCATATACTCGTAAGACTGCTAGGGGGCGACTGGTGTACTGAAATTTATAAGATAAATATTTATAAGATAAACCTTTACATTTGTACATAGTAACTTAATTAGGAAACATTTCTATGACGCATATTTATATAGGACAGGTTGATATATTTTGTATTTGAATATCTATTTTTTCATACGGTTTCATTTGGTATTATGCCAATACACAAATATCTACAACAGCCAACAACCCTCATTAAACTACACTTACTAGCCTCAAAATACGTACCTAGTAGAAACTATTGTATTCATTTGTGTTACAACATAATTCAGAATGTCATTCAACATGTTTGTGTGCTGCTGGGGCCGTATATAGAACCACCGGTTTCAAATAAATTTAAAATTCTATTGGAATCCATAAAATAGTCAGTGAATACAATAATACATGTATTCCAATTTTTCATATGTTTATTTCACATATATCACTTCAAGCGGGTGGGAACCCTGGTGTAGTGGTTAAAGCTGCATGTTTGGAAAGTCGGATATCGCGGGTTCATTCCAAAGAAACATTATATGTTTCGTCTCTGCTTACTCGTAAAGATACATTATTGTGGGGAGCTTATGTGACCGAGAGGTAGTGCTCTCGGCCTAAGATCGCAAGGGCTCGAATTTCAAATCCTTTGTCTGGAGGGCAGTGCCATTTCATTCATCTCACAAAACTCGAGAGTTTTTCTTTGAAAGAGAAAGATTACATACACCAATTAGAGATCACATGTAGTCCCAATACCTGCTCTGTACAAAGTCATACTTCATTCTATGCTTTTAACCCACTGGGCTCGATTTTTCCAAATGCAAAAGTAGAGGGCGGGACTTATTCTCGACGTGATGAGATGTTATCATACCTGGCTGGTTATGGTGCATGTGCATGTGCATCTAGCTGAATACTACCTGAATACTGATGCAGCTGGAAATGCTACATGGCCATCACTTAGCTCTGTCATAATGAGAGACATTTGTGTTAGAAGTCATGAGTTGTGAGGTCCGCCCAGCCAAATGAAATGTGCGTATTAAGTTTAAATGATAATTAATGGACTGAAATAATCTGATAATGTAGGTCCTATAGGACGGCTCATTGAGATACATACAATATAAACATTACACACATGACATTTTATCGGTTTTACCTTGTTTACGTTTGGAGGAGTTGACTAGTGAGTCGATTGGACTATTTGTATGCTAACATTCAGAGTGAGAAAATTAATGTAACATCGTCGTCGTCTCCACCTTGTGTTAATTTTGTACCAAAGAAAATCAGAGACCCTACAGACTCCATACCGTTGAATGATTTAGAGCAACACCCAAAGTAGTTTTTGAAAGATTTTCTGGTTGATGTAATCATTCAATTCTGGCGATGTATATTTGTTATAAATTCAAATACTTTTCGTCGTTTGAAGCTGGCAATGGCGTTAGCAATTCCAGCTTTAAATGCATGTAAAATATGAACTAAGAATGCAGCCAATAAACCAAGTGTTAACCCTTTGAGCCCTCACGATGCATTAAGGCATCATTTTACAACCCTGAAAAACACACCTAATTTTCCTAAAACTAAGGGTTTTAGAACGAAAATATCCATAAAACTGGATTACCAATACATGACAATTTTCTGTAATTTTTAAATCATATAAAATCATCTTCATCCACTACAAGTCGAGAATTGCGACAGCAATTCGCGGCTTGTAGTGGATGAAGATGACAATGGTAAACTCAGGCTTGAAAGGGTTAAAGCATCCAATGCTGAGAATCTGACCTTCATCAAATATTCAATTCTTCAAAGCCGTGCAAATTGCCTTCAAGCAACAGTCCAATAATGTAATCCGACTTGGAGTAGGCGCTTGGCGGTGGTAGGCCGCGGGCTTCCGTCTAATCGTGTTGTCTTGAAGCGCATGAAGTAACAGGTCATACACGAGGAATCTAACCGGAAATGGAGAACCTTTTTGGTGTTGCAAGTGCACCTGCTTGCCAGCGGCCGCCAGCTGCTTCAAGTTTACACAACTTTTTACTGCAGTCCTCCATCAATCACAGCTCATGTTCTTTAATCATCATTGATGTTTGGTTGGACGAATCCAGTGGTCAAAATCCACAAAGTTTGATGTGATTTACCAATTAGTGTAACCACATCTCACCTTCTTTCAAAGCTGACTGCACTTAGGGTGCTGTCTCAGGCACTGGTTTGAATGGCACATAGAACACTTTATGTCCGAAAAGACAATCCACCATACGGTTGAATTTTTTGTTGCATGTGTTAATTTTGTGTTCTCTCTTTTTGTGTGGAATTTGTTTTCTAAATAAACAAATTGCAAATGCTTGGTCTCAAATTATAGACATATGGGTAATTTTGATCAATCTTCTATAAAGTTGAAATCAATCAAATTGAATTAATGAGGATAAAATAAAACTGTTTTGTAAAACATTAATGGTTTTTAGTGTTTATACCCTGCTACAATATTAAATGGGGGGGGGGGGGAGGTGTGTGGATAAATTCGTACGCCAACGCGACGGTTTGTGTGTATTTAATTAGTCACCCATGTGATTTTTCACCCCCCCCCCCCCCCTGAAAATAAAGTTACTTTCCTCCACCTGTTGTACATGTGTACACCACAGAAAGAAAATGTAAACATGTTAAAGGGAATGTATCTCAATACCCCGTTACCGTATAATTGAACTGAAAATTAGGTATATTTGCATTACGAAAGTGAATACAGATTTATAAGTTGGCAGTATATGTTTCATATGTAGGCTACGAAGCAACAAAAACAACATTTAGATAACAAAGAAAAAAAATAAACTCATAATTATATCGAGTTTTTAAACTCAATAATTATATCGAGTTGAGAACTCAATATAATGTATATACATGCGAAGCCACAGAAACATATTCCTATGTGAAAGCGGGTGGTCATTTAAATTGATAAATATTTTTTCTTGCATAACATTTTTTCTGAAATATATATAAATACCCTACTACAAACAAAAGATTCTGCGTGAAAGTTATATAATGAAGCGCTCAGTAAAAGTGTCAATTCACCTGTTTACGGCGAGGAGAAAAAGATAATACTTAGATTACAGTAGTTATGCTATTTTGTGAGCCATGCTGATACAGTCTTTTCCCAACAAACATAACAACGCCGGCCCAACATCAAAACAACATCGGGCCACGTCTTGTGTTTGCTGGGTTGGATGGTCGGATGTGATTATGGATCACAACTCATATTTTCCAACACACGTGCGCCGTGGTTACGTGGACCGACGTGTCACCTAGCCTAAGTATTAGGAGCTAAGACAGGGCCATAGTGATTACTTTCTGGGAGACAGGTCAATGACCTTTTGCAACAAATGCGTGTCCAGCAGTCACAAGACGTTGAATCAATGTTGGTTTAACGTTGGAACAACGTTAAACCAACATTGATTCAACGTCTTGTTTCTGCCGGGTGTTGTCTCTGCAGCATTATCTCAATGTTGGGCTAAAATCATCGACTAGCTATTGGAATCGGGTCCTAATCTGTAAACCAGAGACGTTTATCCCACGTTCTTTTAATGTTGGTATACCGTCTGCGACGCTGGCCCAACATTAACACAATGTGGGGTCAACCTATCATGCCTGTCGGGTGAGGTTGTCGTGTAAACTGGATTTGATCAGCAGACGCAAGCTACTTAATGTTACAAAAAAAAAGAATATGACAGTGACATTATTCAGGAGGTAATAATAGACAAATAATTCGCACAAAGAGTACATAAGAACCGTGCCCAGGTGAAGACCTGATAGCTGCATCCACGTCCTCCCAGAAAAAAGACGCTCGCATAATCTTAACCCTTTAACCGCCAAATTATTCAATCTGAATTTACACCCACTTGAAGTTGTGTCTAGCTGACGCGATCCACAACTTCAAGTGAGTGAAAAATATTTATATTTGACAAAATAGAGGTCAACTGTTTTCAAATATATTGCTGATTGATGTTTTATTTTATCTTTAACATGTTTAACAGGTGGTACTAAATGTGCTAAAAAAATGAAAACCCGAATATATGCGGCACCGGCGGTAAAAGGGTTAATGTAATGATGGTCCAGCGTTGTAGATGTGGATCATCAGGTGAACAGTTTGCGTTTGTATTTTTGGGTAATTCTAAAATATGTCAGTTAGCTTTATACGAGGTCGGTGGCCCTGGTGCAGTGGTTAGAGGTCTCTGAGCGAAAAGTCGGATATCACGGGCTTGTCCGCCGCTCTGGAATTGAAGTTTCAAAGAAACGATTTTTTTCTTCTCCGCTCTCTTTAGTATTGTTGGGCGCGACCGAGAGGTAGCGAGCTCGACCTCAGGCAGCCAGAGCTCGAATTCGAAAAAACTTGAATCATGTGTCTGGAGGGTAGTGTACGTCATTCATATCATCATCATCAGGAGGTTCTCCTGGCCCAGTTTAGCCCATATGTGCACAAAGGTGGTCATTCATTCATTCATTCATTCATTCATTCATTCATTCATTCATTCATTCATTCATTCATTCATTCATTCATTCATTCATCTCTTCATTCATTCATTCCTTCATTCCTACATTCATTCATTCATTCATCCATTCATTCATTCATTCATTCATTCATTCATTCATTCATTCATTCATTCATTCATTCTTTCATTCATTTATTCATTCATTCATTCATTTATTCATTCATTCATTCATCTCTTCATTCCTTCATTCCTTCATTCCTTCATTCTTTCATTCATTCATTCATTCATTCATTCATTCATTCATTCATTCATTCATTCATCCTTTCATTCATTCATTCATTCATTCATTCATTCATTTATTCATTCATTCATTCATTCATTCATTCATTCATTCATTCATTCATTCATTCATTCATCTCTTCATTCCTTCATTCCTTCATTCCTTCATTCATTCATTCATTCATTCATTCATTCATTCATTCATTCATTCATTCATTCATTCATTCATTCAGTTCTATTTCACAAATATATGGCTAATCTATGTCTATACTGTATGTCCTTAGTGATATGGTGAGGTATTCAGCAAGCACGAGACGCTGAACCAATGCTGGTTTAATGCCGGTCCAGCATCGCAGACGCTGGGCCAACATGACGCCAACATTTGCTCTCTGCCCCATGCTTGCTGGGATACACTTTGTTTTTTTATATTTCCAGGAAAAGAGTAGCAGTATTAGAGATGTCCTGAATCTGTCGTATGATCTCATGTAATATTCTCTATCAGCAATGGTATATGTGGGCTACCATCTCAGGCGCTATTGAAAGTAAGTCGGAGGGAATAACCTTGTGACTGACTAAAAATCTCCATCATACATTCAGTCCAGTTCAGCCCAATTCCTGTAGTTACGTGATTGTCTGCCTGCAGGACCACCAGAAGTAACAGAGGGAGGGCTACATTTCGTCGCCTCTGAGCTAAAGGATCCTATCTGCCACTCTGACGAGTGTCAGATAGGATCCTTTAGCTCCGAGGCGACGATATTTTGTTTCCGTCGAAATAACATTTCCCAGGAGGACTGTGGAGAATGCACCCCCAGCTGGTGTCTTTATGGGTATGTGGCAACCCAGTCAGTACAATAAATTAGCTCAATGTTGTTTTAATGTTGGGCCGGCGTCGCAGACGGCGGACCAACATTTAAAACAACATGGACTTAACGCCACGTGTCTGTGAACTCTTCCAGACTGCACTTACAATTTTGATTCCGCTGTGTCCTGTTGATAATGGCCTGCACCCACCAATACGGGGTCCGTCTGACAAAACATGAGAGCATATCCACAATAATGCCTTTAATCTTGCTTGACTTAATTGGCCACCCAGTGGTAACCATGACAATCAGACACAATGGGTTCACAAAATGTCTACCAATGCCATTTGACCCGGCATCCATGTTTTACATGTACGTGTGCTTCAAATGGTATAATTCAGTGAAAGGCAATGACGTCACCGGAAACCTTATTGAATGGCTGCTCGGTGAAAAAAATGTTATATAAGACTCCGTCCACCATACATCATTGTATTAGCTAACTAGATTTAAACATTGGAGGTCAAACCTATTGAGTTTTACAGAATTGTTAAAACATATACTATATTTCTCACGTCAAAATAGTATAGTCCATGGAAAAAACCGTTCTGATATTTCATTTCCATCATAATATATAATTATGTGTAGCTAAGTATGTCTAACTTACTAAGCTTATTGTTACTGGGGGTGAATTATTCAGAGAGGTTATCTTAGTCATACTGCCATTGTGCTGCCGTGGAGAGATGTCTGATTGAAGTCACAAGTTTATCTATGCAAATGTATACATTGTGACAATGAACTCACAATCAATATACATCTACAGTTTCTATAATCAGGCACAGGAAGACGATCTACCAAGAAATGTACTTATTTTTCTTTCAACTTTGACAAACGATGTACAAAAACAACATATGAATTTGACCAGATATCTATGGTTCTATTGCACAATCTTTTGATTGATTTATATATCATATTGTCTGCTGCAGCTATGGGCGTGATGTACGTTCATATTTTATTTTACACCAATATATCATATATATTATGTGTATTTAATCACCATATATTTTGTACATAGTTGTATTATATGCGTACATTTTAGTTCCAACATATATATATATATAGTAAGCATACTGTCTGAGAATGTCACTTTATCTGTAGCTTTCACTGTTAATCACTACTATATTCGTTTCAAATCTATTTTAATAGCTGACGAAATCTTATTATTTGGAATGAAATGCGTGTTAAAAAGAAACGAGATGCAAATGTTAGGTCTCAAATTATATACATAAGAGTAATTTTCATCTACTTAAAGTTGTGGGTCACAATTGCGTGACACATGACTTCAAGTGGGTAAAAATTAAATCAGA
This sequence comes from Flabesymbios commensalis, assembly GCA_964017125.1. Taxonomy (NCBI): domain Eukaryota; kingdom Metazoa; phylum Annelida; class Polychaeta; order Terebellida; family Flabelligeridae; genus Flabesymbios; species Flabesymbios commensalis. Next base: position 33,388,721 of record OZ024914.1, read on the forward strand.
AAACCTAGAGGTTAATGGTTAAACGTAATTATGCATCGGTCATAAACGTAATCCCTGTCCTGCTAGGCCCGTATATATACGGTCTTAAGCGTTTTTTAAGCCAAATAATATGTCACTGAAATGAATAATATAGTTTGTGGCTCTGTTAATCAAAAAGCTCAATTTAGAAGATGCATATGTATATTTTCAAAAAAATATATGTATTTTTTGTCTTCTATACATAGGCCAAGCCTCTCTCTCTCTCTCTCTCTCCTCTCTCTCTCTCTCTCTCTCTCTCTCTCTCTCTCTCTCTCTCTCTCTCTCTCTCTCTCTCTCTCTCTCTCTCTCTCTCTCTCTCCTAACGAACTGTTAGATCGAACTGAGAAGTAAAAAACGAAAACTAATTGTCGAGTCGAAGGATCAATTTTGTAGTGGCTGAGATAACTTTTTAATCTCACCGTGATCACTTCTTCGGTGGCCAATATTACTTGTGTAGTGGTTGAGATAACCTTGTGACTTTTACAGATAACTATTACATTGGCTGTGATCACTTCTTTAGTGGCCAAGATCACTTTTGTAGAGGCTGAGATAACTTTGTAAAATCGCTGTGATCATTTCTTCAGTTGCCAAGATCACTTTTATAGTGGCTGAGATAACTTTAAAGTGGTAGTCATCACTTGTTCAGTGGTCAAAATCACTTTTGTAATGGTTTAGATAATTTTCATAGTGGCTGTGATCACTTATTATGTGGTTCAGATCACTTTGTAGTGGCTTAGATAATTTTTTCAGTGGCTGAAGCCAATTTGTCTGTGGCCAAGATCACTGGGATCACTTCTTTGGTGGTCAAGAGCACTTTTATAGTTGGTGAAATAACTTTTAAAGTAACTGTGATTACTTCTTCGGTGGTCGAGATCACTTTCGAAAAATGGCTCCAGAGAATGTAAATGTACGGGTAATAACAAACATTTTCACTATATAAAATTACAAAATATCTTGCTGGTATTCACTAAACAACGTTGGAAATTGTTCAAATATAAACTTAGTGCTTCGTTGTACATGTTATACATCGTGTTTAACAGAAGTAAAACATTATGTTTTCACGTTAAAGGCCTTGTTGGTACAGTTTTTTTTAAAATGACTACTCGGTGTGCCATAACGTTATGTGAGATACCCTCAATTATCCCGAGCCTGAACAAAAGCATGTAATATGTTCACATAACTCAAATGAGTTTATTTTAAGTAAAGAATAGTTCTAGAACATGTTAAAATCAAAGCTAAACATTTATATCAAACATAAATCATCCGAGAAAAAGTATTTCGACTATTTACCAAAAAAAGATGAAAAATAACTGAAATTGAGGGTTAAAATACCAATTTAGAGTTTTCTTGTACATTTGTCAATGATCATACAACAACTATTTTACGTTCATATGAAGGCCTGTGTCAGTAGTATTTATATAAAATATATTGATATAGTTCAACATTTTACTACTATTGGGCAAAAACGTGAGATACATGTACAGTCAATTTTACCGAGCATGAAGAAAAACACAAAATTTTACGTCCAACCAATAAAGCGTGTAATATATTCACATAACTATTTTTATTCCAAATGGGCTTCTTATAATTCATTTAGAACATGTATGAATCAAAACTAAACATTTATACCATACAAATATTAGCTGAGAAAAAATTATTTTGACTATTTACTGAAAAACTATAAGAAATAGGTAAAATATATATAATAAATGGTTAAAATACAACTCAAAGCTTTTTTGTAAATTTGTCAATGATCATACAGACTTTACATCCATGTGAAAGCCTGTATCAGTAGCTTTCTTTTGACGTAAAATATGTTGATATAGCTCAAAATGTGACTACCTGTGGGCGAAAATATGTTATATGCTCGATTTCTTGAAATCGGACCTAAATCGCCCATAGCTCATGTACAGTTGTAGCTATATTTCATTAAAACAACGGCTGTTACCTTATCAACATGTTCATTCTGGCCCCTGAGTGGTCCAGCTATCTGAAAATAATAGTGGCCTAAATTCCCCTTCCGGGTCACACCTTACCCCCAGCCACGTCTGGTGTATTTTTGTATATCTTGTTTATCGTAATCGTTTTGAACTCCAATGAAACTTAAAATTGAAAAGATTTTCATTGCGTGTCTACATCATTATTTACTGTGCGTGCGTACCATTTTCCGATTCGTCTTTTCCATCTTTCCCTTTTATGTACATGTATATGCTAATATTCTCGCCCCACATAAAGCTTCTACTCTGGTCGTAGCGTGACGGTATTATTTCCACAGGACGAGATGAATGGTGGGAATGATTGTGATTACAGCTGCTCAATTTCAGTTTGTCTGGATCGCCCTCCGTGATCCACCTGGGACGTATTGCTTCAGGTAAGCCAGGGAATTAGATTTATGAACTACATGTTCACAAGCGTCCTCATCAAGCACGAGACCTGGAGCCAGTGCTGGTTTAATGTTGGATCAGCATCGAAGACGCAGGTCCAGCATTAAGCCAGCACTGGGTCAACGACTTGAGTTTACTAGGTCATAATTTATCTTGTCTTGATTGACGCTATACACGTTGGTAAAACTGTCAACAAAATTTTTGTAAGTATCTTAGTATCCTTGGAAGTATCAAATGTATGGATAAGAGGTCTCATGTTGTCATATTCGCATGTAAAAAGAGTTGGTCAGTGCTGACTTGGAATTACATATAACCTCCTTGGAATTACTCGCTATGACCCTTTAATATTTAAACAACGTTGTTCCGACCATGTTCGTTCATATTCATAAAATCACCATCACCACCATCACCACCACCACCATCACATCATCATGTGTTTTTGCTTGCAGTCCTTAGGCTTGTGTTTGATACATTGTTCCCTGCTACGCTCTTTGTAAAGCGATGTATCAAAGACAGACATCAGCTCGTTTAGATTGCCATCCTCAACCACATACAAAATAAAGTCCGCTTTGTTTCACAAGATGATTGATTATTTAATGCATACTAGAAAGACAGAATAAGTTCAAGAGATTTCAACGCAAGCATGACTGATGTATTTACATTCAAATCAAGTTGATACAGTGGAGGAAGATGACCGAAATACTTTCACGGTAGAAGGTAGCATTGCAAAAATGAGGCGTGTGCTTAACAATAAAGCTTGTTGAGCGACAATTGCTTGATTTTTTGTTCTATATTTCGTGGACTTACATTCCCAGGAGTGATGGATAATTGGATACAACTGTAAATAAAGATCGATACCCACTGGGCACACGACGTTGCTGCGACGTTGAATCAACGTCAATGCCGTTGTCCCAACGTTGCAGCAGCATCGTATGCCCAGCGGGTAGCCACATACGGACAAGGATTTCAGCCTGAAGCATCCGCCCAATGAGTACCACAGATATGATTTTTACAGAATAAGTGAGGATCAAACCAGATTACACATCTATATTTTATTTATCTTTTTTTTCTGATAGATGTACAGAGACATTCTAAGAAACTGTTTAACGAATCTCTGTATGACAGGAGCAACACTTCGCACTGCGTTTTGTTATGTTGTTAAATTGTACTGCTATGCCGTGCTGCTCCATACCACGCCATGTAAAGAGATGAACTCTTTATTGATTATTTTATTTTGTATCAATTATTATACTAATATTATTTCACTTAATTTTTTAGTCTTCGCAATTATATAGTTAAACTGTTTTCTCTCGCTCTGCCAGTCTTATCTGTTGTTGTGACACAGACAGCATTGTTTAGAGGCATCCCTATCAGACTGCCCAGGATGTCGCTATTCAACCAGAGAGAACCATGATAAGAATGCAACGCTCCACGTGCTGTCTAGGGCTGGCAGAGTTTACATGTATACGAGAGATAGATAAATAACACAGAGACAGAGATATTAGTTTAGTTCAGATTTAACTCCCCAGCTAATCCCCACGCTGGGTGTGTAAATAAATGTATATATTCTTTTAATATGACTGATTTTCTCCTCACTGTATCGCACGTCACTACATTATCAACACTCATACCATTACAACTGGCGAGCTAATGCCAGTCCTCTCTTAAAATAAGGGAGGACAGTGAACAAAACTGGATTTTACAAGTCTGGATTTACACAGTGAGGATAATTCGCCACTATAGCCGTTAGGTCACCATGTCTGTGACTGGCGCCCAGTGGGCAGAATTAACAGACGCTTTAAAAGCACAGACAGAATCTACCACAACAGCTCTCACAACACAAGCTAAGGCACAACGTAGACTTGAAAGTCTTAGAGTTGCTGGCCAGTCACTTGGTACCTGTGATGGTACCGACGCTGCAGCACGTCGTGAGTGGCTCCGAATCATAGACCTTCACCATAAAAAGGTTGGTGCAGATGACTTTACTATAGCTTTGTGTAAAGAAAATGCAAGAGGCGGATTGCAGGCTGCTCTGTTCACCAATACAACAGACATTACATGGGACACTCTTAAGGCGAGTATTGTTAGAAACGTTTTGCACACTGCTGAAGACGTACATTACCTTGCCACTCTAGCAAATGTAAAACAAGATATGCACGAAACTGAAGCAGCATACATTAATCGCTTCAGAACACATACAGAGCGTGCATATGCAACAGGTGTCACCCCAGGGGCTGAAATGGTGCGAGTGCAGACGCTGTCCTTGCGTGGTCTGCGTGATAATGCACTATCACGCAGGACATTTCATAAGACTGAAAATAAAACATTGGAGGAAACGATGGAGGTAGCCCAGACACTCGCCAACGAGAACTACTGTTTTTCCACACTGATACTTCCCAGTAGAGAGTACCAAGCAGGTGCTGCTACCGTCAGTGCCCCAACATCAACACAACCAGCTACACGGGATGCAGAGATGGAGGCATTGACGCTGGCAGTCAAACGGCTAACAACGGAAGCTGGAAAATTAAAGGCTAAAAATTCTCCTCATGGTGGTACCAAGAAAAAGGCCACAGCTTACAAAAGCAGCAAGGTACCCCGACCTAAACTAACCAAAAAGACTACTCCAGGTCAGTACACTAAACCAAGTGCACCTCGACAACCCACAGGTGAATGCTTCAGGTGTGGCCGCAGTGATCACCGTAAGGCTGACTGTCATGCCAAGTACCACATTAACAGAACTCCGATCTGCGCAGAATGTGGCCAGGTCGTTCACCGTACCATAGATTGTGGAGTAAATGACAGGAAGAAACGGAAAACCATCGCAGCAGCAGCAACATACCACAACCAGAATAATTATTTAAACTGGTAACTGGGTGTCGGCGAGTAGTCCGCCTGTCCATTGGCGGACTGCAGATTGATGTGCTCGTCGACACAGGAAGTGCTATTACAATAATGGATGCAGACACATGCCAGAAGATTTATGCAAACCGGGTAAGACCAGAGTTAATAAATGCTTCGGTTATCCTATGATACTCGGGTCTGACGAGCTGAACAGAGAAGAGACTGAGATTGATTATAAAGCAGAATCTCTCACATGGTTTGGCGCCCTGTTTGCGCTCACTCCATGACCAGATGCTCCCAGAACTGAGAGCGCGGTGGCCATAATGTCCTCTGGTAAACCTGAAATTGACACTGTACTAGCTGACTTGCAAGACGTATTTGACAAACCACAACAAAATTTAAAAGCATGTAAACTTATTGAATGTAGAATAGACACAGCAGACGCACGTCCCATACGTCAACGCGCGTATAGGACTGCCCTTAGTAAGCGCAAGGAGATTAGTCGACAGGTAGATGATATGCTGGCACAAGGCATAATCCTATCATCGATGTCTCCATGGGCTTCGCCCATAATCTTGGTTCCCAAGAAATCGGGCGAGCTCCGGTTTTGCGTAGATTATAGGGCCATAAATGCAGTCACAATTAAAGATTCATTCCCCCTGCCACTGATACAGGACAGATTCCGGTGGCTGAGGCTGACATTCCTAAGACGGCCTTTGTCTGCCACAAAGGTCTCTTTGAATTTGTGCGTATGCCCTTTGGCTTATGCAATGCACCCGGAATTTTCCAGAGAACAATGGAACGCGTACTCCACGGATTGGTTGGCGAAATATGTCTCGTCTACCTTGATGATGTGGTTGTATTCGGTAAAACGAAAGAGGAGCATGCTGCAAATTTACGCCTTGTTTTGTTGATCACAATTTTACACTTATGCCTTCAAAGTGCTCATTCTCTAATGTTGCATTAAAGCTTTTAGGCTATATAGTGGGAGAAGATGGTATATCTGCTGACCCAGAGAAATTGAAAGCTATAGCCGCCCTTCCAACACCATCCACAGTAAGTCAGCTGAGAACATTTTTGGGCATGTCAGGCTATTACCGTGTAGAACATGTAATACACTACTGATCTCATACCCTGGACAGCGTTAAACGTAGATGGGCTACCATAGAGAAAGAGGCCCACGCTATTGTTTATGCTCTCCAAAAGCTTAGGTGCTACTTATGGGGGTCAAAGTTTGAGATCATCACAGACCATAAAACCCTTAATTCCCTTTTTTCAATCGGAAATTGCCAATACCAAACTACAGAGATGGGCTGTACAGATAAGTGAATTCGGTGCGCCGATAAGATATAAGGCTGGAAAGGACAATGCTCGAGCTGATATGCTGAGTCACGCTCGCATCCCAGACAAAATTCCAGTCTGCGCCATCACTTGGCAGCTACCTCTTACGTTTGATGGTATTAAGAGTACAGCACTTATAGCAGCACAAAAATTAGAATTCCCAGACGTATATAGTTAAGCAGGACATGACACTGACTACATACTACAAAATGACATTTTATTTTCTACCAAGCGACCAGGCTACGAGCATGCACACTATCCCCGTGTATTGCTACCTAAGCGCTGGCGCTCCCAAGTCGTTAAAAACCGGCATGAACAAGCAGGTCATTTGTAAGGACACTGTATTATGTACAAGAGACATATGTATGGCCAGGGATGTGTGCAGACATAAAAAAATTCTTGCTAAATGTGGTGCTTGCAAGGTTTTTACAACCTCGAAGGCACATGTACATTTAGGTGAGATGCCTATTCCCTATTACCCTCAACAAATTGTGTCTATGGACCTTGTTGGGCCCCTTCCACGTTCACGACATGGTCATCAATACTTGTTTACCCTAATAGACCATCTCACGGGATGGGCAGATGCTTTTCCCATAGCCAATAAGACTAGCAGTACCATTGCGGAAGTATTAGCAACACGCTATATTCCACAATATGGTGCATCAGAAATTATAATTTCCGACAATGGAAATGAATTTTGCAATAGTGAAGCTGCTGGTCTATTGACAGCCTATGGTATTGCCCACCATCTGACAACGGCCTACAATCCACAGGCTATTGGGAAGATTGAGCGCTTCCATAGAACTATTAAAGGGATGATTAAACGGCTTGCATTTGGAGCAAACCAGCCATGGGAACGCCATGTTGGGACAGCTTTGGCTGCTTATCGACAGAATGTACATTCATCTGTCAGAGTAAGTCCATTCCAAGCATTGTATGGTCGTACATGTCGTTTGCCACTACAAAATTCACAATTAACTACTGACACGACAGATCATCGTGTGCAAACACTCTTGACAACTTGGAGAGATGATCGGCGCAATATACGCCACAGTCGCACAGCTAGTCAGCAGCGCATGGCAAAAAGGCCCGAAGGTGCAAAACTTAAAGTAGGTGACAGTGCACTGCTGCGAAAGCCAGGCTTGCAGCCATCTTTCTCACCAAAATGGGAGCAAGAATGGGTTGTGAAGCGTGTGCGACACCCTACATATTGGGTCACACACCTCACATCAGGCCAAGAGCAAGTTGTACATCGGTCCAGACTCCAACATGTTGATCCTGATACAGATTGGGGCCAGCAGGAGGGACTACAGCATATGCAGTTGTCCCCTCCTCAAAATACAAACTATGACATGACTAGACGGGACGATATACGGACGGGCCCCTCGCCTACACACCAAGCATTTAGTCCACCACATCATGGTCAACCAAACAATTTGTTAGTCACACCTACTGTCAGAGCAACTCCAGCTACTGCAACTCCACAGCGTTCTACACCTGCGGACCAACCTACTCCAGCCACTCCAACTCCACAGCCGGCTACACCTGTGGCGCGACATGCTACTCCGACTTCGCAGCATTCTACGCCTGTGAGGCACCGTTATTCATTCAGAGTACATTAGCACAATCTCAACATCCGGCTACAACTACACAGCCTTCCTCCTCAAACTGTCTCACCACTTCGCCTGACACGGACTGCAGATGAATGAACAGTGCAAGATTAAATCGTAGTTAATATTTTGTTATAGAATCATGTGTTACTTTAAATTGTGTTTCTTGGTGACCTTCCGGGGGGTGTCGGCCGCGCTCCTTGGTTGGATTACTCCTGTCCAAGACGGACTGCAAGTCAAAATAGACGAAACCGCTTGTGTGATAACTGGTTATTGAACTTTGATTATAACACATATTGAACCACTTGTGACCACAGAATTTTATTAGTACATTACTGAAAAACGATAAATCCTCAACAAAATTTCAGCAACGGACATTGAACACCGGTGGGTTCGCGAGTGGATACACAAACTGGATCAGATTGAACAAAAGCTAAACAGTCCGAATCGCTGGTGGCAAGGTGACAATGATATAGATTCTCTACAACGCCAGAAGCGCGGAATATTTGATTTCATCGGAAAAGCCAGTCACTTCTTATTTGGAACTGCCACTTCAAAAGAGGTAAGCGATGTCAAAGATACATTACGTGAGTTAGGTACTAATCAAGGTCGAATTAGACATGATATGGTGCGTTTTGCTTCAGTGGTGAATCATACTTTTAACGAAATGAACAAAACACGCCAGATGCTTGGGGCGTGATCCATTGGTGTGCGTAGCCAGCAGTGTGGGCTCTGCGATGCAGTACCCATGTGTTAACAGTTTGTTGCAGCATGAACCAAAATATGATGACAAGTGTTATATTACTGTGAGCTATACCCCTGATGTTGCAAATAATGTGTTAAAATTGGCACGAGTGAAATCCGTGCCTGGCGAACTAGTATTTCCTCATTTAGATTGGGTGTACGCTATTGGTTTCAATGAATATATTTTATCCACTTACTCTACAGGTCTACCATCTCAGACAGTGGTACTTTCCGCTAATATTTACTCCTTTATGTTACCGTACCCATGTCGGCTTGTGTCTCCTCAATGGGAACTTTTCTCTGTTTTCATGAGGACCCACAACATGACACTACGGACCTCCTTTACGTTCAATTTGCCCAACGTATCTTTTTATGACACGGTTATGTCGTTTGCTAAAAATAGGCCTACCGATCGCCATCTACTGATCACAGATGTCGATCGACAGTCATTACAGCTTTCTGACTTAATCGATGTCAAATATCCAACTACCTCAGTATCTGACCAGTGGTGGTGGTGGTTTCTGGGAAGTGCATTCCTAGTCACTATCATTATCATTGTATGTTATTTTGCTCCAAGAGTGTACAAATACCGTTTGAAATCACGTGCAAACCTTCAGCGTACAACCACTGTTCCTAATACCTATGAAACAATCGGTATGCAACATATTCCTAATTCAGTTCATGTTCTGCAACCAGAAAACATTTCAGATTCGGGATGGTGATGCAACAACCTACAAATGTATATAAGTGAATATTGATTTTTATTTTTGTATTATTTTCATTATAACTAAACGCTGAAGGTTCAGTTTTCAGGGTGATGTGCTAGTAACCTCTTCTCTTTCATTGTATATTTTACGCAAAATAAATATTTTTTTCTTTGTTTTTTTCCTTCAATTTATATTTCACGCAACTATATATTTTTCTCTTTGTTTTTTACGTGATTAATATCTGATACAATTATGTATCGTCGATGATTACGATTGTAGGATAGAAAGTAACAGGATAAAAAGTAAAAGTCAAAAAGTAACACGGACAAAAAGAAACAGGGATAAAAAGTAACAGTTGATTAAAAGTAGTATATTAAGGGTATCTTTCAGTTCGAATATTTTATATTAAGTCGGTGAACATCTAATAGAAGTGATAATTTGAATAAAATTTAAAAAATGTATATGTTACGGGAACATTTTTCTATATTGACATAATCTGCTTTTAGAAAGGGAACAGCTGCTCTAAAGTACCAAAATGATGGTTAAATTCAATTCTTACTACATATTATATTCCAGAAACGCGCTAAAAATGATGCATGTGAATAAAATATAAAATATAATATTACAAAAAAATTTAAATGCATATTTATATATTAGGTTTAGAAAGGTAACAGTCGCTTCCATATGTTTAACCTACTAAACTAATGATATTGCTCAATTGTACTAGCAAATATCACATGAACGTATATTACATGAACGTATACTGGAAGTGTATCAAACTGAAAAATATAAATCTAGTATTAAAAGGAATTGTATTTATATTCACATTTCAATGCAGTTAATTTGACAAACAGTTTTGTTCCATGGCTACTACTAGCTACAATTTATATGAATTTAGCAGAATAATTATTTATTTATATAATGTCTCTTAGATCGTTTTAAAAATAAATATATATATATATATATTACACACCTTTGAATAATTAGTCAGTACGTTTTATAATTCTTTTAACCTTTACTCGTCGTGATTAACTCCATTAAAAAGGTGTTAACCATAAAAACAACTTAGGTTTTACCTGTTGATTCACCGTAGCTGTTCTATCTTTGAACAGAAACATTAAAGACAAATTGTGTGATCTATGTAGTTAGGACCCTTTAAGTGTAATCTCCAGGTAACTGGCTTCATATAATTAAATTTTATTCAGCTGAATATGTCTCAAACAAAAAGAAAGCGTTACTCTTGCTATATCGCTAAAGGACGCTTTTATAGTTAATAAACATGCTATGATTTTTAAATGTGTGTGATTTCCCGTAGCAAAAGGAAAGTGCTTAAGCTGCTCTATTAATAATAAATCATGTTATAACCAATTTACATCATTTGCGGACCTACCGAAATACAACAAAAGTGTGTTTATTCGCGATCCCGTCAATATTGTTAACTTTGAAAAAGTGTTATTCTGAAAAAAGTGTTGCTTTGTGATCTCACCAATACTGTTCCCTTTGAAAAAATGCTATTTTGAAAAAAGAATTGAAAAAGTGTTACTTTGAACAAGTGTTGTTTAGTTATCCCGTCAATACTGTTGACTTTGAAAAAGTGATACTTTGTAAAAGTGTTACTTTATGATTCCCCCAATGCTGTTGACTTTAGAAAAGTGTTACTTTGAACAAGTGTTTCTTTTTGATCCCACCAATACTGTTGACTTTGAAAAAAAGTGTTACTTTGTGATCCCGCCAATTCTGTTGACTTGAAAAGTGTTACTTTGAACAAGTGTTACTTGGTGATCTCATCAATACTGTTGACTTTGGAAAAAAGTGATACTTTATCAAAGTGTTACTTTCTGATCCCGCCAATTCTGTTGACTTTGAAAAAGTGTTACTTTGAACAAGCGTTACTTTGAAAAAGTGTTACTTTGTGATCCCGACAATACTGTTAACTTTAGAAAAGTGATACATTACAGTTGATGGAGCAGTTTTATGTGAGAAGTAAGATTTTGTTATAAAATGCTAGACAGTGACGCTTCAAGGCATATCAGTTGTATGCTTCAAGTTGATCACTATCAATTTAGGACTGAAAAGCGTTGAGCCATGGAGAATGCTACAGTTGAGACAATAATACAACAAGACCATGTTGGTCAAGAGCCTAAGAAAATAAAGAATAAGAACGCTGCTCATTTACAGAAACGTTTGCAAGGCCTGTGCAAAATAGAGCGAATAACAGTAAAAGCATTGAAGATTTTTTGAGGGGTGTAGGCGAAAACATTCGTTTACAACGTTTTAGTGACTAAAAGAAAAATATTATCATAATGTTATTGATTCGTATCCATACATTGATTTATATTTATGTATTTTCATATGTATATTTGAATGAAGTGCTAAATATACTATTTGTATGTCAAATTACATTTTTTCTGCTATGATATGTTGACTGTTGTACCTTTTATATAAAAAATAAACTGTTTTTGTCAAAGTGTTTCATTTCATTTTTACTGCGCAATAAACTGTTAGCGCGGGATAGCGCGGACCGATTCACCTATATGATAGCCACAATATATTCAATCGGGTCATTTTTAAACCACAAATAACCACCAAATAGAGTGAAATCAATCGGGAATAAATAATAATCTTCAATTATTTTTACTTGTAGAAATAGTCGGTTACATTATTTAGCAAACGCCGGCCTTATATTAATGCAACAAAAATGAAAGCATAAAACCGTTTTTTAAGTACAATTTTGACATTTTTATATTTTATCTTACTGATAATTATTAAATAGTCGTCAATAAATGAGAAATAGATCATTTAAACATCTTATTTTAGCATTAGTTATAAACTGTTACTTTTTATCCCTGTTACTTCTTGTCCTAGTGAAAACTGTTTCTTTCTGTCAGTTACTTTTTATCCCTGTTACTTTCTGTCCGCACACCGATGATTACATAGCAATACGCCAGCATTGGGCCATTGCACTGAGCGATTAAACGTTTCAAAAACGTCTATTCATTGGATGCAATTCACATAAATGAATAACTGTATAATATCATCCAGTACTTAAATATGCAATGGATAAACAATTATTTATTGAGCTCACATTGACTGCTGATATTATTCAATGCACAACTATTTATTGAGCTCAAATTGACTGTGAATGTCATTCAATACACCAATATGCAATGAATTATAAACAATTTATTGCTCCCACATTCACTATTAATATATTTCAAAACTCCAATATATAATGAATAAACAAGTTATTCAACTCAGTATGAACTTTCTTTCTTAATTTATGCATTTACCGGTACATTTTTATGCGTTATATTATACATTTGTACTTGGTACTTTTACCCAAGTACATTATTTTGCAATGTACCCAAGTGCACTTCGCAAAACCCTGTACTTGTACTTGAACATTTTTAATGTACTTGTACTTGAACCCAAGTACTGAGTCGATGTACATGCCCCAACCCTGGTGTCACACCATGCCATGGTTTGCAAGGATATGGTGTGCAGTATGTGTTACTGTTGCCACCATGAACTCTTATCATTATCATGAGCTTTAAGTCACCATGCTCTCAGGGGATTTGTCACGCGATCTCAATGCAAAACGACCTGTTTTTTTCAGAGTGTGTCTGTGCCTACTTCACCTGTGACTGGATCGGGAACATTTGTAACATTTTGCTACATACAAATTGCTAGTTCTGGATGATTAATAGCATTGTACATGATTAACAGAAGAGCATCATTATTATCATTAATATGACATGTCAGTACTCATTTAATATTATAAAACTGTGTTTATAATTATAATGAGTACACTTATTTTATCACAACAGCATCACTGTTACAGTTAGAACGATGTAGCAATAAAAATGATTAGCATGTACTCAAAGAACACGTATGAGTAATGCTGACACAAGGAGAGCATTCTTTATTATGGATATAGCCTGGGCTCGTGACATCCTGAAAACATTATATAATGTTGCATGGACAAGCGCGAGAACATTAATATACAAATAACCACTACCGTGTATTTAAAAAACTATATAGTATTTCACCGAACGGGTGTTCTAAGCTGTGCCTGTATAATACATTTCAATTCATCATGACCATTGTTAATCACTTACGCTGATTTGGCAACAGCATGTATAGATCGATGTATTATACTACGAGCATTGAAATTATGTTTACGTCCAAATAGTGTGCCCGAATAGATACTATATATATTTTTTCTATTGTTGCGGAGAAATTGTTTGTATCACTGCTTGCATTTTAATCCCTAGGGCTCTGAGCTATTTAATTTAAAAATTTCATTATTTGAAGTTAAAGTGATACCCAACTTCATGTGACTGAATATACATGTGATTTGGGAAGTGTTTCAAGATTGAGAAACAACTAGTTATACACGTGGTAATAAAACACTGGCTATTGTTGTCGACATCAGTGTTCTGCGAGTGAAACCTCCTTTGACATATATTTTAGTCAGTATCGTGGGGAGCCTCCGTGACCGAGAGGTAGCGTGTTCGACCTCAGATCGCCAGGGCTCGAATTTCGAGTCCTGTGTCTGGAGGACAGTGTCATCTCAATCATCTCACCATCCTCAGGAGGTTCTCCTGGCCCAGTTTAGCCTATATGTGCACAAAAGTGGCCTAAGCCCAATTCATTCATTTTTTTTACATATATTTTCCTCGTTCTGCTTTCATGAACTTTCGACCCGGATGGATTGCCTTACTTCATACTAAATTGAAAACACTCGTAAGTTGCACATATATCATGGGATATTGTAATAATTAGATGAATTTAACTTTTACTTCATTTTTTTATGGCACAACAGTTACTAAGCCGCACTCTGAGAATAATTATGGAAAGTGGTGCACTACCATTGTAGCGTTATACCCAGTTAACACAAAATCATTTTTAAAACTTTCATACACCGTCGACGTTGGTCCAACATTGTATAGCTGTTATACAGATGTTTCGTGTTTACTGTGTATGTTGGTTTAAGGTTAGGCAATTGTTTGTGATGCAGACCCAGCGTTATGCCAGCAACGGATCTACATTTGATGTTAGGGTCTTTATCTTGTTTATGGCACACCCACGTCCTGACCGTCTGCACCAGGAGGTTTTTGTTGAGGATTGCCTCGGGGTTCTATTATAGCAGAATGCACCCGCTTACCAGTTTGGATACATCACCGTCTGAATGGATGAGCATAAATAAACGCCTGAGGCTAAATGGTAAATCTACGTGTTCATTTGAAAGCCAATAACGGATGTCCATTGCCAGGGAGCAGGCTACGTCCACTCAGTGTTGACTCAATTCTAGGGCAGCGCATACGACATTGGCAATGTGCTGATTTGATTAAATTTGTCTTTTTTATGCTGGCAACCGATACTCTTTTTTTTAGGAAGTGACAGAATAGAGGTGAATGGCGTCTTCAAAACAAGCTCTTAAATTCAGAAAACAAAATAAAAAAAATGTAATAAGCTAAAGACCTATTTCTGCAGTGGTAATACATGTATTATTTGCTCTTTGTTTGATGTGATTTAAACGCTTTAATGTACCATTGTGAAACATTTCAAATGTTCGTTAGGGACTCATATACATATATATGTGTATTAATGTTTTAGCAATAACTGCTTATTTTTATGCTATTAAAAAAAATAGATAAATTAAAATTGGTGACTGTTTAAGTCAAAAGAAGATAATAACATTGGTGGCTAGGATAATTTTAATCTATTATCTTTTTTCGGTTTGGGATATGTTTAGCAAAATGGATTAAATACAGAAATATTAACTTTAATGCATATGTTGTATACATAATAACCCTCTCAACACTAGGGAACATACTGTAGTACTGCGAACATAATCAACAGTAATAATGATTAGTTATTAAAAGCACAGTAGGCATACAGACAGACAGACAAACAGACAAACTTAAATTTTGACCAGATATCTTATATACTAAGTTAAAGGTATGAATCTCAGAAATATGAATATTGTGGATATCATTGCACGGCAGTTGGACAAATTGGTGAGCTAACCCTTTCTGTCCCATGGTGAATTTTTTAAGAATAATACAAAAAAAAACCAATGATTGGGTTCACCAGGGACTGGTACATATCGTCGCCTCGGAGCTAAATGATCCTATCTGCCACTCTAACGAATGTCAGATAGGATCCTTTAGCTCCGAGGCGACGATATATAGGCCTATATGTGTAATAGTATTTTAGCAATTCATATGCAAGAATCAAATATGTGACCCTTTAAAATTTTGAAAAAAAAGTGAGGTTGAAATTATGAAACATTGAACTTTGCTCTGCCTTTATGTATATATTTTTCTCCCGCCTGTTTTTACATAATTTGTGTGAGTTGAATCCGAATCTGTCGGATAACATTCTATATTTTGGTGTCCTTCACTGTTAAATAAGCAAAACCAAAAATGACCGCCAAAACCACATCTTTTCTATATTTTTGTTACAAATTATTGTACGATCAATTTATGTCTCTTGTTTTTCGATCAAAATTACATAAATTTGACCTTTGACCTTTGAATGGTTACCGCCAACATACAAATAAAAACGTTTTTATGCACGTGAACTATAATATCATAAACATGATTTCCCTAATAAAAATCTAAAAAATAGACTACGTAATACGGTAGATTAGGTTAAAAGGCACTCGAAACAGTGTTTAAGCACAGTATATTCTAACATGCTTTGATGTGCTTAGTATTTAGAATGACGTTATTATTTTAAAGCTGCATAACTGTTTTGTTTATTTCGACCGAAATAACCTAAAATGTTCAACACAATCATTCATATATTTTTAAAGGCTTTATAAATGGACAAAATCGATGCGATGCACCATCAAGTTATATGGTGTGGTAAATCGGTCCGTCTGTGTACAATATGTAGTAATACTAATAGTGGGTAATTGTGGGCCAATATAATGTTACATTAGACCAACATCAAACCCCTTAATAACAAACACGAGACGTTGAGCCGCATTGGACTAATTCTGGGCCAGAGCGGTAGACGATGGCCCCGAATTAGTTCGACATCGGATCAATGCCTCGTGTTGGCTGCGATGCCAGGCTCCACAAACCACCGGTTGGTGTCCTAAGACTAGGTCAGCCCCTAAGATAACTCACCAGGCACGAGTCACTGACCTATTGATGGCTCAATGTTGGTCCAGCTTCTATGACGCTGGTACAACATTGACCCATCAATGGTTGAATGCCTTTTGAATGGTTGAATGGCTGTTTTTTTTTACAATTATTTTGTTTTACCGCATTTCGCTATTTATATAACTGTATGTGATGACTAACGATGAAATAAAATAGATCGTGTTTCTCGTGTCATCCAAAATTCACTTTGAATTCACTCATAGCATTGCCACTATATTTTGAAATGCCCGTGAGGTATCAAATGAAAGACTGCGCAAAAAAAGATGATTTACATCACTAAATTTAGTGTAATTCGGACTGCAATTTCTCACGGTTGGGGGAGAGCGTCTTAATGGCGAGCCAAAGGCTCAGATGCTGGCCCACACTTAAAAACACCATAGTCAAACAGGGTCCTCTTTTTCAAGTGAGTGACATTCTCTATACCGGTACCGAAATTAAACATGACATTATATGCAGATATGACTCATATCACACAAAGTAATAACTTCTAGATATGTCTAACTGGCATGAGACAATACACTTTGTACTGTGAAATGTATCTATGATCACTTAAAAAATAAGTATAATTTTAAAAGTCTTCCACTCTTTTTTTAATGATGACCGTTATCTGCCACTTGGTACTTTTAATGTCTTGGTTATACAGACAGTGTGTCTTATTCCGCTGTGATCAGGTCTTTGTTTTGGTGGGGCAACAATATTAAAAAAACAACAAACTTAAAGGGCCCCTTTGGGATGAAACATTTTCAATGTTGACAATTTTGAAAATTTAATTTATATGAAGCTATATAACCTACTGATCTTAACTGAAAATAAAAAAAAGTCAAAAAACAATTTTAAAGCACCGAAAAAGAGTGAAATAGTTATATTTCCTGGTCGTATATTGCCATGTAAACAAAACAAATCAGCAATCTACAGCACTTCAGACCACATATTCCCACGTCTTGGACGGTAAGATCAAAGCAATCGCCGCTAATTGGCCGCTAATTGGTGTCTTTTAGTCAGGACATGGGGAGATACACCTGCAGCACTGATTGTCTGCCCAACGGTGGGCCGACGGCATCACCATGTGGCCCAATGCTGTAGGAATATTTAACCGACCTTCAGCAAGTGTTTAGGTGTACAAAAAGTTTGTTTGGGTTTTAAGCAGTTTCATAGAAATGTTGATAAAAAATATTTTAAAAAATCTAAAAACTCCGAAAAAAATAAAATCATGATCTGGGGGATACACTACTTCATCACAAAACTAAAAACGAAAATTGATGTCATCCCAAGGGGCTGCTTTAAACCCCTAATAACTCAGTAACCGGAGCAGTAAAATAAAAAAATAAAACACCATTCTCCATGTATTGATCTTTTGATTAAAATAAGCAAAACAGTTATGCAGCTTTAATAGTAAATATGTAAAATGACGTCCATCTTGAATTTAACGATAAACTATAGATCAGACAATGAACAATAAACACCCGGAATGTTTGTTTTGGCTCCAAAGTCATACAGAATAATACATTAAGCAATTCCGTGCCACAAATAAAAAAGGTATATTTCACATTTCGATAACCTTTTGTTTCTTGTTCATTTGAAGGTGAACTTCGGGGCCATTTTGAATTTTTTCTTTCAAATTTACTCGACAGTGATCTTTATCCCTAGTGCACTTTATCCCTAATGTTACCACACATACATCTTATTATTGTCACCATGTTTATCAGTATACTCATAGTAACAGTTAATACATCGAAACGGCGGATGTCCTGGATTGATAGGTCAAATAAAGATCACTTCTTTCCAAAGAGACACAAAAATTATCAATTAAAAATGTTGCCATAAATAAACCATAAATTGTCCCCTTATGTAAGACAAGTCACAGAAAAAACCATAGGGTTTTCTTAATATTTTGGGGGCCAATTTGTGTTTTGCTAATTTGAAGATGAAGGTCACTAAATATAGGATTTTATCCGACGGAATCGAATTCAGCGCACACAAATTATGTAAAAACAAATGGATAATAACGTATATACTAAAATCTCGAGCAACGTTTCATGTTTTATATTTCAGCCGAGGCTAACTATACATATTTTGATGAAAAGCTGCGATATTCTTTTAATAACGAATATATATGCCATTTTTAAATATAACACGCATTTTTAAGCATACACATATCTGGGTTCAGACAAGATAGAACGGATATGGATATGTCCAACAACTACGATTTAGTATGTCGTTTTCTATGACCATGTTGACTAGCTTGTTTAGTTGGTAATTTTAATTACTTTTATAATTAAAAAATGTTTGAGCTTACGTGGAGAGCCGACTATTTACTGCAATGGGTGACGTATTATTAGAACGGATTTTTTTAATTATCTGTTGTGGTATAACGTATGTGGTGATTGATTAATCTGAAAATCAATGATACCCATGTGATTTTTTTGTAATATTTTTCTATTGCTTTACCATGGGACATAAAGGGTTAGCTCACCAATTTTCCTCAACTTTACCGCATTGGCATCCCCAGTATTCAAATTCCTGAGATTCATACCTTTAATTTGGTATAGAATGCATCTTGTTAAAATTTGAGTTTGGGTGGTGAAAAAAAATCCCACAATTGCTATAGCCCTATACGTGTATTTGGTCAGCCTTACTCTCGATGGTAACTTCGTGTATTCTGTAAAACGCAGTGAGTCACCAGAAACCGTTTTGAATGAGGACTCGGTGAAAACAAGGTTATGTAAGACCCCCCCCCCCATACTTTATTGTATTATCTATCTCGGTGAAAACAAAGGAGATCTAGGTCATTGAGTTTCACATAATTTGGTCAGCCTTACTCTTGATGGTAACTATGTGTATTTGGTCAGTTTTGCTCTCGGTGGTAACTACGTCTATTTGGTCAGCCTTACTCTCGATGGTAACTACGTGTATTTGGTCAGTCTTTCTCTTAATGGTAACAACGAGTATTTGGTCAGCCTTACTCTTGATGGTAGCTACGTTTTATTTGGTCAGTCTTACTCTTGATGGTAACTACGTGTATTTGGTCAGCCTTACGCTCGATGGTAACTACGTGTTATTTGGTCAGCCTTACTCTCGATGGTAACTATGTGTATTTGGTCAGTCTTACTCTCCATGGTAACTACGTGTATTTGGTCAGCCTTACTCTCGATGGTCACTACGTGTATTTGGTCAGTCTCACTCTTGATGGTTACTACGTGTATTTGGTCAGTCTTACTCTTGATGGTAACTACGTGTATTTGGTCAGCCTTACGCTCGATGGTAACTATGTGTATTTGGTCAGCCTCAATCTTGATAGTAATTACGTGTATTTGGTCAGTCTTACTCTCGATGGTAACTAAGTGTATTTGGTTAGTCTTACTCTCGATGGTAACTACGTGTATTTGGTCAGTCTTACTCTTGATGGTAACTACGTGTATTTGGTTAGTCTTACTCTCGATGGTAACTACGTGTATTTGGTCAGTCTTACTCTTGATGGTAACTACGTGTATTTGGTCAGTCTTACTCTCGATGGTAACTACGTGTATTTGGTCAGCCTTACTCTCGATGGTAACTACGTGTATTTTGTCAGTCTTACTCTCGATGGTAACCTCGTGTATTTGGTCAGTCTCACTCTCGATGGTAACTACGTGTTTTTGGCCAGCCTTACTCTTGATGGTAACTACGTGTATTTGGTCAGTCTTACTCTCGGTGGTAACCTCGTGTAGTTGGTCAGTCTCACTCTCGATGGTAACTACGGGTATTTGGTCAGCCTTACGCTCGATGGTAACTATGTGTATTTGTTCAGTCTTACTCTCGATGGTAACTACATGTATTTGGTCATTCTTATCAATGTACTGACCGACCCGGCACAAATTGCAACATAATTTTTTGTTCTACAATGCATTTTGGAATGGTCTCTAGATCAACATACTAAAAATGCCCCGAAATGCTTCTTTGGGAAATATGTCAAATTTGCATAAATCCAATATGGCCGCCAAATTTCAAAAAGGCTAGGGATTTGTTGATATAACTGATTCTAAGCGCGCTGTTCTTATGATTTCAAAGTTTGATATGACTTGGTGGACGTTTAGAGGACACAGAGGCTTACTTAGGTAATATTTCAAATTTGCATACATAAAATCCCTCAAAATGTCTTATTTCCTAGACAAACTGCCAAGATCAACATTTATTTTGATTATTGGCTGTTTATAAGATGGTAGTCTATTTATGTATTATATCACCTCCTATACGAATACTGTCATAGGGGTGTAAAAAATCCAGGAAATTGTCATTATATCGTCAGAAGAGGTCATGTTTTGGTTGTTTTGGCTTGTGTGTACGTCCGTCAGCAAGATTGCTTGCAAAGTAATGAACGGGTTTGCGCGCATGAAACTTTTATCAGAGGTGTATCTCGGGCCAAGAAACAATCGAATACATTTTGGGGATGATCAGGATTACGATCCGTATCCAGGTCCAGGATCCGGATTCTTATGAACAAAGTGTATCAGGTACGGTTTGAAATGTCTGTATCCTGATTCAGGATACAGACATTTCAAACTGTATATCAGATCAAGTTGTTCTTTATGAGGCACATAATATTCATCAAAACTGGTCCTAGGATGGGTGACCGCCTGGGACTATGAGGTGCTGTATACACTAGGACATGCGTGCAGCGATGTTGTGTCGTGGGGCTCAGAGAACCACGTAAATCGGATGACTCGTCTGACTGACCTAGAGTTGTACGTAAAAAAACCTCAATGGACGTAGGCGCAGTTTCCATCCGGCGAGACTAGAAAATCCACAGTGTGGCGCGATTGCACAATAGTGCGTACTGCCACGTAACATACAGATACAGATACAGAGCACATTCTATGGCATAGGCAAGATAGTCATTATAACACAAGGAACCAAAATAACTCATCTGCATCTCTTGATGCCCTTTGGAAAAGTCTCATATGGCTTCAAAAAAGACCAGGATTGTCCAGTTTAATGGAAATGGCAGAGAAAGGCAGCCACCCTGGACAATCTTCAATATTGTATCTTACTACATGTATGATTCATATGAATCCGAACAGCTTAAGCTAAATATGTCCTCCCATGCCAAGAAATATGTATACCTATTATAACCTTGGACCAACCGCTCTGGTGGAAATTAAGCACCCCAGAAACTTGAACATGTTAAAAGTCAGAGGCAGAATGGCTTGTACACTGTAATGAGCTTTCTTGGATACATTTGTCATATAATGACAGGGTCTGGTGTTCAAGATGCACATTTATGCCAGCGATGCAGTCTGTCATATGTTATCTGGAAAAGCTTGGGACAAACCATCAAAGGACCCTTTTTATTTGATGCTTCACTTAATGCCATGGTAGGCCTTAATGTTCAAAATTGTGCATGTAGACCTTTATAAAAAGAACCAATTAGCACTGCACAGCATGCGGAGCAGCCACCTTGGGATGATAACAGTTAGCGAAATAATCAAACTCAAATGAACTCTTAAAACAACATTATACAAGCCACACATGACATTTTATCTAATTTTACAATAAGGGGTCACAACCTGTGAACAAAATCATGATACAACTACACCAGAAGTATAAACCTACGGGTACCATGTCATTCATCGAAGCAATCATTTTTGAGCTGGGCTTTCGCTAGATTTATCCATTGAGGAAATCCTTATGAAGTCAGTGAAAATGAAATGAATCGGGCTTTAGGCCACCTTTGTGCACATATAGGCTAAACTGGGCCAGGAGAACCTCCTGAGGATGGTGAGATGATTGAGATGACACTGTCCTCCAGACACAGGATTCGAAATTCGCGCCCTGGCGGTCTGAGGCCGAGCACGCTACCTCTCGGTCACGGAGGCTCCCCACAATACTAACTTTCACACGTGGATGGGGAAGAAACAATTTTGTTTCTTTCAAACCGCCGAGACCGGGAACCGAACCCCGGACTCTGGCGTGAAAGGCAGCGGTGCTAACCACTACCCTAGGGCCCCCGCCCTATGAAGTCAGTGAAGTCCACAAGAGAAACAGGGATATCATAGAGCCAACAACTTGTGTGGCTGATGTCACGTCATGGGCGCCTATATGACTTGAAATCAACAATTTCAATAAAACACATCCGATGAATAAAATACAAGTGACTGTGCAACACAGAGAGGTAGTACCAACTAGAATAGAGAGAGATTCCTGTGACTTTTCTGGTCGAAAGAAGTCTATTCAGTGAAAATCCGATTGTGCATCATATTAACACAGGAATTGCCGCCGTCAAAGCTAGCAATGCTAAAACCGTAAATACATGATGATGAAAATGTATTCTGTGATATTCCTTTAAGAAAAGAAAGAAAAGATCATTTTAATGGCCTTGAATAATCAAGATACGTGATGAAATAATACATATTGATCCACAACTAGTCTTCCAGTCTGGTGGTGACTTGTGAAAGCAGAGAATATAGATGAGCTTTAGCTGACGATTTGACAGAACAAGTTTGATGGTCAGGGTTTACGCCAGGAATGTTTGAGTGGGGGGGGGGGGGTCCAAAAGGGTGGGGTCTGGGGGGACCTCCCCAAGAGTAAAAACTGTTTTTACAATGTTATTGCTTAGAATGGCATACTTCAACTGGAAAAAATAAGAATATTTTGTAATGTCAGA
This sequence comes from Flabesymbios commensalis, assembly GCA_964017125.1. Classification (NCBI taxonomy): domain Eukaryota; kingdom Metazoa; phylum Annelida; class Polychaeta; order Terebellida; family Flabelligeridae; genus Flabesymbios; species Flabesymbios commensalis. Next base: position 33,412,184 of record OZ024914.1, read on the forward strand.
TTTGTATGAAGACCACTAGCAGGAACTAGCAGGAATAATAACATGAGAAGGAGCTATGTTTTACTTGTGGATAACACCAAGGTCATGTCAAGGTCACATCAAGGTCATTTCAAGGTCAAACCCGCAAAAAATATTGAAAATACACACTTTTTATCAATTTCAAGCTGTTTAGCGCTGCAGTCATCCATTAGACAGGACTGATGGTGACACATACTTCGTCGGGTATCATTTCAGCACACATTTTTAGGAAATCTAGGGCAGTACCGATATTGTGAGGGGTAATGCCCCCATGTTTGCCCTTATTACACCCCCATTCCTCAAGGGTCAATTGAACAAGCAAAATTACAATTATGTAGCAGCGTGTAGCATCAACTTTGGCTTCCATCGCAAAAGATTGATACATAATTGAGTATGGAGGTTGACATTGATTGAGGATGTGCTTTACTGCATGGATGCCCCCCAAAAGAAGTTATGTCTAGGTCATGTAAAATATCAGGTTTATCAGTTTATGGGTGATGTGTACTAAATGCGTAATGATTATGTAATGCGTAATGATTGGGGGTGCAACCATGCAATCCGCACTGCTGCGATATCTGTCATATAAGTATTATTATAACATTTTAAGAATGCTGATGATGCCAAAGGAAGGTATGGTTTGTTTTATTGTTTCTTCTTTGATAACAAAAATATATGGTTTGGTGCAAAAATCAAGTCTCTATCTCTATTATTGAGAAAGTTATGATAATTGTATTGATTTTATGGCGGATATTTTGAATTTTTCGTCCCAAAATAATCCTTTAAGATTGAAAGCTGTACATCGGCCCAGATATTATTATGGGATGCTATCTATGCACAATCAAAAGAGAAACAAACTTTTACCGGCAAAAACAAAGCTATCATCATGATCACCGGACCACATTGATTTTACAGACAAAAATACGAAAAAACACACTTTGCACCCGAGTATACTCGGAGTCCACGACAGGGAGACATCTTTTGCCCCCGAGTATATTCGGGGTCCGCGTTTAAAGGGTTAATTATCAGCAGAATATTCCTTTCAGAGTAAGTAAATAGCCCATCCGTAGGCCTACATAGTAGCTAGTTTTTTACGAACAATGTTGTACAAGTTTACAATAATTATGTTCCGTGTTCATATTAGATGTTAAATGTTTGATGGCAAAATAGATCACTGAGCAATTAGTTGTAAAATACAACTAGACATGAATTGTGACTTTTCAAGTAACAGTAATATTTGGGCTAGGTTTTATGAGTTTTTGTGGCCGCCATTTCGAACTGTGTTGGGTTATTTTTATTATGACAGATTGATTCGAATTTCGCGTATGAGTTTTTTGGCAGCCATTCTGAACTGGAATTTTAGACTTTGGACTTCAGACTTCAAATTTCAGAAGTCCCCACGTAGCCTTTGCACTTTTAAATATATATATATTTGTTTGTCAAATGGAATCGCATTCATACTGCACCCAGAACACACATTGACTTGTCTCTCTATTGACTTAATGTTCTATCACTATCCGCGACGCTAGCCCTACATTAAAACAACATTGATTGAACGTTTTGTGTTTGAATAGAATTGCAACTGTTATTTTAAGGTTTCAACTGTCCATACCTAATACACTATATTGGTTTAATACTGGGCCACTGTCTGCGACGCTGGCCCGGAATTGAAAGATTGGATAAATGTATTTTTATTATCAAATCTGGAGACTAAAGGGTGGTGTAGGTCTGGACATAGGGGCACCCTGTTCACCCTCCTGGCAATGAATGGAGAATCACCCGACATGTCCACTATTGAACCAACATTGGACCCAATTATAGGCCTACTGCCGTGCAAGCCAAAAGGCAGTATCTGCTCACTTTACAAGTAAGCAGATACTGCCTTTTGCATTTGAAGAGCAGCATAATGCAGTATCTGCTCACTTTACAAGTAAGCAGAAACTGCCTTTGGACTTTCAAGAGTATAGTGATCCAGAAAATCCGACTTAGAAAAGTCAGTATACCTGACTACTCTAGGAATATCGTGTCCAAATGTCATATTGATTGGATAAAAACTCAGGGAGAAATAGCGTCGCAAAAAACCTGCACAGAATAATAAGATTAAAGATCCAAAGATAAACCAATATATTTGGGCATAGCCCAATTATAACTAGACTGGAATAGTGACTTTTCAAGTAACAATAATGTTTGGACTATGTTTTGTGTGTTTTTTTTGGCGACCATCTTAAATATTGTTGGGTTATTTTAATCATAAGAGATTGATTGGAATTTTAGATTTCTTGATTCTGACTTTTTTGTTGGTTTAATGCTGTATCACTGTCTGTGATTCCGGCCAAACATTAAAACAACATTGCGTTGACGTTTCGTGTTTGATGCAATTACAAGTTTTAGTTCAATGTTAAAATGTAGCATTATTTATAGGTTCTACTGTTCATATCAAACACCCAATGTTAGTTCAATTCTCAGCAACCATAAGCGACGCTGACCCCACCTTGGAACATTATTGGATATGGGCTTCTGTATTTTATTTGATTAAATCTAGAGGGTGCTCAAATGGTGCTAGCCGGTCGTGTCATCTCTGACAATGGAATGTGCCCCTATGTTGACTGGCCAAGATTCATTCATGGGCTTCTGCCGACAATTACATCAATGTACCAACATTGATCCACATAGTGATCCAGAAAATCTTGGAAAAAATCCCGAAGAACATGACGTATGACTTAGAAAAGTCACAGCACACCTCCGCAAAACATAAGGATCATTGTGCCAAGGTTTTAAGTCGATTGGATAAAACTCAGGGAGTAATAGCCCTCGACATAGAATAATAAAGGTATCGAGATCCATTCAAAACGTAATATATTTGGACCAAATGGTCAAACATAATTATCATACATAAATGGTTATATTTTCCAACAAAACCAGTGAATTTATTCATGGTAGAATAATCAAATTATTACAGTAATAACAGTTTAATAGGGCTGTTAAGCATAACAATTGTGCAAAAAATGTATAAAGCATGACATTTTCAGTGAGGAGTCTTTGAATGTCCGTGATCAAATTTAGGTACAGAACCACTTTGAGATATGCACCGGATGACCTTGGTTGACCTTTAAAAAATCTCAAAGTCAAATAATAATAATGCTTCCTGTTATCGGTCTTATGGTGCATTTGGTCAACCTTATATGCATATACAATCATATTTTTAACAATTTAAATGTTTTTAGCCCATTTAAAATTAACCGGCCATGCATTTAAGGTGACCTTGAGATGGCAAGATCAAAATTAGCCACATCAGGACCATGTTTGTCTTGTAACCTAACATATATAGATTGCATGTTCGTCCCTACACGCAACCATTAGGGACATAGCGGGGGAGGAACACGCTAATATTTGGAACAATCGTGCACTTGGTGACAAGTTTGGTCATTGTGTTTTCAAAATCCATCGCAAACAAAATGGACGTGACCTCTGGTGACCTCTAGAGGTCTCAAAATGGCCACCAAAACGACCATAAGAACGAATAAATGTAATATCTCAGCTCGTTTTTGAAGTAGAATATTATGTAATACCATTTTTCTATTGTTATACGGAATCGCAATTTTGTTCCCGGAGTCATTTTAATGCTTCTTATTTTTTTTTGAGGTCAAAGGTGAAAAACAGCAAAAATCCAAGATGACCACCAGCGGCCATTTTGAGAAAAAATAGATTTTTAACTAATAATCCGATAATCATAGTGTAATATGTCATTTTTGACTAATTTTGCGGTGTAGAACTCATTTCTGGGCTCAAAATTACAATTCTAGGCGTCTGTGACCTTCAAATATCACATGAGCGGTCAGAGTGGAAAACCAGCTTTATTACTAATGGCGTAATAGCTACGTGATATGTCATTTCTGGCTAACTTGATGTCTCAAAAACCCATTCATGATATCAATAATGTCATTATAGCCACCAGTGACCTTGAAAACGTTATTATAGGACCTTAAAACAACCCATCAAAGTGAAAAATGATCTCCAGCGCTGGCAAACATGAAACTACAACTTTATTACCAGTGGTTCAATAGTTACATGTAGTATTTCTTCTTCTTATATTTTTGGCCCAGTATATTGACTTCACAACTCGAGTTAATAACTCTATATATTGAGCTAACAATTCGATATATTGAGTTGTGACAAATCAATATATTAAGTTGTGACTTAATTTATTGAGTTGTTAACTCAAATATTGAGTTGACAACTTGATATATTAAGATAAGAACTCGATGTTGACAACTCGATATATCGAGTTGAGAACTCTAAATACTTAGTTTTCAACTCGATATATAGAGTTATCAACTCAATATATCGAGTTGTCAGCTGAACATATTCAATATATCGAGTTATTAACTCAATATATCGAATTGTAAACTCAATATATCGAGTTCTTAACTCAATATATCAATTTACAAACTTAATATATGGAGTTATGAACTCAATATATTGAGTTATATTGAGTTGTGAGCTCAATATATCGAGTCATAAACTCGATATATCGAGTTCTGAACTCGATATATCAAGATATGAATTCAATATATATCGAGTTTTGAAATCAATATATTGAGTTGTGAACTCAACATATCGACTTTTTAAGTCAATATATCGATTTGTAATCTCAATATATCGACTTCTCAGTTCAATATATCGAGTTCGTAACTCAATATATTGAGTTCTTAGCTCAATATATTGAGTTATGAACTCAATTTATCAAGTTGTGAACTCAATATGTCGAGTTGAAAACTCAATATATCGAGATATGAACTCAATATATCGAGTTCTGAACTCACAACTTAGTTCACAACTTGGTATATCAAGTTGACGACACTTCAATTTTTAGTTGTCAACTCAATATATCAAGTTATAAACTCAATAATCCAGTTGTCAACTGAAAATATTGAGTTGTAAACTCCATATATAGAAATAAGAAATCAATATATCGAGTTCTGAACTCACAACTTACTTCATAACTAAATATTTATTTGTCAACTCAATATATCGAGTTGTCAACTCAATATATCGAGTTGCATCAACTCAATATATCGCGTTGTGAACTGCATATATTGAGTTGTAAAAGCAATATATCGAGTTTTAAACTCTATATATGCAGATTGGAAATCAATATATCGAGTTCTTATCTGCCGATGATCACATTCGGGACTGGGCACAAATTCAGGTACATAGCCGTACACGAGATTGCACAAACTTTAGTTATTTCACACGATCACAGGATGTGACGCTGTCAGTTCATTTAATGGCCGTGGAAAGAAAACTGCGTGGGAGGTTTGGGAGGGTTTTCCTGAGGTTACTGATGCTTTGTGAGAAATTGGACACACTTGGACAAACCTCTGACAAAAAGCGGCACTGGAGCGACATGTAACAAGAGCTAGTCTTCAAAGTCAGGGTTGGATCAGGGTAACACATCTTGATAAAAAACTTCCCAATCCTAGACACTGCGGATGGACCAAAGACATTCATGGTTGGACGCCTTTGTTTACAACACTCCCACAAGGTGCGAAATGATGATATAAATTTATTCATTGTGGTGCTGGACGTTGTAAATGGGTGAAGGCAGGCTTGAAATGTACTGCTCTCTGCGCCTGGTCCGGGGAATGTGAACGATAAGCTAGACTTCTATGCTCACCTGGATATGAATGTAATACTGAAAATGAAATGAAATGATTCGAGCTTTAGGCCACCTTTGTGCACATATAGGCTAAACTGGGCCAGGAGAACCTCCTGAGGATGGTGAGATGATTAAGATGACACTGTCCTCCAGACACAGGATTCGAAATTCGAACCCTGGAGGTCTAAGGCCGAGCACGCTACCTCTCGGTCACGGAGGCTCCCCGCAATACTGACTTTCACACGTGGATAGGGAAGAAACATTTTTTGTTTCTTTGAAACCGCCGAGACCGGGAACCGAACCCCGAACTCTGGCGTGAAAGGCAGCGGTGCTAACCACTACCCTAGGGCCCCCGCCCGAATGTAATACTATACATGTATACTGGTGATACTGACACTAAAATATTGGCAGTGAGTAATACGAAGCATGAATGTGTAGACTTTGTAAATGTTTCAATAAAAATGCAATAAACAGGTGAAGTTGCATCCATTGTTTTTCCATACTGCCAATGGTATTCATTAACAGGTGCGGTTCCGAATATTTTACTAAGGGAGTATCCGTTTTGAATTTGATTGTCCTACCACAAAAAAATATGAATTTAGATGTCAATATACTTATTCATGTAATGGTGTTGTTTTGAGGCAACATCTTTGAGGCAAAATCCGTTAGAATTTTTTAATGTCAAATGCAGATATTTCTGCACTTTAAAGCATTTTTTTTAAATATACCTAATTGTAGTTTTTTTAAATTATATGTTTTCACCTTTGACCTTGAAAATGACCTTTTGATCATGTCAATGACCTCGGATTATCAAAACAATAACATGAATAGTTTATCCAGTCAAAACACATCAAAATGAGGTATTATACTTGTACCTATAATTGTACTTGTGAAAAATCATATTTTTGGCACTTTTGACCTTGAAATTGACCTTTTGACATTGACCTTGAATTTGACGTTGACCTTGGATTATTAAAAAAATGGTTTTCCCAATAAAAAAACACATCAAAATGATGTATTACACTTGTACCTATAATTGTTTTCGTTGAAAGTCATATTTTGGCACTTCTGACCGTGAAATTTACCTTTTGACCTTGTAGATGACCTTGAATTATTAAAAATAACCAGGACAAATAGTCAGGAATGGATTCAAATTGAATCAAAATCACATCGAAAAGAGGTATAACACTTGTTCCTTCCATTATTTTTCGGAAAATCATATTTTCGGACATATATACAATGACCTTCACTTTGAAGGTGACTCAAGGTCACCAGAGGTCACTGCCAAGGTGGTTCCGTACCTGATTGTAGCCCCCTGGGTTCAAATATATATCATGCCAAATTTCATGCTTTATTCACAAAATGCACAATTAATCTGATATTATGGGCTTAACAGCCCTACTAGTTGACTTGAAATAATAATGGGGCGTCAATAGTGCCGACATTTCACTACTGTAATGGAGCGTCAATCCTGCCATAAAATTGTTTATGTCTGCTTTGGACATAATCTGGCATTTATGTCAGCGACTGCGTCATTACAACAATCATTAAAACCTAACTCGCCTCGCAGCTCGTTCAATGCAAACACCTCAGAAGAATTTGACAAACATAGTAGTGAATGAAAAAAGGTCATTTATTAATGACGTAGCAAACTCAGAACAGTATAGCATACAACTTATATGGCTTTAAAATAGAAACAACCATACATAGCTTTTCATAGCAGAAATCAAGTGTTAAACAAAATGACAATGAAACTGGTTCAAATAGAAATGTCATTTTTAAACTTAGTTATAAATGCTAATAATACTGTAATGAAATGCATAATACTGTCAACAATTCAGCTACTATAAAAATAATTTATCAATGAGCATTGAAGGAGGGGGCCACAAACGCCACGATCTGGACAACCCCAGGAGGCCAGCCCCCCCCCCCCCCCCATGCTGGATTTATTTAGCTTTTTATCATCTAATAAAAATCGGTTCAGAAGTACACAATAAATTTGATAAATTCCTCATAATGGCTTATGCCGGGTCAATTATATGAACTAACAGGTAGTTGTTTAGATTATTGGCGGACATTTTGGATTCATGTAAATTCTAAGAGTACATATTTAAAGCTTTTGTCATCTAAAAGATTCATAAGTGTCCTTTAAATGTAATTAAAATGTTCAAAATGGCTTGTTTAGCCTTAGTTATAGGAAGGAACAGGTCGTATTCTGAACATTCGGTGGTCATATTGGATTTATGCAAATTTGACATATTTCTCCAAGGCATTTTTAGTATATTGTTCTAGATACCTTTCTGAAATGTATTCCAAAAAAATATATTCTGTTGCAATTTGTGCTGGGTCAGGCCCTTAAATGACCTAGATTGACTAGACTATTACTCTTAATGGTAACTACGTGTATTTGTTCAGCCTTACTCTTGATGGTAACTACGTGTATTTGGCCAGCCTTACTCTTGATGGTAACTACGTGTATTTCTTCAGCCTTACTCTTGATGGTAACTACGTGTATTTGGCCAGCCTTACGCTTGATGGTAACTACGTGTATTTGGTTAGTCTTACTCTCGATGGTAACTACGTGTATTTGGTCAGTCTTACTCTTGATGGTAACTACGTGTATCCGGCCAGCCTTACTCTCGATGGTAACCACGTGTATTTAGTCAGCCTCACTCTCGATGGTAACTGCGTGTATTTGGTGAGTCTTACTCTCGATGGTAACTACGTGTATTTGGTCAGCCTTACTCTTGATGGTAACTACGTGTATCTGTTCAGCCTCACTCTTGATGGTAACTACGTGTATTTGGCCAGCCTTACTCTTGATGGTAACTGCGTGTATTTGGTGAGTCTTACTCTCGATGGTAACTACGTGTATTTGGTCAGCCTTACTCTTGATGGTAACTACGTGTATCTGTTCAGCCTCACTCTTGATGGTAACTACGTGTATTTGGCCAGCCTTACTCTTGATGGTAACTACGTGTATTTGGTCAGTCTTACTCTCGATGGTAACTACGTGTATTTGGTCAGCCTTACTCTTGATGGTAACTACGTGTATCTGTTCAGCCTCACTCTTGATGGTAACTACGTGTATTTGGCCAGCCTTACTCTTGATGGTAACTACGTGTATCTGGCCAGCCTTACTCTCGATGGTAACTACGTGTATTTGGCCAGCCTTACTCTTGATGGTAACTGCGTGTATTTGGTGAGTCTTACTCTCGATGGTAACTACGTGTATTTGGTCAGCCTTACTCTTGATGGTTACTACGTGTATTTGTTCAGCCTTACTCTTGATGGTAACTACGTGTATTTGGCCAGCCTTACTCTTGATGGTAACTACGTGTATTTGGTCAGTCTTACTCTCGATGGTAACTACGTGTATTTGGTCAGTCTTACTCTTGATGGTAACTACGTGTATCTGGCCAGCCTTACTCTCGATGGTAACTACGTGTATTTGGTCAGCCTTACTCTTGATGGTAACTACGTGTATTTGTTCAGCCTTACTCTTGATGGTAACTACGTGTATTTGGCCAGCCTTACTCTTGATGGTAACTACGTGTATTTGGTCAGTCTTACTCTCGATGGTAACTACGTGTATTTGGTCAGTCTTACTCTTGATGGTAACTACGTGTATCTGGCCAGCCTTACTCTCGATGGTAACTACGTGTATTTGGTCAGCCTTACTCTTGATGGTAACTACGTGTATTTGTTCAGCCTTACTCTTGATGGTAACTACGTGTATTTGGCCTGCCTTACTCTTGATGGATACTACGTGTATTTGGCCAGCCTTACTCTTGATGGTAACTACGTGTATTTGTTCAGCCTTACTCTTGATGGTAACTACGTGTATTTGTTCAGCCTTACTCTTGATGGTAACTACGTGTATTTGGTCAGTCTTACTCTCGATGGTAACTACGTGTATTTGGTCAGTCTTACTCTCGATGGTAACTACGTGTATTTGGCCAGTCTTACTCTTGATGGTAACTACGTGTATTTGGCCAGTCTTACTCTTGATGGTAACTACGTGTATCTGTTCAGCCTCACTCTTGATGGTAACTACGTGTATTTGTTCAGCCTTACTCTTGATGGTAACTACGTGTATTTGGCCAGCCTTACTCTTGATGGTAACTACGTGTATTTGGTCAGTCTTACTCTCGATGGTAACTACGTGTATTTTTTCAGCCCCATCACGGCCAGATGGTGACCCCCTAGGTCGTGATCAGGTATAAATTTGCTGCTAGGTCAAACCAACCCCCTCCCCCCCCCCCACCCTGACATACTTCATGTTTCAGTGCTTTCACAACAAATTACCTCCATAGTAAGCTTTATGCAGTTATGTCACACAAGAAATACATAAATGGAAGTACTAGGATTACAAATAGAACTAGAAAAAGTAAGAGTTATAAAGTTTGCACGTACTTTTTAAACTTTTTGTAACGACTTTTGCGACTTTTGCAATAATTGCGATATTTGTGTCATTTACTATATTTCCGACTATTTGTGACCATTTGCGACCGTTTGCAACCATTTGATACAGTTTACAACGATTTGCGACCGTTTGCGACCGTCTGCGACCGTTTGCGACAGTTTGCGACCATTTGCGACCGTTTGCGACCGCTTGCAACAGTTTGCGACCATTTGCAACCGTTTGCGACCATTTGCGACCAAATACGACAGTTTGGATGAATGAGTATTTTTTGCCTGGGGAAGGCAGAATAAGATCAAGAGATTCAAACGGAAAGATGACTGATGTATTTACATTCAGATCACATTGATACAGTGGAAGAAGATGACCGAAATACTTTCTTCAACAAAAGCAGCATTGCAAAGAATGAGGCGTGTACTCAACAATAAACCTTGTTTAGCGATATTGGCAGGAGCAACAGCTATGTTCTCATAACCCCTAGACCCGGATGGATTGCCTTACTTCAGACTAAATTGAAAATACTCTTAAGCTGCACATATATCGTGGAACATTGTAATATTCAGATGCTGCCTTTTACTTCATTTCCTGTTTTATGGCACAACTAAGGAGCACACTGAAAATAATTGTGGAAAGTGGTGAAATACCATTATGTTGGTTTAAGGTTAAGCCATCGTTTGTAATGCTGACCCAGCATTATGCCAGCAACGGATCTACGCTTGATGTTTTGATGTTAGGATCTTTATCTTGTTTATAGCACACCCACGTCCTGACTGTCTGCACCAGGAGGTTTTTGTCGAGGATTGCCTCGGGCTTCTATTATAGCAGAATGCACCCGCTTACCAGTTTGGATACATCACCGTCTAAATGGATGAGCATAAATAAACGCCTGAGGCTATATGGAAAAGTGATTTGATTAAATTGTTTTTTTTTGTGCTGGCAGCGGATACTGTCTCATCATTTTTTTCTAGGACGGAAGTGACGGAATAGAGACGAATACTGTTTTTGAACAAACTCTAAATTTAGAAACGTAAACATGAAAAATGCTTGCACACGCCCACTACAAAACAAAATAAAAATATAATTTGATAAGCTGAAGACCTTTTTCTACTGTGGTAATACATGTATTATTTGCTCTTTGTTTGATGGGCTGTGAACATCTGCTTTTTAATCTGTCAGCGCGGGCAACGCTTTCAAACATTCGTATTTTGTAGAGTTGGCTGCTAGCAGTATACTATCCAAAATAACAATATTTTAACAACACCTTATGTACGTGATTGTATGTAGTGGTGCTCAATGTGTGATAAAATGAATTAAGATCTAACCCCAAACTTATTATTTTTTTGTACAAACTTATACAAATGTTTATTGCAGACTAACAAACACACTGGAATATAACATGGAGCTTGTCAATGGTAATTCCTTTAACCCTTTAACCGCCGGTGTCGCATATATTGGGGTTTTTATTTTTTATTAGCACAATAAGTACCACCTTTTAAAAATGTTAAAGATAAAATATGACACCAATCAGCAAGATTCGAAAACAGTTGATCTCCATTTTGTCAAATCTGAATAATTTTCACTCACTTGAAGTTGTGGATCGCGTCAGCGAGACACAATTTCAAGTGGGTGAAAATTCAAATTGAATAATTTGGCGGCTAAAGGGTTAACCCGCTATAATTAGTAGAGAGATGTGTGCTTAAAATTAACAGCAAAATTTGCAAATGTTTAGTCTGAAATTAAACAAATATGAGTATTTTCCATCCACTTCGAGTTGTGGGTCGCGGCAGCGAGACACAACTTCAGGCGGTTGAAAATTTAAATTATTCAATTCATCGGTTAAAGGGTTAAGGTGGACATCGCAGACAGTGGATGAGGGGGGGGGGGGAGGTATTCTCCAGTACATAAACCTGGATTATTTTACATTTTACTGGTCGAGATCATTAGCAATCGCAACTATACTCTGGTTCCCTGAGCCACACTACGCGGCACGGCCGAGCTTCATGTAGGCTCTGGTAGGCACCGCTAGTGGATGTTTGTGACTATAGTCAGATTCACATTAAATTCATCAACCAGGATTATTGAGTTTCGCGGATTTCGCAGTCAATTCTCAACCAATTTTCATGAAATTTTACACACACTATTTTCCATTCATGTCGTAACTACCCTGAAAATTTCGCGGAGTTTTGATAAGTATTTTAGAAGTTAGACCATTTGACATGTAATAAAATTCTGAGACGAAGCTAATGGCTTTATAGAGGGCAACATTTTTATTTATTTACTACATGTCAAATGGTCTAACTTTTAAAATACTAATCAAAACTCCGCGAGACTTTCAGAGTAGTCACGACATGAATGGAAAATAGTGTGTGTAAACTTTCATGAAAATTGATTGAGAATTGACGGAGTAATCGGCGAAATTCATCCACCACGGTGAATGTGAATCCTGGTATAGTTACTATTTTTAGATGAAAATAGGTAATCCTCGGATTGAGACATTTTTTAAGGTGATTTCCCCGGATGTAGTGTTGTTTGCAGTGTTGACTTTATTTCCCCTCTGACGCACATTATTCGTCGGCCTAATTAACACATGCAAGGAAGTCATGTGTCTACGGAACTTGGCCGCTTCTCGGCCATAAATTAAATCGGCCTGACTTGCCAGGTAATCACAGGTACAAACAATGGCAAAAGACACTGCCCGTTAAATTACATAGATGCCCTCTTAAATGTGAAGTCATTATTTTTCTATATGTCATAGACTGGTATATCTAACATGATATGATTTACATTTGACATTTAAATCCAATCATGTTGGGAATTTCCGTTTCAGAAACAATGATTCCACTAAGAGTAGGTGTTCTATGTGACATATAATTCCCATTACTATGATGTCGTATCCCAGGCCTGGGTAACATATTTCATCTGCGTTTGCTTTACAGATATGACAATGTGCACAATCGAGAAACGACAGCGGGTATGAGCTGGAATGAAACATGTTGACATACAGGTAATATCAAGAATACATTACCCCTCTTGGTAATATTGATACGGAAGGTGTATCAGATAAAACTAGTACATAATATGTACTATTTTTAAGTATGTTATACTTGATGTCTTTTCCATGCTACGTTTTCGTATCTCGTCACAGTCACATTGAGTTGGACTGAATTCAAGCCTAGCTTATAACACGGACGCATTGTGTGAACGCGATCGAAAAGTGCTCTCGATGGTAACTACTTGTAGGCCTCTTTGGTCAGCCTAATCACGGCCAGTTGGTCGTGATCAGGTATACATTTCCTGCTAGGTCAACCCCCAGCTCTGACATATTTCATGTTTCAGTGCTTTCACAACAAATTACGGCGAAGGTCAGCCTTGTGTCACACAAGACATACATAAAAGAAAGTACTAGGATTACAAATAGAAATATCATATTCTGACTTATCATGCTTATGTGAGTACTGTATTCTGTGAGTACCCATGATTGCCACAGAGAATAATGAATAAACCCATTATTTTAAATCATTTGTAACCTGTGAGTAAGTGAGTGAGGCTCTCTCAGCTATGTAGCTTGGGTAGTGCAAATAAACGTACTTCTCTATCTCTTGAGTGAGTGAGTGAGTGAGTGAGTGAGTGAGTGAGTGAGTGAGTAAATGAGTGAGTGAGTGAGTGAGTGAGTGAGTGAGTGAGTGAGTGAGTGAGTGAGTGAGTGAGTGAGTGAGTGAGTGAGTGAGTGAGTGAGTGAATGAGTGAGTGAGTGAGTGAGTGAGTGAGTGAGTGAGTGAGTGAGTGAGTGAGTGAGTGAAGGAGTGAGTGAGTGAGTGAGTGAGTGAGTGAGTGAGTGAGTGAGTGAGTGATTGATTGATTGATTGATTGATTGATTGATTGATTGATTGATTGATTGATTGATTGATTGATTGATTGAGTGAGTGAGTGAGTGAGTGAGTGAGTGAGTGAGTGAGTGAGTGAGTGAGTGAGTGAGTGAGTGAGGGAGTGAGTGAGTGAGTGAGTGAGTGAGTGAGTGAGTGAGTGAGTGAGTGAGTGAGTGAGTGAGTGAGTGAGTGAGTGAGTGAGTGAGTGAGTGAGTGAGTGAGTGAGTGAGTGAGTGAGTGAGTGAGTGAGTGAGTGAGTGAGTGAGTGAGTGAGTGAGTGAGTGAGTGAGTGAGTGAGTGAAGGAGTGAGTGAGTGAGTGAGTGAGTGAGTGAGTGATTGATTGATTGATTGATTGATTGATTGATTGATTGATTGATTGATTGATTGATTGATTGAGTGAGTGAGTGAGTGAGTGAGTGAGTGAGTGAGTGAGTGAGTGAGTGAGTGAGTGAGTGAGGGAGTGAGTGAGTGAGTGAGTGAGTGAGTGAGTGAGTGAGTGAGTGAGTGAGTGAGTGAGTGAGTGAGTGAGTGAGTGAGTGAGTGAGTGAGTGAGTGAGTGAGTGAGTGAGTGAGTGAGTGAGTGAGTGAGTGAGTGAGTGAGTGAGTGAGTGAGTGAGTGAGTGAGTGAGTGAGTGAGTGAGTGAGTGAGTGAGTGAGTGAGTGAGTGAGTGAGTGAGTGAGTGAGTGAGTGAGTGAGTGAGTGAGTGAGTGAGTGAGTGAGTGAGTGAGTGAGTGAGAGAGTGAGTGAGTGAGTGCTTTAAAAGGCTTCCTAAACCAAAAACAAATATTTGGGGCCTGCTCAAGCCCCCAAGCCACCGGCGCCGCCTTTCTGAATTTAGATCCTAGATCCGCCACAGCAAACAGACATATTTATACGTCTAGTAATAGCCTAGTATAGGCCAGGTCATTAAAAACTAAATACATTGTTTAGGTGACAAATCAATATTTGCAATAGTATATTCCACAGGGATATTGTGACGGACCGTGCAAGATAATTGCATAGGCCTAGCGATTGCTTATCTGAATCTAGTCCAATGCTGTCCCCCTTCTCATCAAGATTACTTGTCTCCATGCTGGCTCAATATTATATATTGGCCTATGACGTTGACTTAATATTGGTGTGTTGGATTGGTTTCCAACCCCACCCCACTATCTAAAACATAAGATACTACTGCCCACTATGAATACATTTCATGTTGTTAGAGGAGCTCTTAACGACTTAACGCTTCAAGTGTTAAATTTAAAGCCGACATTGTTGAGGAAATCAGAAAGGCCTATTTTTATTATATGGCTACAGATATGAATCTGTGGCAACAGATTGCAATCTGTGGAAACAGAACATTATTTGAATCCGTGGGAACAAATTAGAATCTGTGGCAACAGCTTGCAATCTGTGGAAACAGAACATTATTTGAATCCGTGGGAACAAATTAGAATCTGTGGCAACAGCTTGCAATCTGTGGAAACAGAACATTATTTGAATCCGTGGGAACAAATTAGAATCTGTGGGAACAGATTGCAATCTGTGGGAACAGATTATAGCTCATCTGTGGCCACAATTTCGAACTTATGGCCACAGATTCTAATCTTTTCGCACAGATTGGAATATGTGGCCACATTCTCTTATTCTTTCTTTCAAATGTCCCTTTTAAAGCTGCGTGGTACTGCGAAACCGAATGAAAAGAATGTGGAAGGCCAAATGTGTCTTTGAACCCTAATGTTTAAAGCTAAACGGCGCGGCGCTCTCCGGGGTGTCAACCCTCCGCTGACCTAGCTGCCCACCTGTATAAACACGCATTAACTCATTCAAGACGGAGTCCGAGATATCTCGGGCAAGCTACTTCGACGGTACAGGACGGAGCCCGAGATAATTCGTGTTATATGACGTCATAAAAAGTAAACATTTAAAAAAATGTCCCGTCCACAGAAACATGTATGTACTGAAAGTGCCGTCTTGAATGAGTTAACCTCTTAACCTTAAAAACTCCGACCAGAAAAGAAAACACACCCATAATCTTTCAGATCTCAGACAGTAAGATGCTGTAAATACATTGTTTCTGATGTATCTTCAAGAGATACAAACTTTAAAGATGCAAATTGACACATTTCGTATACTACATGTACTTTGCTGTATATTTTCATGAATACTTTTGTAACAGTGTAGTGGTATTTCTAGAATACTCACTGAAACATGTAAAACAAGTTATTGTTTACTTCAAATGTCGATTTTGCGGTAATAATTCAACAACATTTTAATTAAGTTCTACTTTATAATAGACCATGGCTAACTAGCTCGCTCCACCAACAGGATGAGAATCTGGGTCAAAATGCAGCGGAATACCTTCTCATCTCACGTGGAAGCCTATATAATGCGTAAGAAAAATACACCAACCCTCACTTTCATCTATTTCAGGATATTATCTCCATAACGCGTTTGCACCTTATTCGGTGGCCCTTTGTAACATTACGTTTTTGAACAATATTGTACAATCGCATTCTAACGCTCGTTATTTCACTCTTTCCTTTGTTTGTTCGACACAGAACCATACAAACCATATGTCTAAGATTGAGTTATTACTGTAATTGTATTAGTTTCATATTATTGAGTTTCCTGTGATTCAAAGAAGAATACATGTTTTGTAAATCGAATAATTACATCAGTCAATAAACTAAAATAAACTCCTTATGTTAATGTAGTCTATGAAAAATAACGGTTTCAATGCAAACTTCAATATATGTTATGCCGTTTTGTAATATCTGGTGTGCAAAATAATCTTTTTAAATTATCAAAAAAAATTCATTCATACATAAATCAAGGCAAAATGTCGAGTATGACTTTAACATCCCGCCTGTGGCAAATAATATAGGTGTTGAATTAACAATGACAATTTGACGATTAATAGTTATTCATATAGAACATTTGTGCATCTGTATTTTCCAAGTCGATCACCTACACCATCAGCCTATAATACTAATAGTTGAAATTTGTTATCTAGGTCAGTCACAGTTTTTTGATTATTATAGACATAATGGTTGTGGCGTACCGACTCTCGATATCATTATAATTATTCAACGTATTAAAAATTGGTCCAACAAAAAACAATGATGCTAACAGAAAGTGAGGCGGAACAAATAAGAACATGCAAAAAAGTAATGCACATGCAGAAATAACTTAGTCAGGATATATATTTTATATAACTTCATTGCTTGAAATCAATACCAATATTGAACATTTTAATATTATTTCTAAAGAATTATGTGAATGAGTGAGTTATTTCGATACAAACAAATGCGATATAATGTAAAACAAAACAAAAAATAAGGCAATATAATGTAATTTAATTCACTGCAATGCAATGCAATGCAATGCAATGCAATGCAATGCAATGCAATGCAATGCAATGCAATGCAATGCAATGCAGTACAATGCAATACAATACAACGCAATGAAATGCAATGCAATGCAATGCAATGCAATGCAATGCAATGCAATGCAATGCAATGCAATGCAATGCAATGCAATGCAATGCAATGCAATGCAATGCAATGTGACGCAAAAATAATGCAATTAATACAGTGTAATGCAATACAATAGACTTCAATGTTTATTGATCGTCCACATTATTTCTGGAATAAGCGCCTCATTTCTGCCAAATGTTTTTGTGTCGCAATTTGAGTGTTATTATAAGTTCAAAACAACAAAAACATGTAGTATATTTCCGCTGATAATATTAATGTTGGGCGTGTATGCCTAAAAGTACGTGTAAATAAAATCAATTAGCAAATATTTAAAGATAAGTATCACTAATTATTTTATTCAGACTTCAAAACAGGTGTGTCGCATAGACTGTCGCATAAATGTACACCTGTTATCTGCACATATACATATAATACATGCACACGCGCTTTCTCAAAGATTACAGCAACATGCTGTCACATAATATACTTTTGATATATCCATATATGCAAGAATATATAAACATTCTTGATATATACTAATAATATATCCATATCTAAATAATATATTACATCTTTTAAATTCATTTGACAGCATGGTACATGTATCGCTCCAAGTGCGCACGGGTAACGCTTGCTGCGGACCGGGGTTCTAGTCCTCTCCTGTAATATGACATGTGTTCTGACAACGTCAATGAAGTTAGTTATTTATTCCTTATTCGAACGAATAAGTAATAAGTATTACTTATTATATAATAAGTATCATTTATTGAATAATTAAGGAATAAGTAGCTAACGTTATTGATGTGTTTTGACAACGTACGTACTACGCCTGTAGATGATGTATTTACTGGTGAGATGCAGACTGAGGTCAGTATCTTTGCCAGCACTAGTTGCGTTGCGGTTTGTAGAATATCCGCTGATCTAGATGGCTGGGAGGCATGCGACAGCTCGAGAACGCGAGACTAACGACCAGTCGTAAATCAGGTTGTCGTAATCTGGGGTGCACTTTACAACACCTGATCGTGATCCTGGCAGCTGACCTCCGACTCCACTCCAACTAACATATCACGTTCACACAATGCTGATTCATTTTGGGCCAGCGTCGCCTGAGATGGGCCAACATTAAACTGGCATTGGGTGGACATCTTCTGTCTGCTGGGATGTGCTGTATTGCCGCCGTGTGATAATACACAAGACAACAAGTATACATTAAAGCAACAGGTTCCTGTGACATCCGTGGATGAATGAATGAATGCCTACAGATTACAATTTAGGAATAGGTCCTGTG
Organism: Flabesymbios commensalis; assembly: GCA_964017125.1. Classification (NCBI taxonomy): domain Eukaryota; kingdom Metazoa; phylum Annelida; class Polychaeta; order Terebellida; family Flabelligeridae; genus Flabesymbios; species Flabesymbios commensalis. The sequence goes on from OZ024914.1 coordinate 33,430,895, forward strand.
TCGTCCATGGATGAATGATGGCTTACAGCTCACTATTTAAGAATAGGTCCTGTGTCGTCCATGGATGAATGTAGGCCTGTAGTTCACTATTGAGGAATAGGTCCTTTGACATCCATGGACGAATGCAGGCCTACAGCTCCCTATTTAGGAACAGTTCCTGTGTCATCCATGGAAGAATGTAGGCCTGCAGTTTACTATTTAGGAATAGGTCATGTTTCATCCATGAGCAAATTTATGGCTGCAGCTAACTATTTAAGAATAAGCTCTGTGTCATCCATGTACGAATGTAGGCCTGCAGTTCACTATTTAGAAATAGGTCCTGTTTCATCCATGGAAGAATGTAGGCCTGCAGTTCACTATTTAGAAATAGGTCCTGTTTCATCCATGGAAGAATGTAGGCCTGCAGTTCGCTATTTAGGAATATGCTCTGTGTCATCCATGGAAGAATGTAGGCCTGTAGTTCAATATTTAGGAATATGTCTTGTGTCATCCATGAATGAATGTAGCCCTGCAGCTCACTATTTAAGAATAGGTTCTGTGTCATCCATGCATGGACGAATGTAGGCCTACAGCTCACTATTTAGGAAAAAGTCCTGTGTCATACATGTACGATTGCATAGGTGCTATTTACACTGCGACCCCTGGTTATTTTGTTTAGTTTTGTCAGTCAGTCAGTCAGTCAGTCAGTCAGTCAGTCGGTCGGTCGGTCGGTCGGTCGGTCGGTCGGTCGGTCGGTCGGTCGGTCGGTCGGTCGGTCGGTCGGTCGGTCGGTCGGTCGGTCGGTCGGTCGGTCGGTCGGTCGGTCGGTCGGTCGGTCGGTCGGTCGGTCGGTCGGTCGGTCGGTCGGTCGGTCGGTCGGTCGGTCGGTCGGTCGGTCGGTCGGTCGGTCGGTCGGTCGGTCGGTCGGTCGGTCGGTCGGTCGGTCGGTCGGTCGGTCGGTCTGTCAGTCAGTCAGTCAGTCAGTCAGTCAGTCAGTCAGTCAGTCAGTCAGTCAGTCAGTCAGTCAGTCAGTCAGTCAGTCAGTTATTTCGAATTAAGGCTTACAATCGGTTGCTGGTGGTATTTGTATTGCACAATACCATATGCAGCACAGTCAAATTCCGCGGAATAATTTGAAGCTAAGGCATATACATGTATACAAAATCCAGGATAATCATTATTCTCCCCACAAAACACCACGACATTAATTTTGAAGGTATTTTACTGTGCACGCATACAAAATCCCTTGAAATGTTTTACATGTCTAGCTTGATTTACACACTTGTTGTTTTTTCTACAACTTTTACTTTTCAACTTTAGGCGTTCATTCTAAAATAAATTGTGGTATGCTATATCGCATCATGTGTTACATGTATATCAGATTTCTGGTTATAAGCATGCTGCTCTAGTATAGCTTTTATTGCTTTTGCATACAGCAGTCATGTCCTTAAGAGGAAAACGTTTTAAAAACGAGGAGAAAGTCTCATTATTAATGCAAATTGAAAATTTACATTAATTTATAGAGAATTAATTCACGTACGGGACTTTGTAACTGAGACGTCTTGCGCCGGACCGCATTAGTATTCGAAGCGGGTGCGATTCTCTGGTGGCCGAACCCAATATTCTCCCCAGAACATGAAATAAATTCATCTGGATCGCGCCTGAGCCTCTACGGACTCGGCCAAGCCTCCGTGACAGCGCGGGGATCTTCCCACATTCCGTGACAAGTCACCAGAGTGTGGGAGACGTGAGCTATTTACAGAAGAGGTTCTTAAAAAATCTGTCAAATACGCTAATTAGGTCGCCTAACCCCTTTAGCTCCGGTGACTATTTATGCTTCGAGAAGGATTTGACGTCCACTTCCCAGTAAACACAAACATTTGTATAATATTTATACAATGTTGGACCAACGTCGAAGACGTTGGGCCGACGTTGTATAAATGTTATACAAATGTTTTCTGTTTACTGGGTGACTGCTGTGGGTGATAAAAATCCACTTCCAGGAAAATAAAACCACAACACTGCTCTAAATCACAGCCAGTTTGTATTGCAGCCACTGCAGCGTGCAAACGGTACACATCCCACCAGTAAACACGATATATTGAGCCTATGCTGGTTCAATGTTGGGCCAGCGTCGCAGACATTGACATAGGTTCAAAGTGTCGTGCTGAGTGGGAGGCCATTCCTCAAATAATTCCGCCTGATCACAAACAGATACTGTTTGCGTGGGCGTGTTTTTCTGGGACGCTGCGCGGCTATGGAATGTTGTTTTTCTCCCCCCATTTCATGTTGTGACTTATTTTCTAATTAAAAAATACCAAATTAGGAGCAGTTCACTGCAACGGCTACCAAGGTTAAGCAATTGATGTAGCACAGGGGAGCGATACTTGATTCTCGGGAGACTGATCCATGAGTAACAATCCTGTTGATGGTTCTTATCTCATTTCAAGGCAAATTTTAAATAATCACATCACTTCGCTATTTATAGTGATTGATTTGATGCCGGTTATATGTTTCTAGCTCGACATTCAAATAAATCTAATGTAACTAGTTCCCGGCAACTGTTTCATACGTATAAGCATCTGGTTGTACGTGTGTACAATTTAATCAAATCGGTCTCTGTTGAGACGAGAAAGATTATATAGGCCTAAGATTACGATGTAAGCTTAGCAGTTTTCAGGTTCTGGAGACATTATATGAGAAAGCCCGGCTAGTTCCTAGTTCGATATTCAAATTATTAATCAGTTACCAGTTGGTTACGGGTTCCTGGTAACTGGTATATTCGTTTACCAACACTATGTTTTAAAATTTTAATCAGGCCTAGGATCCGTTAATTGAGGCGAAGAAGATAAATTAAAACTATGCTTAGACGTAGGGCTAAATTGCATGACTGATTAAATTCTTCGAAAGCGTCTGCTTTAAACGACCACCACTCACTTCAGGTTCGCATTATTGCCATGCAGGTAAATATTTCCTATAATTACGCTCTTTTTCATAATAACAAAATTATCCTGTCAAACGAAATTGTTTCCAACATTATTCTCAGATCTTCTCTGTCAACATAATTATAAACCATTCTGATTGACAGGCTCGTTATGTCCATGAACGAAATTATTTGTACTAATTTACATGTCAATATTTGCAATTATTGTGAGTGCTGATAGTAAGGCTCGTGTAACCATATGAGTATTATAGTACCCACACACATGTTATCTACCACGAGACGTTTAGGCCTACTAATAACTTTCTGCATCACTGGCCTTCACGTTGCAAAAGCATCCATGATCCGAGCTATGTTCACAAGATGGAGACAAATAATATTTTCAATCTAATTTCAAAAGCCAAACACAATTTAAAATTGATTAGAGGTATATATATATTTTTTTTAAATAACGTCGATCAACAAGAGATTCTAACACTAGCAGCGTAAAAACTGTGTGAAGAACAGACGTATACATGTATATTTATCTACAATCTTCGCCATGAGGCGATGACAGCTGCTTGGGAACACGCCGGTTCTGAACCACCATAATAACATATTTCAACCCTTAAAGCGCTGAAATATTGTTTGTTTAACCCTTTAACTGCCGGTGCCGCATATGTTCGAGTTTTCATTTTTTTTATTAGCACATTAAGTACCACATTTTAAACATGTTAAAGATAAAATGTGACATCAATCAGCACTATTCGAAAACAGTTGACCTCCTTTTTGCCAAATCTGAATAATTTTTCACTCACTTGAAGTTGTGGATCGCGTCAGCGAGACACAACTTCAAGTGGGTGAAAATTCAAATTGAATAATTTGGCTGTTAAGGGGTTAAAGCGCTGAAATATTGTTTGTTTAAACCATGGAGACCAACATTTTTTTTTAATTTGAAATCATCATAAATGTCTTAATTATCTTTTTCCGCTTCATTTGAATAACTATGCTATTGGTTTACGACTAATATACATATTTTATTCTTTCAGCGGGAAAATACATTACGATAAGTCAGAATTTGAAGTCTACAGAGTTCAGATTCTGACGTCTAAAGTATATCCCTGCGCTGTAATGGTCGGATTTCAGAAGAACATATTTGTGGGCATACGATAAAGTGCATATATGCACTGTTTTTGGAGCGATACAGGCTGATTTCGATGGGAATGATAAGGCCCTTCAAACAACATTCACCCTGCCAATGCAATTTGGACACCTGACACCCGCCAAGGTGGATGTGGGCCACACCTACGATAAGGTAATGTACACCTGACTCCCGCCAGGAGGATGTGAGCCACACCTACGATAAGGTAATGTACACCTGACACCCGCCAGGTGGATGTGAGCCACACCTAAGATAAGGTAATGTACACCTGACACCCGCCAGGAGGATGTGAGCCACACCTACGATAAGGTAATGTACACCTGACACCCGCCCAGGAGGATGTGAGCCCCACCTGCAATAAGGTAATGTACACCTGACTCCTGCCAGGAGGATGTGAGCCACACCTACGATAAGGTAATATACACCTGACTCCCGCCAGGAGGATGTGAGCCACACCTACGATAAGGTAATGTACACCTGACACCCGCCAGGAGGATGTTAGCCCACACCTACGATGAGGTAATGTACACCTGACACCCGCCAGGAGGATGTGAGCCAACGCATGCGATAAGGTAACGTACACCTGACTCCCGCCAGAAGGATGTGGGCCACACCTACGATAAGGTAATGTACACCTGACACTCACCAGGAGGATGTGAGCCACACCTACGATAAGGTAATGTACACCTGAAACGCGCCAGGAGGATGTGAGCCACACCTACGATAAGGTAATGTACACATGAAACCAGCCCAGAAGGATGTGGGCCACACCTACGATAAGGTGATGTACACCTGACACTCGCCAGGAGGATGTGAGCCACACCTACGATAAGGTAATGTACACATGAAACCAGCCCAGAAGGATGTGGGCCACACCTACGATAAGGTAATGTACACCTGACTCCCGCCAGAAGGATGTGGGCCACACCTACGATAAGGTAATGTACACCTGACACTCGCCAGGAGGATGTGAGCCACACCTACGATAAGGTAATGTACACCTGAAACGCGCCAGGAGGATGTGAGCCACACCTACGATAAGGTAATGTACACATGAAACCAGCCCAGAAGGATGTGGGCCACACCTACGATAAGGTAATGTACACCTGACACTCGCCAGGAGGATGTGAGCCACACCTACGATAAGGTAATGTACACCTGAAACCCGCCCAGGAGGATGTGAGCCCCACCTGCGATAAGGTAATGTACACCTGACTCCCGCCAGGAGAATGTGAGCCACACCTACGATAAGGTAATGTACACCTGACACCCGCCCAGGAGGATGTGAGCCCCACCTGCAATAAGGTAATGTACACCTGACACCCGCCCAGGAGGATGTGAGCCCCACCTGCAATAAGGTAATGTACACCTGACTCCCGCCAGGAGGATGTGAGCCACACCTACGATAAGGTAATGTACACCTGACACCCGCCAGGAGGATGTGAGCCACACCTACGATAAGGTAATGTACACCTGACACCCGCCAGGAGGATGTGAGCCCACACATACGATAAGATAATGTACACCTGACACCCACCAGGAGGATGTGAGCCACACCTACGATAAGGTAATGTACACCTGACACTCGCCAGGAGGATGTGAGCCCCACCTACGATAAGGTAATGTACACATGAAACCAGCCCAGAAGGATGTGGGCCACACCTACGATAAGGTGATGTACACTTGACACTCGCCAGGAGGATGTGAGCCACACCTACGATAAGGTAATGTACACCTGAAACGCGCCAGGAGGATGTGAGCCACACCTACGATAAGGTAATGTACACATGAAACCAGCCCAGAAGGATGTGGGCCACACCTACGATAAGGTGATGTACACCTGACACTCGCCAGGAGGATGTGAGCCACACCTACGATAAGGTAATGTACACATGAAACCAGCCCAGAAGGATGTGGGCCACACCTACGATAAGGTAATGTACACCTGACTCCCGCCAGAAGGACGTGGGCCACACCTACGATAAGGTAATGTACACCTGACACTCGCCAGGAGGATGTGAGCCACACCTACGATAAGGTAATGTACACCTGAAACGCGCCAGGAGGATGTGAGCCACACCTACGATAAGGTAATGTACACCTGACACCCGCCAGGAGGATGTGAGCCCACACCTACGATGAGGTAATGTACACCTGACATCCGCCAGGAGGATGTGAGCCCACACATACGATAAGGTAATGTACACCTGACACCCGCCAGGAGGATTTGAGCCACACCTACGATAAGGTAATGTACACCTGACACTCGCCAGGAGGATGTGAGCCCCACCTACGATAAGGTAATGTACACATGAAACCAGCCCAGAAGGATGTGGGCCACACCTACGATAAGGTGATGTACACTTGACACTCGCCAGGAGGATGTGAGCCACACCTACGATAAGGTAATGTACACCTGAAACGCGCCAGGAGGATGTGAGCCACACCTACGATAAGGTAATGTACACCTGACACCCGCCAGGAGGATGTGAGCCCACACCTACGATGAGGTAATGTACACCTGACACCCGCCAGGAGGATGTGAGCCCACACATACGATAAGGTAATGTACACCTGACACCCGCCAGGAGGATGTGAGCCACACCTACGATAAGGTAATGTAAACCTGACACTCGCCAGGAGGATGTGAGCCCCACCTACGATAAGGTAATGTACACATGAAACCAGCCCAGAAGGATGTGGGCCACACCTACGATAAGGTGATGTACACTTGACACTCGCCAGGAGGATGTGAGCCACACCTACGATAAGGTAATGTACACCTGAAACGCGCCAGGAGGATGTGAGCCACACCTACGATAAGGTAATGTACACATGAAACCAGCCCAGAAGGATGTGGGCCACACCTACGATAAGGTGATGTACACCTGACACTCGCCAGGAGGATGTGAGCCACACCTACGATAAGGTAATGTACACATGAAACGAGCCCGGAAGGATGTGGGCCACACCTACGATAAGGTAATGTACACCTGACTCCCGCCAGAAGGATGTGGGCCACACCTACGATAAGGTAATGTACACCTGAAACGCGCCAGGAGGATGTGAGCCACACCTACGATAAGGTAATGTACACATGAAACCAGCCCAGAAGGATGTGGGCCACACCTACGATAAGGTAATGTACACCTGACACTCGCCAGGAGGATGTGAGCCACACCTACGATAAGGTAATGTACACCTGAAACCCGCCCAGAAGGATGTGAGCCCCACCTGCGATAAGGTAATGTACACCTGACTCTCGCCAGGAGAATGTGAGCCACACCTACGATAAGGTAATGTACACCTGACACCCGCCCAGGAGGATGTGAGCCCCACCTGCAATAAGGTAATGTACCCCTGACACCCGCCCAGGAGGATGTGAGCCCCACCTGCAATAAGGTAATGTACACCTGACTCCCGCCAGGAGGATGTGAGCCACACCTACGATAAGGTAATGTACACCTGACACCCGCCAGGAGGATGTGAGCCACACCTACGATAAGGTAATGTACACCTGACACCCGCCAGGAGGATGTGAGCCCACACATACGATAAGGTAATGTACACCTGACACCCGCCAGGAGGATGTGAGCCACACCTACGATAAGGTAATGTACACCTGACACTCGCCAGGAGGATGTGAGCCCCACCTACGATAAGGTAATGTACACATGAAAACAGCCCAGAAGGATGTGGGCCACACCTACGATAAGGTGATGTACACTTGACACTCGCCAGGAGGATGTGAGCCACACCTACGATAAGGTAATGTACACCTGACACCCGCCAGGAGGATGTGAGCCACACCTACGATAAGGTAATGTACACATGAAACCAGCCCAGAAGGATGTGGGCCACACCTACGATAAGGTGATGTACACCTGACTCTCGCCAGGAGGATGTGAGCCACACCTACGATAAGGTAATGTACACATAAATCCAGCCCAGAAGGATGTGGGCCACACCTACGATAAGGTAATGTACACCTGACTCCCGCCAGAAGGACGTGGGCCACACCTACGATAAGGTAATGTACACCTGACACTCGCCTGGAGGATGTGAGCCACACCTACGATAAGGTAATGTACACATGAAACCAGCCCAGAAGGATGTGGGCCACACCTACGATAAGGTAATGTACACCTGACTCCCGCCAGAAGGACGTGGGCCACACCTACGATAAGGTGATGTACACCTGACTCTCGCCAGGAGGATGTGAGCCACACCTACGATAAGGTAATGTACACATAAATCCAGCCCAGAAGGATGTGGGCCACACCTACGATAAGGTAATGTACACCTGACACCCGCCAGGAGGATGTGAGCCCACACCTACGATGAGGTAATGTACATCTGACACCCGCCAGGAGGATGTGAGCCCACACATATGATAAGGTAATGTACACCTGACACCCGCCAGGAGGATGTGAGCCACACCTACGATAAGGTAATGTACACCTGACACTCGCCAGGAGGATGTGAGCCCCACCTACGATAAGGTAATGTACACATGAAACCAGCCCAGAAGGATGTGGGCCACACCTACGATAAGGTGATGTACACTTGACACTCGCCAGGAGGATGTGAGCCACACCTACGATAAGGTAATGTACATCTGAAACGCGCCAGGAGGATGTGAGCCACACCTACGATAAGGTAATGTACACATGAAACCACCCAGAAGGATGTGGGCCACACCTACGATAAGGTGATGTACACCTGACACTCCCCAGGAGGATGTGAGCCACACCTACGATAAGGTAATGTACACATGAAACCAGCCCAGAAGGATGTGGGCCACACCTACGATAAGGTAATGTACACCTGACTCCCGCCAGAAGGATGTGAGCCACACCTACGATAAGGTAATGTACACCTGACACTCGCCAGGAGGATGTGAGCCACACCTACGATAAGGTAATGTACACCTGAAACGCGCCAGGAGGATGTGAGCCACACCTACGATAAGGTAATGTACACATGAAACCAGCCCAGAAGGATGTGGGCCACACCTACGATAAGGTAATGTACACCTGACACTCGCCAGGAGGATGTGAGCCACACCTACGATAAGGTAATGTACACCTGAAACCCGCCCAGGAGGATGTGAGCCCCACCTGCGATAAGGTAATGTACACCTGACTCCCGCCAGGAGAATGTGAGCCACACCTACGATAAGGTAATGTACACCTGACACCCGCCCAGGAGGATGTGAGCCCCACCTGCAATAAGGTAATGTACACCTGACACCCGCCCAGGAGGATGTGAGCCCAACCTGCAATAAGGTAATGTACACCTGACTCCCGCCAGGAGGATGTGAGCCACACCTACGATAAGGTAATGTACACCTGACACCCGCCAGGAGGATGTGAGCCACATCTACGATAAGGTAATGTACACCTGACACCCGCCAGGAGGATGTGAGCCCACACATACGATAAGGTAATGTACACCTGACACCCGCCAGGAGGATGTGAGCCACACCTACGATAAGGTAATGTACACCTGACACTCGCCAGGAGGATGTGAGCCCCACCTACGATAAGGTAATGTACACATGAAACCAGCCCAGAAGGATGTGGGCCACACCTACGATAAGGTGATGTACACTTGACACTCGCCAGGAGGATGTGAGCCACACCTACGATAAGGTAATGTACACCTGAAACGCGCCAAGAGGATGTGAGCCACACCTACGATAAGGTAATGTACACATGAAACCAGCCCAGAAGGATGTGGGCCACACCTACGATAAGGTGATGTACACCTGACACTCGCCAGGAGGATGTGAGCCACACCTACGATAAGGTAATGTACACATGAAACCAGCCCAGAAGGATGTGGGCCACACCTACGATAAGGTAATGTACACATGAAACCAGCCCAGAAGGATGTGGGCCACACCTACGATAAGGTAATGTACACCTGACACTCGCCAGGAGGATGTGAGCCACACCTACGATAAGGTAATGTACACCTGAAACCCGCCCAGGAGGATGTGAGCCCCACCTGCGATAAGGTAATGTACACCTGACTCCCGCCAGGAGAATGTGAGCCACACCTACGATAAGGTAATGTACACCTGACACCCGCCCAGGAGGATGTGAGCCCCACCTGCAATAAGGTAATGTACACCTGACACCCGCCCAGGAGGATGTGAGCCCCACCTGCAAAAAGGTAATGTACACCTGACTCCCGCCAGGAGGATGTGAGCCACACCTACGATAAGGTAATGTACACCTGACACCCGCCAGGAGGATGTGAGCCACTCCTACGATAAGGTAATGTACACCTGACACCCGCCCAGGAGGATGTGAGCCCCACCTGCAATAAGGTAATGTACACCTGACTCCCACCAGGAGGATGTGAGCCACACCTACGATAAGGTAATATACACCTGACTCCCGCCAGGAGGATGTGAGCCACACCTACGATAAGGTAATGTACACCTGACACCCGCCAGGAGGATGTGAGCCCACACCTACGATGAGGTAATGTACACCTGACACCCGCCAGGAGGATGTGAGCCCACACATACGATAAGGTAATGTACACCTGAAACCCGTCCAGAAGGATGTGAGCCCCACCTGCGATAAGGTAATGTACACCTGACTCCCGCCAGGAGGATGTAGGCCACACCTACGATAAGGTAATGTACACCTGACACCCGCCCAGGTGTATGTGAGCCACACCTACGATAAGGTAATGTACACCTGAAACGCGCCAGGAGGATGTGAGCCACACCTACGATAAGGTAATATACACCTGACACCCGCCAGGAGGATGTGAGCCACACCTACGATAAGGTAATGTACACATGAAACCAGCCCAGAAGGATGTGGGCCACACCTACGATAAGGTGATGTACACTTGACACTCGCCAGGAGGATGTGAGCCACACCTACGATAAGGTAATGTACACCTGAAACGCGCCAGGAGGATGTGAGCCACACCTACGATAAGGTAATGTACACATGAAACCAGCCCAGAAGGATGTGGGCCACACCTACGATAAGGGGATGTACACCTGACACTCGCCAGGAGGATGTGAGCCACACCTACGATAAGGTAATGTACACCTGACACTCGCCAGGAGGATGTGAGCCACACCTAAGATAAGGTAATGTACACCTGAAACGCGCCAGGAGGATGTGAGCCACACCTACGATAAGGTAATGTACACATGAAACCAGCCCAGAAGGATGTGGGCCACACCTACGATAAGGTAATGTACACCTGACTCCCGCCAGAAGGATGTGGGCCACACCTACGATAAGGTAATGTACACCTGACACTCGCGAGGAGGATGTGAGCCACACCTAAGATAAGGTAATGTACACCTGAAACGCGCCAGGAGGATGTGAGCCACACCTACGATAAGGTAATGTACACATGAAACCAGCCCAGAAGGATGTGGGCCACACCTACGATAAGGTATTGTACACCTGACACTCGCCAGGAGGATGTGAGCCACACCTACGATAAGGTAATGTACACCTGAAACGCGCCAGGAGGATGTGAGCCACACCTACGATAAGGTAATGTACACATGAAACCAGCCCAGAAGGATGTGGGCCACACCTACGATAAGGTAATGTACACCTGACACTCGCCAGGAGGATGTGAGCCACACCTACGATAAGGTAATGTACACCTGAAACGCGCCAGGAGGATGTGAGCCACACCTACGATAAGGTAATGTACACATGAAACCAGCCCAGCAGGATGTGGGCCACACCTACGATAAGGTAATGTACACCTGACACTCGCCAGGAGGATGTGAGCCACACCTACGATAAGGTAATGTACACATGAAACCAGCCCAGAAGGATGTGGGCCACACCTACGATAAGGTAATGTACACCTGACTCCCGCCAGGAGGATGTGAGCCACACCTACGATAAGGTAATGTACACATGAAACCAGCCCAGAAGGATGTGGGCCACACCTACGATAAGGTAATGTACACCTGACACTCGCCAGCAGGATGTGAGCCACACCTACGATAAGGTAATGTACACCTGACACCCGCCAGGAGGATGTGGGCCACACCTACGATAAGGTAATGTACACCTGACTCCCGCCAGGAGGATGTGAGCCACACCTACGATAAGGTAATGTACACCTGACACCCGCCAGGAGGATGTGAGCCACACCTACGATAAGGTAATGTACACCTGACTCCCGCCAGGAGGATGAGAGCCACACCTACGATAAGGTAATGTACACCTGACACTCGCCAGGAGGATGTGGGCCACATCTACGATAAAGTGATGTACACCTGACACCCGCCCAGGTGGATGTGAGCCACACCTACGATAAGGTAATGTACATCCAAATCCCGCCCAAGGCGGATTTGAATCACACATACGATTAGGTAATGTACACTTGGATCACACCTAGAAGGATGTGAGCTGACATCTACGATAAGGTAATGTACACCCTAAACCCGCTCAAGAAGATGTGAGCCCACGCCTACGATAAGATAATGTACACCTGAAACCCGCCCAGGAGGATGTGAGCCCACACCTACGATAAGGTAATGTACATCCAAATCCCGCCCAAGGAGGATGTGAATCACACCTACGATAAGGTAATGTACACCTGAAACCAGCCAAGGAGGATGTGAGCCACACCTACGATAAGGTAATGTACACCTGACACCCGCCAGGAGGATGTGAGCCACACCTACGATTAGGTAATGTACACCTGAAACCAGCCAAGGAGGATGTGAGCCACACCTACGATAAGGTAATGTACACCTGACACCCGCCAGGAGGATGTGAGCCACACCTACGATTAGGTAATGTACACCTGAAACACACCCAGAAGGATGTGAGCCACACCTACGATAAGGTAATGTAAACCTGAAACACACCCAAGAGGATGTGAGCCTTCACCTACGCTAATGTAATGTACACCTAAAACCCACCCCAGGAAGTTGTGAGCCTACGGCTGCGATATGACAATGTACACCTGAAACTCACCCAGGAGGATGTGAGCCACACCTACGATAAGGTAATGTACACCTGATATGAAGCCCGCCAGCAGATGTGAGCCCACATCTACGATACGGTAATGTACACCTGAATGCTCATTTGATATTCTGTCTATCCCTGGGTTTCATTGTGTGGAGATACTGACCATAACTTGAGAACAAAACCTAATGTTAACCATTGCATTGACTCACAGATATATCTCGTGTGACCCATTGTCGTACATCACGACACAAACACAGCAAACACGACACATTTAGCCATTGTTGTTTTAATGATGGGCTACCATCGTAGACGGTGGCCCAACATTAAACCAACGATGGTTCATTTGCATGGAAGCGATATTTGCCCTAATGAAGTATCATGTATGCTATAGACACGAGCCCCATCCATGCAAAGTTAGTGCCAGCGTTCACGACCTAGGACCAAGGTTGAACCAGCATTGGGTCAGCGTTTTGTGTATGCATGTGTGTGATGGGGCAGCACACAACTGTCCTCAATTAATCGATATCGGCCGCTGCCATGTGAAGCCAAAAGGTAGTAACTGCTCACATTTCAAGTAAGCAGTTGCTATTTTTGGCGTAGCACCATTGCTAAATGGAATTCAATATAATATGAATTTGTTTTGTAGTGAATCTTTTCTTTGCTCAAATATGCTTTTAGCTAGACGTTCACATCTTTCAACGACATCATCATGATTATACATAATAATATTAATAATAATATTAATAAACTAGGCTATAAAATAATTATCACTGATTACGATGAGGGGCCAGTGTGACATCGAAAAACATCCTCCTCAAGTCTTAGCCTAATTTTCAGTGGTGACGCAAAGGGTGGTTGATAGTGAATGCACACCAAATATTAAACACGAAGCGTTCACCCAATGTTGGTTTGATGCTGTCCCACCGTCGCAGACGTTGGACCAGCATTGAGCCAACATTGGGTCAGCGCCTCGTATTTACCTTGAATGTCCAGTCCTTCACATTCAATCTGCGACCGGAGTCAAATCAAGCAGAACAGTGGCTGATGATGCACGCTTTGATTACTCCGGCTCCATTAGCACATAATTACCCCTTAGAGTCCTGATGCTCCAAACAAATTGCTAATTTACAGCAATATGTCCAAGGTCCGAATCACTCAACTTGATATGCATCGAAACTAATTAGATATTTTTTTTTGTTATTATGTACTATTAAAAAGCTTCTGACAGTTCTAATTAAATTGATTTTAAGCGTAGATATGATTCATTATGGATATTTTAATTTAAATAGCATATTTGCTAATATGTATACACCCTGTATAAATATATTTTATTAAATAAAGTAAATAAATACAATTACATTAATGATGTTTGTTAACCATGACATAAATTTGATTAAATTAGAAAAATTAAATTAGCAGAATATAAACACTCTTATTTATATTTTACTTGGTCATAGTGAGAACAATTTACATATTTACTAAAATGTTAGTTCATGTTGTGCACATTTGAAATAACAGATATTTTTTGAACAGTTGTGTTAATTATTTTTTCACGTATCGCTTATCTGGATGAGCTAATAATTTAAAATCTGCTGTGTAGTCGATATGTCCTCAGAGCTGAAACGGTGCTATCTTGCGTGATGCATGTCATCACTATCTGCGGCAGATTAGGAGACACTGTCTGGAATCGTAATCCCATGCCTTGGAATCAGGTTAATATCGGCGGCGAGTGGACCTCAGCGTCATGTCCGGCAATTAGCCATTTGGAGGAATTAGTATCGCTGTCACGGAATAGGTGGAGACGAGGGGAGCTGTGCCAGGTCTGCCTCTGAGAAACTCCTCACTTCAACTCCTGACTTCATCTGGATGTGCATGACAACGCGGTGCGTGGGGGTATATATCCCGGCAAGCACGACGTACATTATACCATGTTGCTTAAATGCTGGGCCAACGTCTACGACGTTGGCCCAGCATTTAAACAACATTGGGTCAGCTTATCTTGTTACGGGGATAGTTCATGGCCAACGGGAGTATCCATGCCGCTGGATGACAGATCGGGGACAACGTCTTATGATGTGACGCGACCCGTCACAGCAAAACGCCAGCATCTTATGTCGCGTTGTGTCTTAGAATTTCACGACGATTGTGAAATGAACAAGTAAAATACCATTTAGACTTCGATTTAGGTGTCGGTTCTAGGACCGCAACATGTAAAATATACCGGTGTTATATTTTCTTTTAAAAAATATCACTTCACGCCCAACGTCTGCTGAAACGTCAACACATTGTAATTTTTTCCAGAAAAAAAATTACATACACAGACTTAATAATTTAGACTTCGAATTCAGATTTGCGATTTCAAGAGAACAGATTTTAAGCTACATATCTCAGATTTTTTGCATCTAAAAAATCATAGCTTTGAAATATTAATTTTTAACTTTGTCCTAACTCTTCAGCTTGAATGTTCATTATAAAACAACTTCGGCGCGCTTTTGTGCGGCCAGGCCTACGGCATAGAACCTATGATATGTATTATGTAACACAATGTCATTTGCAGAATTATTCATAATAATGAGCATGATAATACATAATGATGTGTCATGACAGTTTTGGCAGTGAATAGTCAGACTGACAAGCTCAGTTGGAATGCCTGTTTTGGAATGACTGATCTCACTATACGTGTGAAAGCAAAGAGCATCAGTAAAATAACTTTAAATATTACACACATTCCGGGAATATCTAATAGTAAAAAAATAATTAACATAATTACATGAGAAGATTACTTGTTTTCTTTCACATAATAATGAAATGCACTTGTATTTACCTCAGTAAATACAAATATGATACATTGGATACAATAGTACGTTATCATTTCCAATGCTACCCAAGCATAAATTAACCTTCCTTAATGGTATTATTATTATTTATTATTTATTCATTAAAACCCCCATAAGTGAGGAAAACATATTATATTGTATATTACATTCATACAAACGTGTCACAGATAAGAAATATCACAGTATATGTATTAAAAGCGAGTCAATAATTTAGTTAAAATATGTGCGGTAGAATTTCTATTCAGAAAGTTAGCTCTATACAACACACCTTGCAATGAGTCTACCACACCGTCTCTAGCAGAATGCATATGAGTAGAAAGTTAATCGCGAAACAAATAGATACGTTTTTTTCTACCAATATAATAACTGCTAGACTTTTCATAATGCAAGATACCGCTATAATGTTTGTTTCGCATTGTAATATTTACGAATGGGGGTAATATGTGCGTTTACCTACGCTTGCGGTTTTCTCGTTAGATTTATAAATTATAAATTATTTGCAAGTATAACCAACAGAACTTACGTCTCTCAAAATACTCATTCAATCCGCTGACCGCCAGCTTTCTCTGGCTGTAAATTCGTTAAAATCTCGACACCACATCAAATTTACATCGAAATAGTTACGTGTCTGTAATTTCGCGATAACAATTATTGTTATGTCTACACCGTGGATGTGTATTTAAAGAGTTAATTGAACTATTTTTATTACAATACTCGACGGTCTAGTCATAATAAAAAAAAAAGCTTATATTGCATGGTATATAACTAATGGGGAGAATAAGGACTTTTCCTACCTGTATTCTGGCTGACTGACTGTTGTTCTGTGTT
The DNA here is from genome assembly GCA_964017125.1 of Flabesymbios commensalis. Classification (NCBI taxonomy): domain Eukaryota; kingdom Metazoa; phylum Annelida; class Polychaeta; order Terebellida; family Flabelligeridae; genus Flabesymbios; species Flabesymbios commensalis. The sequence continues at coordinate 33,447,605 of OZ024914.1, forward strand.
CTGGTTGACTGCTGCTCACAATGAGGAGGCTTGGCCGATCACAGGTACGTTAAAGTACTGCACTATTATCTGATGACAGTGGTACAGGCGCAAGTAATCCCAGGAGTATCTGCTCCGTGTGGTAGACCGTCCGCCCGATCCCGACAAGATGCGCCGCACACTAGTTCTAGTCAGTTGTTGTTGCCCTGCGCTATTGCTATTGCTTTCCCGACCATGTGCCTGTTGTGATGTCTGTTCTGACAGGGGGTTGCTTGATAATTGCTGTCCTGAATGGTTGCTTCGTGAGTGTGTGGCTAGCCGGTGTGCAGGCGACGCAGGGATGTCGTCTGGCTCTACTAATCCTGTTGGACAATGCTTGTGAGGTATGGTGGACTAGTCCATATATGCATTGTTGTGAGAAGATGAGCACAGGAGACGCACGCCAACGCAGGCCTGATGGCCCAATCCCTGAAGTAAGCAGGTGCTGTGGTCTAGCTCTCTACTTATTTCTCCCAGGTTTACTCGACAGTAAGGCTTCCTGTTCACTTTTTGCAAAACTCGTCCCTTGTTTCCTGATGGACCACACACTCTCTCTCTGACAAGAGTCGAGTTGCAGAATCATGTAGGACTATAGCCTTAGTTGACTGTGTCTGGCGGCTGCAGCGACGAAAAGAACCGGTGCCACATGCACACGACTGCCATTGCTGTCGCCTCCACCGGTAGACATGGTAGCCCAACGTTGCTAGAAATATAGTTCTAACTGATCTGTTGTCCCATCATTGAACCAATGTAGCATTTAACCCTTTTAGCGCGGGGACCGACTTTAGACGTCAGAATCTGACGTCTAAAATCGATCCCCGCACTGAAAGAGTAGACAAATTATAATGACCGTAGTCCCATAACATATAGTTATTCAAATGAAGCAGAAAAAGCTAACTAAAACATTTATAATGAATTCAATTCGTCGCCTCGGAGCTAAAGAATCCTATTTGCCACTCTGACGAGTGTCAGATAGGATCCTTTAGCTCCGAGGCGATGAATTGATAAAACCGATTGAGCTCCATGGGTTATACAAACAGATTTCAGGGTTATAAGGCTTAGGCAATGGGGCTTGTAAATCATGTGAATGTCCCAGTTTCGATCAGGATTTAGCGCAAAGTGCACGGTTTCAGTATTGGTCCAGCACTGAGCAGTATTTCTATTGAGCTGAGGCAAAATACCATAAATACCCCATGAGTAAAACTGAAATGAGTAGTGTTATGTGCACGTGTTGTCGATATTATTGTAAGTGCAATCGTATTCAGTTTGTAAAAGAGTAATTATATACCTTAAGTCGAACATAGTTTTTTTAATTCAACGTTAAATTCAACTAATAGCATTTGAAATTTGCCTATTCTTACTGTTCTGACTCTCTTGGAAATTATTGCAGTGATACCCCCTATATATGGCATTTTAACTGCGATCTCATTGTTGTTACTTTGTCAAGTTTGGCTATTATATAGGACTACAATTAATAAAACAGCTTACTGAGTGTATGTTAGTATCCATATACTTATCGAGATTATCAATCCCGTGTCGCAAAAAATAAATAGGCCTACCGCTTAAAAAATGGCGTGTTGCCTGGTCAGTGTTTGTAAGCTACGGCATCTAGACGTGGTATCCATATTTGATTTACAAATTACGTCTTTTTTCAATGTTGAATCATTCATTGCCTTTGCGAGATAGCAAGATACAATATTTTCAGAGTAGTAAGGTATTAATAGAACTAGTACTTTGTTAGCATGACAATTTTTGTCGATGTTGTTCTAATGCTGGTCAAGCGTCGCAAACGGTTGTCCAACTTTAAAACAGTGGCTCAACGCATCGTGTCACTGGGTAGCCATTCGCCTTCCAGACGGGTCACAAGAGTTGTTGTACCGGATATTGTGTATTATGATCCCATTACGGATAAATTGCCAAATGTCACTTTTAATTCTTGCTCCCGCATACTATGTTGGCTTCGTTTTGGAGGCGGCATGTCTATAGTTCGGATTTGGTCATTGCTTCAGGTTTATTCTCATTATGTCTCTTTAACGCCAATAATTATTTTCGAACAGCTGCAATCGCCTAAATCGTAATAATATACATGTAAAGTGCCGCAAATTCTATGTTATAACGCTGAATTATTTTTTTATAAACCATGGAGACTGAAGTTTTTTTTCGATTTGAAATCATCATAACGTCGACTCGGAGCTAAAGGATCCTATCTGACACTCGTTAGAGTGGCAGATAGGATCCTTTAGCTCCGAGGCGACGATAAATATCATAGTTAGCTCTTTCCGCTCCATTTGAATACCTATGTCATGGCTCTACGTCTTCATACGCCAGAATCTGCCGTCAGATGTTGACGTATAAAGACGGTTCCCGCGAGAGGGTTGAATCATTGACCCACAGAATAGGCTGCATTAATACTAGATTTTAATTCTATGGTTTGCAAGCAAAGGACCTATCAATAAATTTACAACGAGCACGGTGCCAAATCCGAAGGTAATCTCGAAGGGCCAGCCCCGATGACTCGGAGGTACTGGTCTCTAATCCCGCACAGAACTGGGTGTTTGTAATCAGGGTGGTGCACACACATTGCTCTCAACTGTTCAAATGTAAAGTGTGTACGGTGCTGTCTGTGGTACTGTGCATAATGAAGAACCCTTGAAGTCATTGGACAAGAGTAGGGCATAGTCACGGGATTCCTAGATGTCATTATGTACAAAAAGCTAAGTAAAGGAATATTCACTCACTCCACCTTGGTGATTATAGGAGACACAAATATGCGTAGTAGATGATGCAAAAGCGGGTCATAAAAAGTGTAAAATTTCAATTGATCATGTTTGTTTTACCCAAATTGTGGTATGCTTTTTTTTCGTACGCTATAAAGTGGGTGAGTGAGGCTTTATTTTCAAAGTCCTGTACATTATTTTAGACAAATTTTTAACACTATATTGTACATAGCATTAAAACACACCCTTGCATTATTTTCTTTGTCCCACCACTAAACATTCTAAGCCGGAAATGAAGAATTATTGTTGCTCAAGTACAGACCACTTATCATGTTAGGCATATGGTGCTATAATCAGTCAGGTGTGACCGAGCTGTTGATTACGAGGGATCCTTATTATGGTCGAATGTGTTTTAAGTCAGTTAAAACCCTCGGTACTTTACATTCTTAGGGGCGGGGGCCCTAGGGTAGTGGTTAGCACCGCTGCCTTTCACGCCAGAGCTCGGGGTTTGGTTTCCGGTCTCGGCGGTTTGAAAGAAACAAAAATGTTTCTTCCCCATCCACGTGTGAAAGTCAGTATTGTGGGGAGCCTCCGTGACCGAGAGGTAGCGTGCTCAGCCTCAGACCACCAGGGCCCGAATTTCGAATCCTGTGGCTGGAGAACAGTGCCATCTCAAGCATCTCACCATCATCAGGAGGTTCTCCTGGCCCAGTTTTAGCTACTATGTGCACAAAGGTGGCCTAAAGCCCGATTCATTTCATTTCTACATTCTTAGCTGTGGAAAAAGTCTCGGCCTTTGGCCTTGGCCTTTTCCACAGCTAAGAATGTGCAGCTCCTCGGGCTTTATCCTATACATAATGATTCGGCTCAACTTCGATTCGAATCTGATGCCTCCATGTTATGAGTGTACAGCCGGGTGTGTGTATGGCGGACTGGAGTGATTACAACTCTGGCCAACGAGTCGACTCTTTAACTCGATTGGTAACGCTCAGGCATCACGATGCCAGGGTCGGTGGTTCAATCCCCAGGCTGGGCAGTTTCAACACTGTTACAATAGCGCCCAATGTCGTTGTTTCCGGCCTGTAGTTCCTTAGTAGGATATTCTAGGTTTGTAGCCAACACGGTTGCAGTAACAAATGCATGAGGTATGCAGGGGAAAAATGAAAACATTTAACCCACGAGTGTGATGAAGGCTGCTCGGGAACGAGCAGATATTTGAAAGGTATGTAGCCGGATGTGTGTATGACGGACTAGAGTGATTACCACTTTGGTCAACGAGTCGACTTTTTAGCTCGTGTGATAACGCTGAGGCATCAAGAGAGATGTCAGGATCGGTGATGAATCTACACCCAAACTGAAGGAGCAAGAATAATACTTTGTACACAATACCATCAACGGGAGAAGCATTTACTAGGCCTACATATAATAATAAATCGCTGCAACATGAAGAAAGTTAACGCTGCGCTAGGAAAGTTAACCCTGTGCTCTAGGGTCCGTATTCGCGTACAAGTTACGATATATCCGAAGCCTACGATATATCGTAACTTGTGCGGGAACTGAACTGTTAGTGAGTAAGGCTTCAGTATTCCAATCTGAAATCGCTAGCGCAATTTCAAAGTTCCAATAATGTTTTTGATTTACAGCTTGCATGAAATCGCATATGGCCTATTTATATATATATAGCTGGTTGGTCTGAATATCACTGCTGTTCTGTATGTGATTATGGGTGACATCGATGGTGCATCATAACATCGTATAATATACGGTTTGTTATAGGACTGTTGACCCGCCGTGGATACATCACCCCATCCAAACAGACCGGTAATAACAACACTCCTCCCTGTTAATTGGGATTAGCAATTAGCCTACCACCTGATCATCAGCACTAATTAGTGCGGGAGATCCAGACGCATGGATCTTAGCCACATGTGCATACGTCAGCATGAGATTGAAGAAAATTCGCGGCGTAATGATCAGTGGATGGCGAGCCATCCGGATATTTATACGTACTATTTGGTGTCCATTATCTATGGTATATAACACGTACGTAATCCTATCTTGGCTAATCAAATATGGATGGTCCACATGTGACATAATGGGCGGCATGCGCGGGACCATGATGATATGATGATAGTGCATACGATTAGTCACATCAAAGGATCCTGATCATTTATCTTTTTTTTTCTCATCAGATCCTCTTTAGCCCTTTAACCGCCGGTGCCGCATATATTCGGGTTTTTATTTTTTATTAGCACATGAAGTACCACATTTTAAATATGGTAAAGATAAAATGTGACATCAATCAGCAATATTTGAAAACAGTTGACTTCCATTTTGTCAAATCTGAATAATTTTCACTCACTTGAAGTTGTGGATCGCGTCAGCGAGACACAATTTCAAATGGGTGAAAATTCAGATTGAATAATTTGGCGGTTAAAGGGTTAACCCTTACAACGCTGAATATTTATATATAACCTTGGAGACAAACGTTTTTTGTTAATTTGAAATCGTCATACAATCATTAGTTAGTTAGTCAGCTCTTTTCGCTTAATTTGCATGCTTATGTTATGGGTCCACGGCCTATAAATAGTTTACTCTTTCAGAGATTCTGACGTCTATTCGGTCCCCGCACTGAAATGGTAAATACGATTTGCTGATCATTCTACAAATACAGAGCTGATTGATTGGTGACAGGTAGATTTCAACACGTGGGCCTCTTAGCTGACTAAAAAACAATCGGGCCTGATTCTACTCCTGAGCCGCGTGGTTTGAGACTGATGGGTGGTCATAAAAATAATGTACTTGCTCATTATATCACAGTGATGTATCGGCACAGCTCATCCCATACAAAGGTGTGCAAAGGTGGCATCAAACATCATCAAAAGTATCCTGACAACAACGAACAATCATTTCAAAACAGATTGGTCTTGGTGGAGTTTTCCTGATTACATATATAATATTCTTACGATGTATCCATGGGAAAATATAGCTATGCAATTTATTTTGGTAAAAAAATCTCAATATGAATCATTATATAAATAGGCTCAAATAATAATCAATAACATCCAATATAAGTATAGTAACTGGTGAAAGGATTTCTCACACTCATGCTGTTGGCTTTCACTACGAGACGTGTCCATCTCGCACTCTCTTCGAAACGCTTCAATGCTCAGTTTAAGTTTGCCGTTTCAAATTAAGCCTGGGGCTGTTTCCAAAAAAGGGAAATTCGCTGCATCCTCCCCCCCCCCCCCCAACCGCGACATAGATTTCATGTTTTTTTTTATTATTTCTGGACATATAAGCTTTACATTTCAGAACAGTAACCAAAAAATAAACCCTTTTAACACCAGAGCATCAAATATAACTTGTGACAATTAATAAGTTAAATTCGTCTAGCAAAACAATTCAAGATACCAAAATTGTTTTAAAATCGACCAATATATCTACGACAGCTGTGTAGATGATGCTTTTCCAATGTCACTGCTTGCCGTGAAGTTTCGAATCCCGCTTGATGCAGGATTTTCTGAAAAATATCGTGTTTCTTCTCTCTCAATATTGGGACATTATTTCGATGTTGTGTCCTTGGGCAAGGCACTTTACCCTCACATGCTTCACTTGACTCAGGTGTAAATGCGTACCTGGTAGGACAGACATGGCAATGTGTGCGACTAGTTCCTAGCGCCGAAATGGCTGCAAGTGCTGTATACTCCAAAAAGGAAGTTGAAATGGTACATGAATGAACAGATCCAGTGACCAGTGGTAATATGTGTGAAGCGCACAGAGCAATTGTATGTGCGCTATATAACAACTCATCATTATTATTAATATTATTATCAAAAGCAGAACAAAAATTAACAGAAAATTTGAAGTTTACAAATAAGCATTTTAATGAAATTTTATTTGAAAAAATGGCGATTTTTAAACTTTGGTTTCTTTTAGTTATTCTGAACTTTTGAAATAGTTATGTAGATCGTATTAATTTTTTTATTGTTCGCTAATATATAATATATTTTTTAGAACGATAAACCCAAAACTGGGGTATATAATGTACCCAATTTACAATATTTATATGCAGTACCGAAATGATTTGAATGATTTGTTTTGTCTATTTGATTTACTTTGCAATATCATATTTAAAACCGTAGTTCTATATTTAAATAAAAGAGAAATAACTATTATAAGTATTTATTCCCAGATAGCTAATTATAAAACGAAAATAAAGATTTAGAACAATTTATTCGTAGTAATCAGGTAATATGACATCTTATATCTGTGAGCCAACTTAGTCCAGGGCATTTATCATTTGAGGTGGAGCAAAATTAATTGTAACAGAAGATATTTTTGCATTTTTGAATTTATTATTGTATCTAGAATGACCAAAAGAAAGTCCTAAGACGTAAAAATTCAGATGACTGTTTTATAGCCATTGTTCGAAATGGCACCCAAAATATATATCTATATTTTAATGAATAATATTTTTTTCTGTTAAATTACATCCAATATGCTACTTATTGTCACATATGTCGCAAAAATATATGACAAGTCTGGTGTTACCCAATTTTTAACCCGCAATTAACTCTTTAAAAAAAAAAAAAACAGCACTGAAATATCAGCAAACCCTAGGTAATTTTTATGTTTAATTTTAGTAGGGGAGTTACAGCACTTAACCGAGCGAGTTTCAAATGTTTAATGTGTGATTCCATCTCAGCAAATAGTTCTTTTTTAGGAAATCTATTTATTTCAAGTACCGATTTGTTGGAATTTTTTTCCTGCTTTTCAAGCTAAAAAAGTGAAAATCACAATTTTACAAAAAATCATAGAAATCATAAAAACCATTGCAGGTATATTGATAGGGCTAAAGCCAAACAGAGCTCCATAATTTTGCAATCTCGAACATACACAAATCATCTATAATTTTACTATGGACATCAACTCATATGTCTACCTTACAACCTCCTACGTTAGATGGGAATAAGAATATAACAACAAAATATCTATGTCAATAAAATCAAATCGATGGAGTATGAAGTAATCACCCCTCCCCCCTTTTAGAAATAGACACCTGCAGCGAGTGACATACGTGTATGGTGTTATTATTGTGTGATTGCCCTGAGGTCATTTAGAAATAAGCATCCTCATTCGCAAGCGGCACTGATTTTGGTACTTTTTTTGCATTTTTTTTCATCCAAATGTGGCTTAATGTTGTCAAGTGCAACTAAAAGTGATATAAGATTAATTATAATGATGTTAAACATTCAATTTTAATTTATTATTGTCATAAAAACGATTTCTTTCCAAAATATTACACTGTATATTTATCATATTCAACATTTACATGATGTACAGGTAAATTGAGATATCATGCATGTTTCAATTTTCAGATTATGATAAAGAAATAATTTTTAATACCAGGTTGTTATCTAGAAAACAGAGTAATTAAAATTATAAATGATATTTTTGATTACTTATTACTTGATGATTTATATTTATACGAATTGACATTTTGAGAGTCTACGCATACAATCTTCTTTATTACATTTTCTGTTCATTGATCCATCTGCTCTGAAAATCCGTGGGATATTCCAAGCACAATAATGTACAAATAAAATTGAGAACATAATATGTAAAATATAACAACGACAACGATGATATGCATAAACAAACATAGCAACGGTCATCTCGGAAATACAGTGTGTGTATAATACCAGTCTCATTTGATGTTTTAGGCCCTGGATAAAACTACTAAAAATTGCTATACGAATATTAAGTAAAACAACTATAACTATGACAACAAAATAACTTTGTTTGCAACATTCCACAAAAAAGACTGCTTTTGCTTTTTACTTTCTGTTGAGAGTCAAGGGCGATTATCAATGTTTATGCAAAGGATTTATTATAATAACACTGGCAACACTGTCCCGCTCCTGCAAATATATTGTTTAAAGATCTATGTGAATTCATTATCAAAAATCAACAGAATTATATAAATTTACTGAAGCCAACATAGAGTTGGGATTGACTAATTTATTTTCTTGCATTTTTTGAGTCTAAGATGAATCCGTATATTGAGCTGCTCTCTGTGGTGGTTTTATATGATAAAGAGACGTTGACAATTTAAATTCATGGATGTACAATGCGAATTCAGTGAAGAAAATCAGGAACACAAAATTGTATCAATTACCTGGACAATAACAACAGCTACGTATGTCAATCCTAATAAGAGTGTATCAGAGTACAGTAAAGGGTATGAGTTACTCGACTACGGTCAGTGGATTGGACATGCCGAATAGTTGATAATCATTTAATACCGATAATCACCGACATGTCAGCTGATCCATGAATAAATTTAAAATAAACTAAAGTCTATGGAACACAAGAATGGATTATGTCTTTCTTCATTTTTGTCTCCCAAAAATTGTAGCTGTTGTTTCAAAATATGTCTTCTTTATGTTGAACAATATATCCAGATTTTACAAATATTGCACAAAAAAGTTAATTTTTATTTTTTTATTCGAGCTTTACTTCGATTCTATTTTAGTTTGTATTTTGAAATAATTCAAATAATTATGGGTAACGAATAATTAATTTTTAAAGACATCCCATGATTTGGTTGAGTAATAACCATAATTTAGCAATGATTTTAGGGTACCCTCACAAAAAGGCCTTTTAAAAAAATTCCGATTTTTTTTCTTTTTGATCATTGTAGATATGTAATTGAACTCATAAAAACACAAAAAGCTTCTGTTGCAATTAGTTACTATGTTCACTACTCTTTGACTTAAATGCCCTTGGCGAATTCTAATAATTTTTGGTAGAACATACGTTGCGTAGCAGTCATGCTGCTTCTTCAGTTGATGTATGCTTATTGGTAGCTCAACTTTACCTCTGATATAGTCTTTTAAGGCATGGTAAAAATCATCAATGCAGCATCGAAATTTTTTTCCTACGAAATTTCACAAACATTTCCAAATTTACCCGGAGAAGTTGAATAACCATGACATAAGCAGCCTTTCCAAGGTGGTACAAGCTTGGCTCGTTTGTTATCTGACCAATTGTTTTCAAGTTGTGAAACTGTATCATCACTGAAATATTTCATCTTGGTCTACTTTCTATATATAACACTATAATTAAAGCATAGATAATTATTGAAGCTTATGTGACTATTATCGCAATGATTGACATGGCTATATTATACAATTGCTCTCCTTTTATAGTCATTTTGGTCATATAAATAGGACATGCTACGTGGTCATACAAATAGGACCAAGACAATAATATTCCACGGTACAAGTCATGAAACAGGGGGGAAATACATCATTTGTTGTACACTTTGATCGCTATGTGATACCTGCATGTTGAAGAATCTTTGTATAAAACCACACTATGAGATTTGACCTATAAATATCCATTCGGGTATGGTCACAAAACACTTAGTATGACGTATTTCGGGATTTTTTTTTTATGTTAATGCTATCAATGTTGCTAAGTAATCTTATATTATGTTTAATACATATTCGTATAAAACATTAGCATTAGCGGGAATTAAGCGAAATAAAACTGAAAAAAAAAAAATTAAAATTTTATTTTTTATTTTTAAATTTGTTTAAAATGCAGTTTTTACAAATCTTTTCAAATTATTTTAATTATGGCTACGCATGTATACACTTGTTTAGCGTATTTTAGCTGAATGTTCAACGAAATATTATAATTCGGATAAAATATAATGACTGAGTAATATTATTTTACTTTTATGAATTTATTAGGGTATGGTGATTAAACTGTCTCAATTATGGCTTTTGAACACATGCATTTTTGGTTAATGTTTCGAATATTAAAGTTGATATATTTTCCTACAATAACAAACGAAGAAACTTATGTCGCAAGGGGGGTGCAGCGAAATCGTGTTTTTAGCAGGCTTTCACAAATCAGCCCCAGGCCTAAATAGTTGTTCGTACGAGAAAATACAAACAGCATCGTTAGGTACGGCCCAAAGTAAAAGGCTCGGGTTGATGTGGTGACTTGTGCTGAGATGAGCCTATCTCGCCTTCCCAACCATGCCATATGTATAAAGTATCAATCGATAAATGAAATCGTGTTTTTTTTGGCGACGGCAGCGTAGCAGAGTTTATTACCAAGCCACAACAATGTCATTATTACACCCCCCCCCCCCACCTTGAACAAAGTTTGTTGTAGTATGCGTCAGCGTTAGATGGGATTTGGGCCCTTCACAATTTTTCGGACGCTGACTGAAATACACAGTTGACATAATGATTACGTTTTTATACTCATCGAAAACAGGACAATATTTTGTCTAATGCAATAATGTGCTTACAATGCATATCGAGATGCTGAATATTGAGGTGACAAACTCTTTCAATAATTATTGTAATAATAATCGACTATTCTGACGTCTGTAGACGTCAGATTCTAACTTCTAAAATCGAGCCCCGCACTGCAAGAATTAAAGTATTTATAATGGCCGTGAACCTATAACACAGGTATTCAAATGAAGCAGAAAAAGCTAACTAAGACATTTATGACGAGCAAAAAATTGAAGAAAAACCCTTTGGTATCCATGATTTATATAGCTATATTATTTGACTATTCCTTCTATCGTGTACGTGTGACCTTTGATCGTGATTACTGTCTTAGAACACGGATGAAATCATTCCATGCATCCCATGTCGTCTCAGAAGATGTAATGACTGTCACAATATCCTTCCCAACTCACTGATGGGACGTGCAGTCGTGTACATTAATAATGGAAGTAGAAATCTAACAAAGACCTTTCAGAGTCCTATTACAAATCTTCAATCTCGTATACCAACTAATGAGGGTTGGGCGGCGGCCGAATTCAATAATACATATCAATGTTTGAAATGTGAGAATATAGTGCAAAAGTCTTTCACTTTTTCACTTCAAAATTAGTAAAATCATTTGTAGATATACCTTGTTCTATATCTAAAATTAATTTTAAAATGTTGATAAATCGTATCTTAAGTAGTCCTATACATGTATTTGTAGTGTCCAAAACCATGATTCCAACCTTCGACATGTAGGGCTCCTACGCTTTTTTTGAAAAGGCGGGCGGGATTTTCCAGAGAGTAAAATCAAAAATGGCCGCCATCGGTCACCGTGCAGTGAAAGGCAATAATTCACTTATTTAATCCACTGGTTTCCCAGTGGAACACATTTTTAAATGTATTTATGTGGAAATGGGTTTATTGAGGTCATAGTAGTATAATTTACCATAAAGTGTAAAAATGTAAGATTAAAATAGGAGAACGCGTCAGCGACTGGGTGCAATCCATTACAAACAGCTAACTTTTGATCTGGCTGACTTAAAATAACACCTCTTTTTGATATCTTTCTGGGGTGGGGAATCGATTTGTGAGATTATTTTTAAAATTGTGTGCTTCATTCCTGTGAAAATCCAAAATGTCCGCCGTCCAGCATAACGACAAGCCCGACATGATCAATCCATACTGAATCAATAAAAAATGTTATCTGCTCTGCTACGCTACTTGAGGTTACAAAAAATAATAAAAGTAAGTTATAAAAAATATATTTTAACAAAAGCATCATGTAATATTCATCAAAATAACACAAAGAAAAACAATAATTGACTCGAAATGATAAACATAATTAATAAAACCTAGTGAAAGTATAGAAAACTAAAAATCGCAATCTATAATATCTGAACATTCATACAAGACAAGTAGACACGGCCAAAAAAAACTATTGTCATGACATTCAATACTAATTGCAATAAATATTAAAATGAAACAAAACAACAGATTTATCAGTTAAACCCATGTGGCAAAATATTCTTATGGTCAAAAATATACTCAAAGAAAAATATAAGTCTGCTTAATATAATATGAACTTATAATGATTATAATAAGTATTTATATAATTAGAAAAGCAACGAAAAATGTCACGATAAGGCTCGTAGCATGTTAGATGCAAATTTTACAAGCACTATAGTATTCCACTCTCACATTGAAAAACACCAGTAAGTTGAACTATGTTGAACATGTATACAGTTTAGCGCTAAATGCGCTATTTGGACAATCCATCTGAGATATGTTTATATATAGACGAGTTATGAAATGGAATAGGCAAAAGAAATAATCTTTCATGCTAATGCGCCTCCCACCGGATCATGCCCGCCTAAATCTACATGTTATGCGTGCTAATTATTTAGTCTATATTCAGCGTCATCCAGAGCTTAGAAACCATCCTTCTCCCATAGGCCATTGATGGGAAATGATTAAAGGGACTGGCCCAGGTTAAAATCATAAAAAAATCGGTGATTTTATTTTGGCTTCTTAATATGACCATATGATGTAAACATGTCCATAGACTAGAACTGCAAAAGTTTTTTTAATTTTTCTGCTGCGCATTCACCAGTTAGGCTAGATAAAGAGACGAAATGCCTGATTTCTAATTATTGACAACCATGTCAAAAATTAGAAATACGGGAATTTCGTCTCTATATCTAGTCTAACTGGTAAGTGCGCAGCAAAAAAGTTAAAAAACATTTGCAGTTCTAGTCTATCAACATGTTTACATCATATGGTCATATTAAGAAGCCAAAATAAAATCACCGATTTTTTGATGATTTCAGCCTGGGCCAGTCCCTTTAATTGTCATTGCAGACTAGTACGCCATACCAAAACGGGGCACACAGTTTTCAATCTGAGAATGGGATACTATGGCATTTTTCAACATTTGCATTTAACATGTTAGGAACATCCCTTTGACAACTTGTCTTTACTTTTTTAATTATAAAAATAATCTTGTCATTATCAGTTCATATTATGAGCACACCTATATGCATTGTTTTTTGTAACATCAAAGAGCAGAACACATACCATCTTTAATTGATTCACTATGGATTGAGCATTTTAGACTTTTATTTATGCTGGACGGCGGCCATCTTAGATTTTTACATAAAGGAAGCATACAATTTCAAAAATAACCCCACAAATCGATTTCCCACTCTAAAAATTTATAAAAGAAGACGTGTTACATAAAATTTCAGGTCAGCCAGATCAAAAGTTAGCTATTTATACTGGATTGCACCTCGTGGCTGACGCATTTTCATATTTCAGAGGTATACATCTCACATTTTAAAACTTATATCATACATACTACTACCATGACCTTTTCCAAAAAAACGTAGGAGCTTTTTTCTACAAATACTACGTAAAACAACCGTCAAACTTTACTTGCTGAAGGTTGGTCAAGGAATCATGGCTTTGGACCCTACTATATATTAATTTAACTGTCCGAAAACCTATTATTCTAAAGTTGTTGATCTACATCTTAGCATATTATTTGTCAAGATATACATCTCGATCAATGACATGGCTGCCATTTGGGTCAGCGTCTTCGAGAATATTAGCTGGCCTGGAAAATGCTGACGAAATGCATGGAAATGCAAAACAATTGCGTAAATCGTTCTGACCTTGGCATACACTATAAAATATGGCTTGTTCAGTCTCACATTATACCATACTGTATAAGCACAAAACTAGACATGTGATGTGCATTAATTAATTTATTAAATAGGTAAAATGTCCCCCATTTTATTATAAGATTGGGACTTTTTTTCTAGTTCAATTATTCAGTTGAATCGTGTTGAGTAGTCAATTGAATATACATGTAATTTAGTTATTATGTTGAGGCCATCAGTTGCACCCTCTTGTGTATGCACATTTCCATAAAAGTCATTGTTTAGGCCTGCCTACATCAGTCCTGACGGCAGTGAAGCGTCCTAGCTGACGGATATGTCCACCGGGCAAATGGCAGACCTCAGATTTATCCTTTAATTATTCTAAGTGAGTGACAAAAATAGTTCACCTGGAGCACAAAGCGGGTCGCTGTTTATAGGTTAAATATATCACCGTGAATGATATTGATCATCACATTTTTGTTACCAGTCCAGTTTGTATCCTGTTGTTATTGTCTTCGTATTTGTACGTAAAATAGGTTTATATGAACCATACTCTTACCCATTTAACCACCGTCAATAATATACAGACATGTATATAACATTTTTTTATTTTTTTTACTGGAGAATTAAATAACATATATCAGACATAATAAAGATAAAACGCGATATCTATCAGCAAAATTAAAACAAATCGTTGACGTCTATTTTGTAAAATCTGAATAATTTTCCCAACTTGATGTTGTGAATCGCGCAGCGAGACACAGCTTCAAATGAGTGAAAATGTATATAACTTGGCTGTTAAAGGGTTAACGAAGTGCCTTTTCACGTAGTCAATATTTAAAGTGTCCGATAATTGAGTTTTCTCAGTGTCCTGACCTATGTCTTTGATACTATAATTTGATAATATATTTTTATGATAGCGATTTGAAGCACGACACACCAACCCTGTCCTAACACGCTGGTGATATTTTTATCCACGTCACGTAGATGACCTTTTGCTGTGTCACGGTGATGACCTTATCGATAATTTTTACCATGTATGATTGTCTCCTCAAAAAATATAAGTTACTAGAAAACGAGATAAAAAATTGTTTTAAACAAAATTAAGCATTGGCATATCTATATTGCATGTCATGGCTTCCTTTTTTTTTGATTTCTAGTATCAATAATATATCCATGAGTTTAAGTATTGACCTTCGATATTGAATGACATTCCCGCCTTTTGTTTTCATGACTGTTATTATTAATATAATATATCCAATTTAATCGAGCAGAAATAACAATAACTGTTCTGAGAAATACGTACGGTGATTTGTCTTAAAATAAAAAATAATAAAAATATACTAGACTATTGGAATTAAAGTTATTGAATTATTTTAGAAAAACATAAATGTTTTGTATGTGACAAATAGAATACTGGTTAAGGTGTCAATGTCAAAGGCAATAAAATGATGTTTACAAAGTACTTATTGTGGGATATCTTTCAACAATTATAATGCACAATTTTTACAGAATGTCCTACTTATTCATAAATTATTCAGGACTGTTTTCAAGCATGACATGATACACCATATTTTGTCGATGTGACACGGGTACGTTGTTGTAATTGATTTGGTAAATTAAAGTTGATAATAATATTGTACGTTTTTGTCAAAATAGTAGCTTCGCAATATAAACAAATATATCTACCATCATGCCAATTTATGAAATGTCACGCAATTAGGCTAATATTTATGTTGAGCATTGACACCAAGTTACCCTGATCTTGTCATATGAGATAACAAATTATAAAAAGTGATCTTGTCGAGTACACATGTGTGGAATATTTAAAAAATTGGAATTAAAGTTCTTAAATTAATTTAGAAAAACAAAAATGTTTTGTGTGTGACAAATGGAATACTGGTTAAGGTGTCAATGTCAATGGCAATAAAATTATATTTACAAATTATTATTGTGGGATATCTTTCAACAATCTGATGCACAATTTGTACAGATTTTCCTACTTATTGATACATTATTCAGGACGGTTTTCAAGCATGTCCTGCTACATACATAACACCATGAATTGTCGATGTGACACTGGTACGTTGTTGTAATTGATTTGTTAAATTAAAGTTAATATTAATATTGTACGTTTTTGTTAAAATAGTAACTTCGCAATATAAACAAATATATCTACCACCATGCTAATTTATGAAATGTCACGTAATTAAGCTACTATTTATGTTAAGCATTGACAGTAAGCTAACATGATTTTGTCATAATTAGATAACAAATTATAAACAGTGATCCTGTCGAATACACATGTTCACAATATAAAAAACAACAATTTTTTTTTAAATTCAACTAATTTGTTAAGAACATCCAATGATTATGGATGAAGATGTACACAAGGTATTTAAATAGATTTACAGCAGATACAGAGGTTCATTCACGTTCAGATATCTTGCATGTTCTTGCACCGACCTGGATTGTCTGGATAGCGGCACACGAGATCTGGATATGACACGTCAATCTGCACTGTTTTGTTATAAACGTGCGAGCAGTGAAGCACTGGCTGAAGAGGCTTCTTCTTGGAAAGCTCACTAGATCCATATCATATCGATATCATGTGAGCTGAACACGCCGCTAGCGTTTGTCCAGTTATGAAATGTCCAGAGATGACACCAGGGCGTGAAGAAAAATATATCAACATCATGATACTATTTACACAGAAAAATACCACTGTTGTGTACGCCTATTAAAAAACACATGGTCATCCGGCGATTGAGACAAATCCCACACAAAAACCACAAAAGCACGAATGAGTTAAATTGGTAGCTATCACGTGAAGCTTCCAGCTGCTTTCAGCTCTGGCCAATAATTGTTATGATTTCACCGTCTGAATCTAAATAATTAATGGTCAGTATGAAATGGGATAAATGAAATTGTTTACTAAATTATTCTCTATTGTAAAGGACGTATGAATAATCTTTGTCACGATAAACCTGCATATATCCGGTATCAAGCACGTTTCGTGATATAAAATAAGTGATAGATGCTAAGCGCGAAAATTAACAATATCCGATTGATATATACTTTCATTAATGAGCTCATTTTTCTCCATATGAAGCCGGACATTGCATGCGTGAGCAATTCCATATGTAAATCAATAAAAAATATAAACAAACAATCCTGGAGGGAGCATTAGAATTAATAAACTATAGATTCCCTAACGTTTTGCTTCACATGATAGGAAATGAAACTATCAATCATAGTAAATAAATAGAATAACGTTATCTTCCTTTACCGTGCTTACTATTATATGTTATGTGCCGTTACTCGATAATTATGCCTCTGTATTTTATAAAATCCGGGTATTTTTATTCTATATGGGCCGTACCTGAGTACAACATTAACATCCCAAGATGAATGAAAATGAAGGCAATATCTGGTTGTTACTATACATACTACATGTATGGTGAAAGACACATTAGATCTGTCACTTCTACGTTGCGTGTTTTTCGCTAATTTCTCAAGCAGATATTATTCGATTGTTATGAATTTTGGCAAGCATTATTTTCTTACTGCAAATACCGTCAAAATTTCAATAAAACATATGATGTATTTTAAAAGTTAGACCATTTGACATGTAGTAAATTCCCATTCATGACGCTCCTATGTACCCATTTGTTTATTCAGCCCTAATTTCGAAATTCCACTCATTCAAATTTTCAGGGTTGTCGCCGTAAAACTTGCAAAGAAAGATGCATGCAAGTGCAACATTTTATAGAAATTGACGATAGATCAGCGAAAAATACCCTAACACACCGTTGGTGAAGCGGACTGGATCTAATCAAAATAAAACCAGTCATAAACATATTTTGCTGAGATTGACAATATTTTAATGCACTGAACTGAAAATCGGTCCAATCACAATTTCTTAATGTTTTTTTCTGGAAAGCAATAGGCCGTAGCTGTCTTTCGGCTTTGTACGGCACAATGACTCACTTATATACATGTGCGGTAAGTGATTTCTTTCAAATCATTTTCCAGTACACTCGCACCAAATGACTTGCCTTTCCCACAAATGTAATACATTTCTCCAATAAAGAGGATGAATTGATGTCACGACCTCATCCATGGTACACATGTCACCAACAAAATTAGAACTGGAAATCAACCCGATGCTTGGCCAATGTCCGCCAAGAATCTTAGTACTTGATGTTGGCATAATACTGGCCTGGTGTTGCATAAAATATGTTTTGTCAGCAACTGCAGGAGAGCGCATTGTTGGCAGGTCGTCGGGTAAATGACTCACACATACCCATTCTATCGACAAACGCGGGGTTCCGCAATGATCCAGATATAATATGCTGTAGCAGGGTCCTGGGTTCGATTAAAGAACAATGTGGCTTCATCACGTTATTCAACAGTTCGGATATTCGTGAGCATGAGAATCGCTGGTCAATTCCAGTCTGTTTTTTTATTTTTCATCCACGCCCATGTAGTGCTATTAACCAACTAATTTATTGCATTTCAGCAAGAACTTTATATAGCTATATATTAAGTTCTTCATCCAAGTTATCAAAATCTGATGGAAGTAACATAAGAAAAGCCCCAAATGGTTTGAAATTCTTCGAAGGGAACTTACATGCAACATGAGCTCGGCAAATTATTACCAGACTTAGAAGGCTACATTCTGAGCACACAGCTATGTTTTCATATGATTGATACGTGGGCGACCTCATTATTTTTGGCGACGCGTTTTTATAAGTCACCGCCGCTTTGTTTTATTCAGCTGATCAGTTTCTGTTTCTGCAAGAAAATACATAGTGATAAAAAATATGGAATCAACTTATGACCCTTATTTCTAAGAAACTGTCGGTTAGAACAAGCTAAAGGTTTATTCATTTTGACTGAATAACTTAAAGGTCCCGACATTGCTAACATCATTTTTTAACATGCAAGCTAGAATATAAGTGTCAATCATTACCAATAGGTAGCAGCTCATAAAGATCACTTTAGTTCTACATAGTGTAAACAAACTATCAGCATAAAACATCACAGGTCCAGCCCATATACGTTTAATCTGACATCCAATAGAATGATTATGCATCATACTAATCAGAGTGGCATGATCTATTCGCTCAGTTTATTATTAATAAATGATATTAGCTTATACTGCTCCAATATATGCATTTTTTACATGTGTTAATAATAAATAAAAAAAACCTAATCGATCTAAATGGAAAGGCATTATTTAACAATGCGATACATTATCAAAGCTGTGGATAGACCTGTGGGCGCGACATAACAATTATCATTTCTGGTGTACAGTTTACTGTAAATACTGTTCTTTTGAACGCATTTCATCATACTATATGTCTTGCTTACCTGAGCTTTTGAAAATATCCTGCCAGTAATATATCAACAGAATGACAAACACAGAAGTATCAGATACTTATAGTAGTGACGTTATATTGAGAAATGTCTTGAAGCGTCAAGTGAATTGAAATGAATAATGTTTTTTTTTGTAAAAATCGCAAAACGTCTCAGGAGTAAATATAATGAGTTGAGACCAGTATGCAATTTACCAATGTCTGTGCGATTGTTGAATACGGCGTAGGCAGTGGTTCACACATGCACCCTGATCACTGTGATGTTTTAAAGACTCCAGATTCTAAATAGTTTAAATTGTATTTTATAGCTTTGCGTAAATTTATACATATTATAGGCCTAATCAATTTTATACTGTCCCATATATGAGAAGCTAAAATCAACCTTACATTGTGAGAATGTTTTTTATCGGGTTATCATGGAAATAAAGTGTACATGTGAGCTTGCACTTTAAATGTTACTATAAAAGATCGTTTGTGTAAATATAATGTGACGAAATCTGAGACGTTCATCACAGACACGCCTATATTTACACAATTATTATGCACATTTAGCAAATAGAAATGTGTCATATCAAAAATTGACTTTTAACAAGTTAAAACTAAAAAGATCAAATTTAGACTGTTTTATTATGTAGAGTAACACAGATAGAACGTATATATTTTTTAATATGGGTACCTTTAAGCCATGGTTTGGCACTGATGTCTCCAACAAACAGGTTTACAATCAACTGATCATAATTATTTCAAGCAGTGTTTGATTTTCCAGTCCACTATTGTGATTAATATGTGCTACCGTCGTGTTCGTCAGTGATTTATGGAGCCGATATAAGCAATAATGTGCCTGAATTAGTGCTACACACAGTGCTTAGGCCATTGGTGTACTTTACACTTTTTGACCTTGCCTCATAACCTAATCCCATGTTTACATGGAATCGTTCCATCATTATTATCCTACATTTTACGCGGATACTATAATAGCGTATTATGTGTGATTCCCAGCTATCATTCAATGATTAATTAATGACTTGTTATCGTTCTGTTTTCATGGACAATCGGTCCAGTTTTCTATGCAGTTATGAATACATACTAGTTCTTACTGGAAACAGAGACAGTCACCGCAGTTTGTCTTCGCACGCCATATCCCGATATTGGCTTAATGTTGGTCCACCCTCTACGACGTTGGGCCAACACGAAACAAGAAATTGTGCGTATAAATCAATATACACATAATATTTTTCACAACATTATCATTGCTTATGAAATCATGTCACTCGATAGGGCATTTATTCCATAATCTTCGTTCATTACTATGTTGTGATAGTTATAATATAATTTGAAACATATTCACATAATGTGTAACAGTTAAATCATCAAATTCTGATACTGCAATTTTTAGGCATACTAAATTATTTGTATTTTGAAAGTCTCTCAGTGATAACTTCCCTAATTATTAACGATTGCTCATTGTATTCTCACACTATGATGACTAAGCATTTTTAGATTATAATGTTGTGGTTCTCTGGAAAATCAGTGCTTTATTTTTTACGTGGTCGAATGTACATTTCTTTTTAAATTCTATATTGAAAAAATGATAGTTTTGAAAAACAGAATAAATTATTTATGTGTTTTTTGTAAGTCATTAATTTACTAATAAGAAAGTGTCAACAGTTTGTTTGTGGTAAGGTTTATTCCGAAGTTTGACTCGTCTACATCATTATATATATTAATAGACCTTTTCACTGAATAAAGACCTTTTTACTGAATCTATCTATTTAAGCTTAACATAACATATGTGCAGAACAAATCATTCCTATTCTATTATTATATTTCCTTAATACATTATTCTCACTGCATGATTATTGTTTGGTGTGCTTTCTATGACTTTGGTGAATTATCAGGTCCACTGTAAAATAATAAGGATACTAATAATACGGCTGTAAAAGACGAGGCTAGAGATTTAATTTCAGACTCTGGGTGAACCATCGGTCGCACCGTGTACTGGCCGTGTACGGTCACGCACTTATTCCAGCAGCTCGAGTCTGTAAATTGATATCGTCATAGAACCTGTGATGGTGACCCTAACTGAGATAATGATACCAGACGAGAATCAAGTGACGGCCTAATGCTGGGCCAGTGCTGGCCCAGTATTAGAGCGTAATCCGATCCTGCCTGGTTGATCACTGGACAAATGACCATCAGTCACGATGGCTGTCCGCTCTTAACCCTTTCAACGCTGAAGTATTTTTGTATCAGCCATGGAGACCAAGGTTTTTTTCAATTTGAAATTATCATAAATGTCTTAGTTCGCTCTCCCCGCTTCATTTGAATACCTATGCTATGGGTATACGGTCATAATATATTTTCTTATTTCAGTGTTGGGATCGACTTTAGGCGTCAGAAGCTGACGTCTATGGACGTCAGATTTCGACGTCTAAAGTCGTTCCCTATACTGAAAAAGTAAAGCATTTATAATGGCCGTACACCCATAACGCAGATATTCAAATAAAGCGGAAAGAGCTAACTAAGACATTTAAGACATAGCTAACTATAACTTTAAATTAAAGAAAATCTTTGGTCTTGATGATTTACACACACATATTTCAGCGCTTTAAGGGTTAAATGTGCGAGCCATGGACTCAGGTGATCCATATAGGACGCAGGCGATCTGTCCGGATCAATAGCGATCCGCAGGATGTGCTTAAACCACATGCGAGTTTAGTTAAAGCATATGTCGCATGTTCCGTACTTCAAAAACGACATTAAAACATGTGATGACACGCATTCATAATAATAGTATATGATGGTTTGGCACATGATAAGCTATGATATTTTAACATTACTGTAATTGCTTTCAGAAATGTAATTTTGATACAGTATACAAGTATATATGTTGAATATTAATGATTATATTGTGACCAACAATAATTCAAAAATGAATAGATAGCATATATTCTGTTTATGGAGGTTATTATATTTATTCTAGTATAATACCAGTTCTTATTATGGAATCAGTCGTGACATTAGTTTTAATATAATTCAACTTGAGCTCTCACAAATTTGACAATTTTTTACGCAAAGTAATATTTCGAAAAAAAATGGCATATCCTGAGTATAACTGATTTTTTACTTTTTGAGTAAAAAGTAAAAACAACTTTCACCATAATAATCAATGTCAAATGCAAATATAAAAGCACTTTCATTTTGCAAGGGCTACCGAACATAAATAAATTTATAGCACAAAACACATGTCGCAGAGCGAATTCGCCCGCGAAAATGATTAAATACACTATTATATCATTTCCAAAAGATACCAGCGCGAAGCGAACGAGAGCGTGGAGAGCAACGCGAAAAAAACAAAACTGTTACATTTGTTGCGCGTGTTACGTCGGTTCTCGCGTGGGAAATCGAAGCAAATGCCGCTACTAACACAATCTTGCGTCGAAAAAAAGAGTTGTTTTTTTCGAATTGGTGTGTAGACAGTGAGGGGAATTTCGCGTCCGTTTCGCTTGTGTCGCGGACCGTCCGCCATATTGGACCCCCCGCTGGAAACTAGTATGGAATCACTAACTGATTATACTTATTTACAGACAAACAGTGAAACAATTATCAAAACACCCGGGAAGCCTGCTTTTAAGGATAGCAATCTTTGTAGTTCTAACGTATTATTCGGCCGATTACTCAATTAACAGCATGTACATTTAAAGTTATTAAAATACTATAAAAATGTCCACTATATCATGTACATCTATATATAATTTAAAATGTATTTACGATTTAAAATACTAAAAATATGTAAACTATGTAGACTAGCATCTGAGGATTTGAAAGTAATCATAGTTGTGAAAATAAAAACGTATGAGCAATTTAGAAATAGGTCATATCAAGGTCATTTTACCTTTGAAGGGTCCTAGCATCGTTTGTCAAACTGCGAATTAACAATCATTTTGATCGGGTCACATATTCTCCAATTGAAATATTTATCCTCCAAGATGTTTCTCGCTACCAGGCTACCGCGTTTCACACCTACAAGTGTGTAGACATTTCAATAATTTACGTGGTTGTTTTAGCTATTCATCACCGTTGAACTGTTTATAATAGATGTCTATTTACGATAAATGACATAAGCTTTCCCCGCTAACACGATACATTGAACCAGTGTTGGTTTAATGTTGGTCTACCGTCTACGACTATAGCCCAACATTAAACTAGCACTGTCTCAATGTCTCGTGTTTGCTGTGATGATGTTTAAACACTTAAACACGCTACATTAATAATTTACATTTTCATCCATTTGAAGTTGGATCTCGCTACCGTGACCCACGATCTCAAGTGGGTGGAAATTACTCATATTTGTATAATTTTTTCGACAAAAAAATTTGCAAATATTTATGTTTAATGTTTAAACACACATTTCGTTCCCAATAACTGCGATTTAAACAGCTAATAAAACGGATTCGAACTACTATAGTCGCGATTGGTGGTGTAAGTCTTTTTAGTTGTATTACTTTACCGACACATCACCAGTTATTTTACTCACTGATATAATACATTATATAACCATGATAACAGGTGTCAACTATCTCCTGGCAGACACGATACGTTGACACAATGTTGGTTTCATGATTTTGCCATCGTCTTTGACGTCAGCCCGGCACCAAACCAGCATCGGGTCAACGTCTAGTATTTGTTGTACATCGCCACTACCCAGCAGTCACGTGATTGGACTGTTGATGATTAAATTAGACAAGAGTATAACTTGTATAGATCAGGCTAGCATTGAATCTCAATCTGCTGTTTTCACCTGTCATCCTTGGAAGTTGAGATCGCTACCCAGCAAACACGTGACGATGAGTCTAATGTCGACTCAATGTTGGTCCACCGTCTCATTGTCCTTGCTTAAAAATGATAGAAATCCGAGAAAATTAACAAATCTTCTGCAACTGACCTTTAAAAACTAATAAATAAAATATCTGACCCTTTATGCATTATAATTTATGAGGAGAAAATAACTGCCATACATACGTAATACATCATGTCATGTAGATTTAAATCGCTTTTATTTTCAATATACTCAACAGATAACTTGATTTTATGTTATATTACACATCTATAATATTATATTACATATCTATAATATAATAAAAAAAAAATTTAAACAACGAAGAAGATTTTATTTCTCCAGACATGTACATGCCATTCCAAACTCCAAACTCCATCACACACTCCAGGATCTGATAAACGTGAGGGTGCAAATCGCGTAGTTTTTCCAGAATATGTTTATCTGACAATAGTTGATCATAAAATGTGAGGGAGTTAGTATAAGCATATTTTTATTTACCAATTGGTACAATACAAAATGTGAGGGTGTTCATTCTGCAAGTGTTTTTTATTTAAGTTTAGAGGCCTAATGATGAGCTTAGCACAATTTTGGCCATATTTATTTTAGGCTGACGTTTTTGAAATTGTGCGTCGCTACTTCAAATCGGATAGAAAATAATATCATGATGTTGTTTAGATATTTTAGCGTTAGTTGTATAGGTGTTTGCTGGACTGTGTAGTTTTATGCCACATGAGTGCATAAGTGCATGAGTGCATTATCCGCTCAGCTGGACAGATGCAGAGCCAGCTGAATAACAATGAGCAGGTAAGTTATCATGTTGCTGAAAAAACGTCCGTTCCAATCCCTCAAGATATTAACATACACTCTACTCATGAAATACAATCCAAACCATGCTGATATGAATACAATGTACACTATGCTCGGATGAATAAAATCCAAAATCACATTGAGTGAATGTGATTCTCATTTGATGCATCATCTGAAAGCGCCAGAGCACAATAAAAATCGGCAAATTTTAATGGTGGGTATATCGTCGCCGTTATAACCACAACGACATGACGTATGTATTCGATTTGTGAAGGTATGATCAGTTCTATAGACACGATTAACAATATACAGCCGCACATAGTATTTTTCTTGACATTATGACATTCAGAGACAATTTGCATGTGGTTCTTTTAAGCAAATTAAAAATATACAATATAGCATAATGTAAGTCAGGATTAATCGATCAATAAAATAATGACAGCCATCAAATTATTGTTGGAGATTATTATCAGGGATGACATCTAGAGACAGAGTTATGGTAAAATCACTATCCAAATGTATGTAATGGTTAGAACCGGCTGTAGGTCGGTGTACTATTAAGTTTATTTTGCCTGAGTTTGTGTCCTATTAAGGGGAAAAACGGTTGCTGTGTGTGGGAAACGGTTGACATATCTGTACACCATAGGTAGTTTAAATTTAAAATGGTTTTCTATAAATCCAAGATGGCCGCCTGCATTTTCTTGAGTAAAATTTTTAATTTGATTTTTCGACAAATAATGCGTAAGACCTCTTTTTGGTGTTCATGTGATAGGAGAATAATTTTCCGGGAATATTATGATGATTTAAGATCATCTTGAAGGTCATAATGTCAATTTTAAAACATGAAATATGGAAATGCGATTTTTAACAAATATAATCAGAAACAAGTGCAATACATCTTCGCAAAAATTTTAGTTTACCCCAATAATCTATTCATGTTATTAGTTTGATGATTCAAGGTCATGTCAAAACGTCAATTTCAAAGCCAAAAATAAAATAGAAATATTTTAACATAATAATCCCATTTCTAACAAAACTTGTATTATTCACGGTCATATTCAGGGTCAAGTACGCAAATATTTGATTTTTAATTGAATACCTCTTAATTGTTGGTGTGATTTCAACTGAAAAAAAATCTGATTCTATTTGTAGAATCAAGTTAAACGTAATAAATGTAGCAAAGTATGAGGATGTGTTTTTACATATATAAATAGGAAAGTGTTGTTTTTTTGTTTTATTTTGAATGGAGAATGAATTTCTGTGTTTTTGTAACAAACACAGAACATAATTTATTGCAAGTATAATACATTATATCTCCGATATACAAAATGGAAGTGCTTGGAGTTTCTCTTCTTAGCCAGTATTTTAGTGAAGCGAAATTCGACAACGTATGGCTAATAGTAGGCCTACATTCGAATTTGACAACGTCTATTGAAATACCAATATGATGCATGACATAAGAGCATGACACAATGATGGATATACACTAAACTTTTAACAAATACATCACTCCAGTAGAGCATAGAAAACGTAATGTGTACGTATTAGATTTGAAAAAAACAAAATTAATCAACTGGTGTCTGCCTCCTATACGGAGGTGGATGTTGGGATGCTAAGTTGCTAACACCACCCTATAGAAATGCTATTTTTCGTAATGAATGCTCCCTACAATTTTTTTGTGAACCAGTTATGAAAAAAAATGTGTCTAGAAAGTCGATGTCAGGATAGTCGCCGCCGGTTATTTTAGAGTCAGCGGTACATAACTGGGCGTGCCTTGGCCAAACACTGTTCTTTTAAATGCATTCATGTGTTGGCAGTATATATCCAGTTTTTTATTTGTTTTTCAATTAACATTATGCTCAAATGAAAGGAATGTCCTACTTCTACCACCACGCTTTGAAAATCGTCACTCATTATAAGCATACTGTCATATTTGGTGTGCACCTGTGAAATGAAAAAATTCTGGGCTTAGGTTAAAACACAAAGTCAAATGTCCCATAAATCAATCAAGTCAAGTAACAAAATTGTGCAGTACTTCTAGTCGCTTCTAGGACTATTATTGTGTTCTCAGATAAAAGTACGTATTACTTGCCGTGGTCTTGCTTACTTAGATTTCAATAGTTTTGCTCGTGTTTTTTTATACTTTCTGTCTGGTTGTGTCAGTCTATGTACTGTATGTTTCTGCATTGTTCACTTTTTTTATTTTATGTAACATTTGATATTAATTAATTTGTTCTATCATGTGACTGTAACTGTATCATGTGATCTGTTTCTGTGTAGGTTTATTAGTTGTATTAGCCTACATATCATGCATGTATACGTCATAACATTTCCAGTTTATAATTCTTTCATGCTGGTAACTAGTGGGAATGCTATGATTTATTTGAAGTACTACCAGAAATAGTTTATCCAATCAAAATAACACACTGGCTCCTACTTTCTTTTTAAATCACATTTTCGCTCTTTTTCCCTTGAAATTGAGTTTTGTCCTTGAATTACCTCACCAATACAAGAAAAAAGATTATCCAGCCAAAATTTAATTACACATTTTAGCATACATTTGTCCTTCAAATTGACCTTTCGACCTTGAATATAACCTTGAATCATCATCATATTACCAGAAAACCAGCAATAATCACTCCTAGCTATATTTGATTCAAAGTCGTATATTAAATTGTGCTCTGCAAATGGAAAGGCGGCCAACTTAGATTCATGTAAATTAGGTATCCTTCAACCGATTTGATTTTAACAGATTTTCCATTGATGATTCTGGGCTGAAAAAAAATTAAGACTTATGGAATTTGTGGTGGGTTTTTTTCATATTTTTAGTGAGCTAAGGTGATCAACTGGTGTCTAGAGTTCAATGGGTTAATTGACTCAGTAAGTGATATAGTGATGTGGGCTTGCATTATATAAAAAGACAATTTGAAAAATATAGATTTAAAATAATTGTATAGCCATGCAGAACATTCTCCCTGAAATCTTTATGTGTTGAATGAGAGGTCGACTTCAAAGGGTGTTTTGAAAATGTTCCCCCACTTATATTTTTGTAGACCTTTTTTCTGTAATCCCTGAATGTTTTCTGAATACTTAGCCATAAAACATTTTTTTGTTGCAATTTGTTTTAGGTAGGGTCATTTTCGACCCTACATTGACTGGACTATGATCGACATTCTCGCCTTCTGTTTCAATAACTAGTATTAATAATATAATATATCCAATTTAATTGAGCAAAAAAACAATAATTGTTCTGAGAAATAGGTACGGTAATTTGTCTTAAAATAAATTATGCAAAAATTCTAGTAGACTATCGGATGTAAAGTTCTTAAATTATTCTAGAAAAACGTAAATAATTTGTATGTAGCAAATGGAATACTGGTTTAGGTGTCAATGGCAATGGCAATAAAATGATGTTTACAAAGTACTTATCGGGGGATATCTTTCAACAACTTCGATGCACAATTTCTACAGAATATCCTACTTATTCATAAATTATTCAGGACTCTTTTCAAGCATGCCCTGTTACACCATATATTGTCGATGTGACACTGGTACGTTGTTGTAATTGATTTGGTAAATTAAAGTTCATATTATTATTGTGCGTTTTTGTCAAAATAGTAACATCGCAATATAAAAAAAATATCTAACACCATGCTCATTTATCAAAATTGATGTCACGTAATTAGGCTACTATTAATGTGATTCGAAAAATTGACACCAGGTTAACATTGTCTTGTCGAATATACATGTGTAGAATATAAAAGACAACTCATTTTTGTAAATTTAACTAATTTTGTTAAGGACATCCAATAGTATGGATAAAAATGGTACACACGTTATTTAAATGGATTTACAGCAGATACAGAGGTTCATTCACGTTCAGATATCTTGCATGTTCTTGCACCGACCTGGATTGTCCAGATAGCGGCACACGAGATCTGGATATGACACGTCATTCTGCACTGTTTTGTTATAAACGTGCGAGCAGTGAAGCACTGGCTGAAGAGGCTTCTTCTTGGAAAGCTCACTAGATCCATATCATATCGATATCATGTGGGCAGAACACGCCGGTAGCGTTTGTCCAGTTATGAAATGTCCAGAGATGACACCAAAGCGTGAAGAAAAATATATCAACATCATGATACTATTTTACACAGAAAAATGCCACAGTTGTATACGCCCATTAAAAAACACATGGTCATCCCAATAAAAAAAAATTATGTCGGCGATTGATACAAATGCCCCACAAAAACTACAAAAGCACGAATGAGGTAAATTGGTAGCTTTCAGCTTTCAGCTCTGGCCATTAATTGAATTGATTCCACCCTCTAAATCTCAATATTTCATAGTCAGTATGAAATGGTAAAAATGAAATTGTTTACTAAATCCTTCTCTTTGTCACGATAGACCCGCATATATCCGGTATCAAACACGTCTCGTGACATAAAAATAGTGATAGATGCTAAGAGCAAATAACACAATTTCCATTTTTCTCCATATGAAGCTGGATATTGCATCCATATTTAAATGAATGAAAAATAAAAACAAACAATCCTGGAACATTAGAATTAATAAACAATAACGTTTTGCTTCAGATGAAAGGAAATTAAACTATCAATCAAAGTAGATAAATATAACGCTTTATTCCTTTACCATGTTTACTATTATCTGTTCTGTGCCGTTACTTGATAACTATACCTCAGTTTTTTATAAAATTCGGGTATTTTCATTCAACATGGGCGGTACCTGAGTACAACATTAACATCCCAAGATGAATGAAAATGAGGGTATTAATATACATACAACATGTATAGATAGTGGAAGTCACATTACATCTCTCACTTCTGCGTAACGTGTTTCTCGCTAATTTCTCAGGCAAATATTTCTCGATTGTTTTTAATTTTGGCAAGCATTATTTTCTGACAGCAACTGCCCAGAATTTTTTTATAAAACATATGATGTATTTTTAAAGTTAGACCATTTGACATGTATTAAATTTTAAATCATGACGCTCCTCTATAAACCTATTTTTCATCTAGCTCTAATTGCGAAATTCTACTCGCTTAAATTTTCAGAAAAGTCGCCGTGGAACTTGCAAGGGAAGTTGCTTGCAAATGCAACATTTTATGGAAATTGACAAGATACCAGCGAAACCCCCCCAAAAAACACCGTTGGTGAAGCGGACTGCATCTATGGGGTCAACACAGTAAAATTAGCTATAACATATTTTGTTGATATTGACAAAATTTTAATGCACTGATCTAAAAATCAGTCTAATCACAATTTTATTATATTTTTTTGGAAAGCCAAGAGGCAGTAGCTGCCTTTCGGCTTTGCACGACACAATGACTCACTTATATACATGTTCTTTCAAATCATTTTTCAGTACCCTCGCACCAAATGGCTTGCCTTTTACACAAATGTAATATATTCCTCCAATAAAGAGGATGAATGGATGCCACGACCTCATCCATAGTAGCATAAATAGATTAAAGAGTTCTCTTTTTATCTATTTCTGATAGTACACATGTGACCAACAAAATTAGAACTGGAAATCAACCCGATGCTTGGCCAATGTCCTCCAAGAATCTTAGTACTGGATGTTGGCATAATACTGGCCTAGTGTTGCACAAAATAATGTCTTGTCAGCAACTGCAGGAGAACGCATTGTTGGCATGTCGTCAGGAGAATGACTCACAAATAGGCTATCATTCTATCGACAAACGCGGGGTTCCGCAATGATCCAGATATAATATGCTGTATCAGGGTCCTGGGTTCGATTCAAAGACAATGTGGCTTCATCACGTTATTCAACAGTTCTTATATGCGTGAACATGAGGATCGCTGGTCATGCAATTCCAGTCTGTTTTTTTTGTATTTTTCGTCCGAGCCCGTGTAGTGCTATGAACCAATTAATTTTAATTCATGCCAGTTATCAAAATCTAATGGAAGTGATATAAGAAAAGCCCCAAAAAGGGTTGAAATTCTTCGAGGAGAGCAAAACATGAATCATGAGTTCTGCAAATTATCCCCAGACTCAGGGGGCTACAGAAAATATATAGTGATAAAAAATATGAAATCAACGTGTGACCCTTATTTTCAAGAAACTGTCGGTTAAAACAAGCTAAAGTTGTTTTATTTTGACTGAATAACTTAAACCATGGATTGGCACTGATATGTGATACCGTCATGTTCGTCAGTGATTTATGGAGCCGATAAATACAATAATGTGCCTAAATTAGTGCTACACACAGTACTTAAGCCATTGGTGTGCTTTACACTTTTGCTTGCCTCAGAGCCTAATTTCATGTTTGCATGGAATCGTTCCATCATTATTATCCTGCATTTTCCGCGGATACTATAATGGCGAACGGTCACTATCATGTGTGATTCCCAGCGTTCATTGAATGATTAATTAATGATTTGTTATCGTTCTGTTTTCATGGACAATCGGTCATGTTTTCTATGCATTTATATATAAACACTGTTTCTTATTGGAAACAGAAACATCTACCTCAATTTGCCATCGCACGCCATAGCCCGATGCTGGTTTAATGTTGGTCCACCATCTACGACGTTGGACCAACACGAAACCAGCATTGTGCGTATAAATCAATAGACACATAATATTTTTCACAACATTATCATTGCTTATGAAATTATGTCACCCGATAGGGCATTTATTCCATAATCTTCGTGTATTACTATGTTGAGATAATTATAATATAATTTGAAACAGATTTACATAATGTGTAACAGTTAAATCATCACATTCTATGATACCGCAATTTTTCGATAGTATTAATTTATTTGTATTTTGAAAGGCTCTCAGTGATAACTTCCCTAATTATTAACAGTTGCTAAGTGCATTCTCACACTATGATGACTAAGCATTTTTAGATTATAATTTTGTGGTTCTCTGGAAAATCTGTGCTTTATTGTTTACGTGTTGAAAGTACATTCCATTTTAATTTTTATATTGAAAAAATAATACGTTTTGGAAAGCAATAATTTACGTGTTTTTTTGTAAATCTTTTATTTACTAATGTCAACAATTTGTTTGCATGGTAAGGTTTTTTCCGAAGTCTGACTCGTCTACATCATTATATATATATATTAATAGACCTTTTCACTGAATAAAGCTATATATATAACATATGTGCAGACCAAGTCATTCCTATTCAATTATGATATTTCCATAATGCATTATTCTCACTGCATGATTATTGTTTGATGTGCTTTCTATGATTTTTGTGGATTTTCGGGTCTACTCTAGAATAATAAGGATACTAATAATACGGCTGTAAAAGACGAGGCTGGAGTTTTAATATCAGACTCTGGGTGAACCATCGGTCGCACCGTGTACTGGCCGTGTACGGTCACGCACTTATTCCAGCAGCTCGAGTCTGTAAACTGATATCGTCATAGAACCTGTGATGGTGACCCTAACTGAGATAATGATACCAGACGAGAATCAAGTGACGGCCTAATGCTGGGCCAGTGATGGCCCAGCATTAGAGCGTCATCCGATCCTGCCTGGTTGATCACTGGACAAATGACCATCAGTCACGATGGCTGTCCGCTCTTAACCCCTTCATCGCTGAAATGTTTTTGTATCAGCCATGGAAACCAACGTTTTGTTCAATTTGAAATCATGATAAATATCTTAGTTCGCTCTTCCCGCTTCATGTGAATACCTATGCTATGGGTCTACGGCCATAATATATTTTGTTATTTCAGTGTTGTGATCGACTTTAAGCGTCAGAAGCTGACGTCTATAGACGTCAGATTCTGACGTCTAAAGTCGTTCCCCACACTGAAAGAGTAAAACATTTAAAATGGCCGTACACCCATAACACAGGTATTCAAATGAAGCGGAAAAAGCAAACTAAGACATTTATGATGATTTTAAATTAAAGAAAACCTTTGGTCTTGATAGTTTACACACACATATTTCAGCGCTTTAAGGGTTAGATGTGCGAGCCATGGACTCAGGTGATCCATATAGGACGCAGGCGATCTGTCCGGATCAATAGCGATCCGCAGGATGTGCTTAAACCACATGCGAGTTTAGTTAAAGCATATGTCGCATGTCCCGTACTTCAAAAACGACATTAAAACTTGTGATGACACGCAATCATAATAATAGTATATGATGGTTTGGCACATGATAAGCTATGATTTTTTAACATTACTATAAATGTTTTCAGTAATGTAATTTTGATACAGTATACATGTATATATGTTGAATATTATTGATTATATTGTCAGCATAAATTCCAAAATGAATAGATAGCATATATGGGCTATTTTCAAAATATTTGAGCAAAAACGGTAAAGACATGTCTTCAACATTTTTTCAAAAAAATTGCATTATTTCAGTATTGTTATCATTTAATCAGTCAAAGACATGTATTTAAAACTTAGAATTTTTTTACAAGCATTTATTTTGGAAAATCAAGTTTTTATTCGATATAATATGCTTGATTTGTCTTCACCGTGAGGTGTCCGAAATGGGTTTGCGATTTTTTGAAAACTTTTAAATGTCATATAATTAGGTTATTGCAATTGATGACAGGTTGGTCTTATTGCTAAAATGTCTTTTCTTGATATTAAAATAAAATATGTATAAAAAAGTTGACTGAATCACCAGTTATTCAATATTAAGCTGTGGTCCAAGTTTTGGAATGCAAATGTCTTTACCGTGAACAAGAACCCATAAGGCCTAATATTTCTGCAAGTATTTACCAAATGGCTCTAGCACATAAATTCCCGGATCTAGTCAACTATTTTTTTCTTAAAGTAAACAAGATTTGATTTATGATAAATGATATATAAGTGTAAAATAGGATGTCATAAATAAAATGTCACAACAATAGAATGTCTTTACCGTGTGTCTAATAACCTTGGTTGAAAAATTAAATAGCTGTTCTAGATTTTTCTTGTAATCAGTACATGATGAAAACAACATTGTGAAGTCAAAAATATGCACATATCTTGTAAAATGTTTATTTTATGCCAAATAGGGTGTCTTCACCGTTATAAGGATTTGTCTTTGCCATTAAAACGGCAAAGACCGGCATAAAACGGTAAAGAAAAATACTTTTTTAACAGGTAAGTTCTTTGCTAATACAATGTCCCTTTAGTCATCAGGTGTGGAAGTCTGCATACAATAATACTGAAAACCAGGCCTCCTATATAAAGCTTATATCACCTATTTATTTAACTTTTTTTTTCTTTACCGCTACAGCAACATCTTTACCGTTATAAAACCGTCTTTACCGTATACTGTTCTGTCTTTATCGTTATAAAACTGCCTACTATTTAAGCCATACCGGTAAAGACAAAAAAAAACGATTTCTATTAATGTCTCTAAAAGTGCTAATATATAACATGCTGCTTGGATATTGCACACTGATGTTTTACATAGTTTCCTATATGCATACATAACATTTAAATTCAGAAAATCAGAATTATTTTTTCTGAAAATGTCTTTACCGTTATTGCTCCATTTTTTTTAAATGGCCCACATTCTGTTTATGGAGGTTAATTTATTTATTATAGTATAATACCAGTTCTTATTATGGAATCAGTCGTGACATTAGTTATAATATAATTAAACTTGAGCTCCCACGAATTTGACAATTTTTACGCGAAGTAATATTTCGAAAAAAATGGCATATCCCAAGTATAACTGATTTTTTATTTTTTGACTAAAAAGTAAAAACAATTTTCACCATAATGATTATTGTCAAATGCAAATATAAAAGCACTTTCATTTTGCAAGCGCTACGAAGATAGCACAAAATTTATAGCACAAAACACATGTCGCAACGCGAATTCGCCCGCGAAAATGATCAAATACACTATTATATCATTTCCAAAACATACCAGCGCGAAACGAAGGGGGCTCGCCTCAAACGAACTCAACTCAAACGGCAAACACACAATGCCTATAATATCATCTAACTTACTTGAGTATATATAGTGTCTTTTATTCAACAGATCTCAACCGGATCTGTGTTTTAATTGCGAATACAATCTTTAACTCGTTTTCAAAATAAGCATGTTAACCCTAGAAGAAAATTCTCGCAACTGAACAAATAATTTCTAAAGGCAACGCGCGTAAAAGTCACACGCCCTCTGATTGGCTTAGAGAGCGCGTGGGTGGACACATGATAGTAACATGGTATTTCATTGGTGAAAGCGGAGCATGTGAACCCCCCTCAGCCTACCCAGCTTGCTGCTACTTCGGACTCTAGTAATTAGAGCTGCAATATGGTACGCCTTACAGCTCGATATTTTTTTCCCGTCGCTCTCATAAATTAACTTAATAGTGAACTATTAAGCGTCACTTAAAGATAAAATGTGACATCAACCAGCAAGATTTAAAATGAGTTGACCTTTTTGTCAAATCTGAATAACTTTCACTCACTTGAAGTTGTGGATCGCGTCAGCGAGACACAACTTCAAGTGGGTGAAAATTCAAATTGAATAATTTGGCGGTTAAAGGGTTAAAATTGACTTTTTTCTAATTTAATCATCAACAGTCCAATTAATCATTAATCAATTAACCTTTCAAGATTAATGACTCTTTATGCACTATAATTTATGAGAAAAAATTACTGCGATACAGACGTAGTACATCATGCCATGTAGATTTAAATCGCTTTTATTTACAATATACTAAATAGATAACTTGGTGTTATGTTATATTATACGCCCTAATTCACATCTTACACAATTTTGCCATCTATAATTATTTATTATTATTGACAAGGTGGATTAAATTATTTTCAAAATGAGGAAGATTTTATTTCCCCAGACATGTACATGCCATGCCAATTTCAAACAGAATAAAAAAAACTGCGTGTAGAGCACGTCATGATTTAAATTAAGCTACAGACCACACGCTAATAAATCTTTATTGCAATTACACGTAGGCCTGATATAGTATACTCCAGAATCTGATGGACGTGAGTGTGCAAATCGCGTAGTTTTTCCAGAATAGTTATGTTTATATGACTATAGTGGGTCATAAAAAATGAGGTTGTTTATTCCGGAAGTGTTGTTTTTATTATTTAAGTTTATAGGCCTAATGATGCGCTTAACTCAATTATGGCCATATTCCTATCAGGCTGACGCTATTGAAATTGTGCGTAGCTATTTCAAATCGGAGAAAAAAGCATATCATGATGTTGTTTAGATATTTTAGCGTTAGTTCTATAGGTGTTTGCTGGACTTAGGTTTGGTGATGCGTCATACATGTAGATCAATATCAATATATTTGTTTTATGTAGGCTTACTCTACAATCATTATTAATCTGATATGAACGGACACCATGAAGTAATGACTGGCAAAATGTAGTTTGGTGCCACATGAGTGCATAAGCTCAGCTGGACAGATGCAGAGCCAGTTGAATAACAATGAGCAGGTAAGTTATCATGTTGCTGGGAAAACGTCCGTTTCAATCCCTCAAGATATTAACAGCCACTCTACTGGGATGAATACAATCCAAACCATGCTGAGATGAATACAACCTACACTATGCTCGGATGAATAAAATCTAAAATCACATTGAGTGAATGTGATTCGCATTTGATGCATCATCTGAAAGCGTCAGAGCACAATAAAAATCGGAAAATTTAAATGGTGGATATATCGTTGCCGTTATATCTACAACGACATGACGTATGTATTAGATTTGTGAAGGTATGATCAATTATATAGCCCCGATTAACAATATAAGGCCGCAATTACTATTTTTCTTGACATTATGACATCTAGAGCCTGAGTTTGTGTCTTATTCAGGGGAAAGAGTGTGTGTGGGAAACGGTTGACATTTCTGTACATCAATCCTTATGAACATGTCCGATATAACGTTTGACTACGTCCGTGTGTAAAAAGTCTCCAGAAAAATGATATTCACGATTATATTCGAGGTTAAGAGCTTAAAAGGTTTTGGTTGAAATAATATTGGCCCAGCGTCGCAGAGCTCCATAAAGTTGGTTACTTATTGGACATTCAAAACATTGGACATTCAAAAAGTAAAGTTGGTTATTTATTGGATACTCGAAACATTGGACATGCGAAATTTGATATTCAAATATTGGTGAAATAAACAAATACTGCCTTTTGCATTTATGTCATGCATAGTCAAAAGACAGTATCTACTTACTTGTATCAGCTATATGTAGCACAAAAAGATACAAAGCCAAAGCGCAGTATCTGAATGTGAATCTCGACTATTTTTGATTTTGGACATTCGCTATTTGACATTCGCCGTAAAGTTCGCTACGTATTGGATATTCAAAACATTGGACATTCGAAATTTGATATTCACATATTGGTCAAATAAGCACATACTACCTTTTGCCTTTATATCATGCTTGGTCAAAAGACAGTATCTACTTACTTGTATCCGCTATATGTAACAGAAAAAGATACAAAACGAAAACGCAGTATCTGAATGTGAATCAGGACTGTTTTTTTATACTAGACATTCGCTATTTAACATTCGCTGTGAAGTTGGCTACTTAATGGATATTCGAAACATTCAATATTCAAAATTTGGCATTCAGATATTTTTTAAATAAGCATATATCGCCTTTTGCCTTTATGATATGCCTAATCAAAAGACAGTATCTACTTAAGTGTATCTAATATATGTAATGCTGACATATACAAAACCAAAACGCAGTATCTGAATGTGAATCTGGACCGTTTTTTTATATTGAACATTCCCTATTTGACATTCGCCGTAAAGTTGGTTACTTATTGGATATTTACAACATTAGACATTCGAAATTTGATATTCAGATATTGGTGAAATAAGCACATACTACCTTTTGCCTTGATGCTATGCATAGTCAAAAGACAGTATCTACTTACGTATATCTGCTATATGTAATGCTAGAAGAAACAAAACCAAAACGCAGTATCTGAATGTGAATCTGGACCGTTTTTTGATATTGGACATTCGCTATTTGACATTCGCCGTGAATTTGGCTACTTATTGGATATTCGAAACATTGGACATTCGAAATTTGATATTCAGATATTGATAAACTGCCCTTTTCCTTTATGTCATGCATAGTCAAAAGACAGTATCTACTTACTTGTATACGCTATATGTAACAGAAAAAGATACAAAACCAAAACGCAGTATCTGAATGTGAATGCGGACTGTTTTTTTTATATTGGACATTCGCTATCGATGCTTGCAATATCAAAATATTTACACATAGCGTGCATTTTGCCGTATGCACATCATGCGGATCAGATGTAAGCCATCCACTAAATATTGTATAGACTACTCTTTCCAGTTGGAATTGAATCTGCATTTGCCTGGCATGTTTAGATCTACTTTGGAAAACTAGATAGGTTTAGGATGACTGATTCTTTTAAATAGACCCATATACATGTAGGTTATTGTTTGTCATTTGAATCTATGTTTTTCGATTGTCATAGCGTGATGATAAATGGCAATCCAATATAGTTGGAATAGATTACCTACGATATCCATGATACTTAGTAAGTAAATTAATTGAGGCGCTGGCTGTCAAGTAGGGCCTACAGTACTGATTTAGCAAAATGGGACAAGCTTTTTCAGTGGGGCTAGCCCCGGCTAACGCAGGCTAGCCCTGGGCTAGTCCCATGTTCTCTCCCCACCCCATTTAGGGCTCGCATGTATGCGCCCAAAGTTATAAAATCGTTTAGCCGGGCCGCAATGTGTGTTTTGGTATAAGTTCATATAACTGGAGCCGCGCTCATATCGCCGGGGCTCAAGCCAATCTAGAGCCTCGGCGAATTGAGTCAACGCCTGTCAGGCGCGCTTCTCGTCTGGTCCAGTTTCAAGCTTGACCGGTGCGCCGGGCGAGCCTGACTTTCCAGGTACATGTTTTTTCATCTTCAGTTATGCCTATTCCAGTGACCGTAGCTTCATAAAACCACCCATTTTCTGAATTTGTACACTGAACTGCTTGTCTGATACTAAAGATAATGTCTAAATGCTAAAGGCTAAATGCTAAATGGCTAAGCAGAAATAAATGAGGACTGCAGCAGGTCTACATGTATACACGTACGGACACTCAATTATTGCACGTTTAGATCAACTCAGAGCTGTTCAGATGATGCTGAATGTGGTCAAGCCGAGCGCGCCCTGTCTTGCCCAGAGCGAGCCTGGCCAGCCCGGCGAGATGACACATGGCTCACAGCATCTATGTTAGCCGCCACACAGTATACTGGGTGCAAGCCCAAGTAGAATTTGGGCGGGTATATTTTCCTGGCCCGAACCGTGTGGGGGCTCGAGCCCATTTCATGCGCTGGGCGCAACCAATTCTGCGCCTGTCTCGCCGGGCTTGCGCCCGGGCTAATGACGGGCTGGCCAGCGTTAACGCAGGCCAGCCACTGATGAAAAATCTGTCCCATTTTGTGAAATCAGTACTGTATATCTTGGGGAGCCTCGAACTGCATATTGGTGTAGAGTGGTCATGCTGCTGCTCACACAGCAAACACAAGACGTTGAACCAATGGTGGTTTAATGTTTGGCCACCGTCTACGACGTCGGCTCAACATTAAAGTCAAGAGTCCGCTATGGTTGACCAGTAACAATGTTTCCGAATGCAGCCGAGCCGTATCGGCAATTTCCGGTAAACAACGGGATAAGGCGTTTCATAAAAACACTTGAATATTGTGAAAATATAAGCGTGTCAGCAGGACTATTGCGATTAAAACTTGGGGAAGTGAAACAATGTCATTTTGAGAACAAAGCACAACATTTTAGGTGAAATCTGGCAATGAGAACCATTGATAGATTACAAACAGATGCTCGCTAGAGCTCGCCCCTACGTCTGAACTATTAGTGGCCCTGTAAGGGGCATAACCAA
The DNA here is from genome assembly GCA_964017125.1 of Flabesymbios commensalis. Taxonomy (NCBI): domain Eukaryota; kingdom Metazoa; phylum Annelida; class Polychaeta; order Terebellida; family Flabelligeridae; genus Flabesymbios; species Flabesymbios commensalis. Next base: position 33,487,718 of record OZ024914.1, read on the forward strand.
GCACACATATTTATAGTCCATATTTGGGGCCATCATTTATGTGTAGGGTAGGGTGGGGCAAATCACCTACCGTAAGCATTTTAAGCTGTAGTTATATACTACCAACCTCCAGGAAAACATGTAGTCTCCAGACGTTGGATATTACATGGCACTTTACACTACCATTATGTTACACTCCCCATTTATTTATTTTTGTTGTGGAAATGCAGAAATACAAAAAATCACGTGGGGTTTTGGCACACACCATGGAGCAAAACGCCTTTTGGCAGGGGCAAAACGCCCATAGTGGGCATTTTACCCATCCGCCTCCTAACACAATAATACACTGTCCATGACCTAATAAGTTGACCATATTAATATTTTCAGTGAAAGTCTGACGGGTGAGATGGGCCTGCAGTAGCCTGAGTGTGAGACAGGCCAGTAGTCTGAGTGTGAGACAGACGAGTAGCCTGAGTGTGAGATGGGCCCGAAGCCTGCGTGTGAGATGGACCAGTAGCCTGAGTATGAGATGGGCCAGTAGCCTGAGTGTGAGATGGGCCAGTGGTAGCCTGAGTGTGAGATGGGCCAGTGGCCCGAGTGTGGGATGGGCAATTGGCCTGAGTGGATGGGCCAGTATCCTGAGTGTGAATTGGGCCAGTGGCCTGGGTGTTAGTTAATTAAGCATGCAGTAGCTTTTGTGTGAGACGGGCCAGCAGTAGACATAGCCTGAGTGTGAGATGGGCCAGCGTAGCCTGAGTGTGAGACAGTGGTGTGGGCCAGTAACCTGAGTGCGAGATGGGCCAGTAGCCTGAGTGTGGGAAGGGCCAGTAGCCCGAGTGTGAGATGGGCCAGTGGCCTGAGTGTGAGATAATCCACACTCAGTGAGCTTAAGTGTGAGACGGGCCAGCAGTAGAATTAGCCTGAGTGTGAGATGGGCCAACAGTAGCCTGATCTTCAGTGTGGGGTGGGCCGTTTACAGGCTGAGCTTCCTCAGTGACAACTGCAGCAGCAAAATCTAGAAGAAGAATCAAATTAAATTGATCAAGTGGATGCAATTTAGTCTCATCTCAGTGAAATAGTCTAAGACAAGTTGCTGAAACTGATAAATTACTCAACTGAGCTTGCTAAATATATATTTCACCAGTGGGCCTAGTCATATGATACCAGCGATTTGTCAAACGGTTGTGAGATTTGAGGCCTACTGGAACCCGGGATATACTAGATGATTACGAATCCAGATCATGATCATCCAATAAATTATTTATCCAACAACACCGATAGTTAACTCGTTTTACCAGTGTCTCTACTCACTGATAGGTCAGTGTACACCGATAGTCAAAAGGGGCAAAACGCCCACCTGCCCCAATTGAAAACTGTTGAAGTTTCTAAATGTTGTCACGTGACATTGTATACTTTTCACTGGAAACCACATTGCATTGGTAACCAACACTGAGAGCTTTAAATTTAAACTTCCCTACCCGAAGCTATATATGATGCATTATGTAGTGTTATGGGATGTCTGATTAATCCCAATATGGCTGTCAATGACCTTCAAACATGCTACTTCCTCCATACCAATTCAGAGTGAATAGGGAGTCAGGATCTTTGAGCAGAGCTTCACCCCAGATGAGTGAGGCCACGTATACAGGTATACTACCCATATTATGTACCGGGACAAATGATCTGAAGTGGCAGAAAGATATTCCAGAGAAGGGGATCTGTGCTGAAGCGGTCTCTTTGGGCATCATCAATGCACTCAAAATGAGTGGTTCGAACATACATCAAACAAACAAACCGTTCAAATTGGTGCTTTGTAATCTTGTGTTGGGAGGTGTTAGAAAAATGGCTTGAGTAAAAAATTGACGAAAAGGTGTAAGCTGTTGCCAAAACTGTTCAGTAGCATTCACAGATTCTTAAAAGTGTTGGTGCCATTTGCACAGATCAAGGTCAAGGTCATTTATAGGCCATTGAAGGTCACCACCACAAAATCACCAAATAAAGCAAAACTTGACTCGGGTAAACTACTAGTGGGTGGGAATTCACAAGAATCGTTTTCAAGTTTTAGAAAATTTAGCATTTAAAATGAAATAAAAACGAAAAGCAAAAATGGCCGCCAAAATCACCATAAAGATGACAAGTTGATTATCTCAGTTCATGTTTGCAGTACAGCTTTATACATGTATAATGCCATGTTTTTTTAACTTATATCGTGATGATATAATGATTTATTCGGTCATCATAATGTTTCAAGGTCAATGTCAGGGTCATTTGAGAAATAATAGCTTCTATATCCCTCGTAAAAGTGTGGTCTAACAAAACAATTGGGCTTGGCTACAATTGTTCATTTTCAAAATTAAGTTGTTGAGCCCATCATACAAGAACCTTGTCATTAATAAGTTTTACCTCTTTCAAGTAATTCTGTGAAGCTCCTGTATTCATCCCCTGACTACCGTCTTTTGACTATGCATGGCATCAAGTCAAAAGGTAGTATGTGCTTATTTTACCAATATCTGAATATCAAATTTTGACTGTTTAATGCTTCAAATATCCAATAAGTAACCAACTTCACGGCGAATGTCAAATAGCGAATGTCCAATATAAAAAAAACGACATTCACACTGCGTATTGGTTTTGTATCTGCCTGCGTTACATACAAATATAAGTAAGTAGATACTGTCTTTTGACTGCATGGCATCAAGGAAAAAAGCAGTAAATGCTTATTCCACAATATTCGAATATCACTTTTTTACTGTTGAATGTTTTAAATAATAAATAAGTAACAAACTTCACAGCCGAAAGTTAAATTACGAATGTCCAATAGCAAAAAACAGTCCAGATTTACGTTCAGATACTGGGTTTTGGTTTTGTATCTTTTTGTGTTACATATAGCGGACACAAATAAGTAGATGCCGTCTTTTGACCATTCATTACATCAGGGCAAAAAGTAGGTTATGCTTATTTCAACAATATCTGAATTTTAAATATTTAATGTTGAGTGTTTCGAATATCAAATAAGTAACCAACTTCACGGCGAATGTCAAATAGAGAATGTCCAATATCAAAAACAGTCCAGATTCACATTCAGATACTGCGTTTTGGTTTTGTATCTGCCAGCATTACATACAGCAGATACACATATGTAGATACTGTCTTTTGATTATGCATAGCATCAAGGCAACAGGCCGATGAAAATCGCGAATGTCCAATATGAAAAAAAACAGTCCTGATTCACATTCAGATACTGCGTTTTGGTTTTGTATCTTTTTCTGTTACATATAGCAGATACAAGTAAGTAGATACTGTCGTTTGACTATGCATGACATAAAGGCAACAGGCCGTATGTGATTATTTGAAAAATATCGGAATGTCAAATTTTGAATATTGAATGTTTCGAGTATACATTAAGTAGCCAAATTCACAGCGAATGTTAAATGGCGAATGTTCAATATCAAAAAACAGTCCTGATTCACATTCAGATACTGCGTTTTGGTTTTGTATCTTTTTGTGTTACATATCAAGTAGATACCGTCTTTTGACTATGCATGGCATCAAAAGAAAAGGTAGTATGTGCTTATTTCACCAATGTCTGAATATCAAATTTCGAATGTCCAATGTTTTGAATATCCAATAAGTAACCAACTTCACGGCGAATGTTAAATAGCGAATGTCCAATATAAAAAAAAACTGCCCAGATTTACATTCAGATACTGCCTTTTGGTTTGTATCTTCTTGTGTTACATATAGCAAAAACAAGTAAGTAGATACCGTCCTTTGAATATGCATAGCATCAAGGCATAAGGAAGTATGTGCTTATTTCACGAATATCTGAATATCAAATTTCGAATGTCCAATGTTTTGAATATCCAATAAGTAGCCAACTTTACGGCGAATGTCAAATAGCGAATGTCAAATATTAAAAAACGGTCCAGATTTACATTCAGATACTGCGTTTTGGTTTTGTAACTTCCTACATTACATATATCAGATACACGTAAGTAGATACTGTCTTTTGCCTATATATAGCACCCAGGCAAAAGGCAGTATGTGCTTATTTAAAAAAATATCCGAATGTCAAATTTTGAATATTGAATGTTTCGAGTATCCATTAAGTAGCCAACTTCACAGCGAATGTTAAATGGCGAATGTCCAATATAAAAAAAAACAGTCCTGATTCACATTCAGATACTGCGTTTTGATTTTGTATCTTTTTCTGTTACATATAGCGGATACAAGTAAGTAGATACTGTCGTTTGACTATGCATGACATAAAGGTAAAAGGCAGTATGTGCTTATTTGACCAATATCTGAATATCAAATTTCGAATGTTCAATGTTTTGAATATCCAATAAGCAACCAACTTCACGGCGAATGTTAAATAGCGAATGTCCAATATCAAAAAACAGTCAAGATTCACATCCAGATACGCCGTTTTGGTTTCGTATCTTCTTGTGTTACATATAGCAAATACAAGTAAGTAGCTACTGTATTTTGACTATGCATAGCATCAAGGCAAAAGGCGGTATGTGCTTATCTAAAAAATATCTGAATGTCAAATTTTGAATGTCCAATGTTTTGAATATCCAATAAGTAGCCAACTTTACGTTTTGAATGTCCAATGTTTTGAATGTCCAATAAGAAACCAACTTTATGGAGCTGCGTCGCAAACGGTGCCCAACATTATTTCACAATCGGCCTAATGGATCATGTTATCCGAGTAGTGGCCTTTTCGGGGGATAAAAGATCACCCGTATGGCAGTCAGAGCAAACGATTTCAATGTTAGGCCAGCGTAGAATACGATTGACCGGCATTGAATTAACAATGGCCCACAAGGAAAACCAATACAGCTATGTTTACAAAATGTAGACAAGAAAAGTCAGCAAGAAAAGGCCAAGGCAAAGTCTAATGTTTACAGTGTTAGATTGAATATTTCGTCGTCTGTGTTCATGGGCGCTGACATCTTGTTTCCTGATAAGTATTGTTGAGGTCAAAGTTCAGCCATCCCCACATACTTACAGGAAAAAATCTATCGTCAACGTCCCTGATTATCGCTGATGCGAATGTATACAACACCTAGCGAGTAGAAAAATTCCCTGCGAGAACATTTCCCTCACAAAGTTATTTAAGACCAAACTCACTGACAGTTAATTTAGTCTAGATCAACAACATACTTGGCCGACATCTAAAAAATTTGCTTCCGTTTTTATTTTTTCAGACACTGACGATGTAGATAACACTACATTTCTGTAAATAGTAGTGTAATCTAACTCAGTGTTGCAGGGCCCAATGTTTTTTGTTTGGTTTAGACTTTAGCTAGCTCGCAAGTAGGCGGCCTGGGCCTTCCGACAATATATGGATTGCTCAACACCCTGCGGCAGGGCCTGCCATTTGTTGTGTAGTCTAGCCTACACGTTATCCTCACGTTACATTGACTTATACTTAGGCCTATAGCCTATGTCATGACATGTAACATGAGCCCCTAGTTTGGTTAAAATAATTCCGCTCGCTTTCTAGGCATGCCTATTCATATTATGATAAAGGATTGAGAATTACTCACATTCCCATTAGAGACAAGACATTTATATAACATTTATACAATATTCTTTTGTGAAAACTGCGGTATTGAGTAGTCACATTTCGTTCGAATAATCCACAGTGTCTTTCAATTTTCGTTTATTCAATCATTTATTTGCTCGTTCGATTACTCTTTCATTCAATTATTTATTAATTCGTTAATTTAGTTATTCATTCATTTATAATTCATTCATTTCTTTTTTTACTCATTCATTCATTCATTCATTCATTCATTCATTCATTCATTCATTCATTCATTCATTCATTCATTCATTCATTCATTCATTCATTCATTCATTCATTCATTCATTCATCCATTTATTCATTCATTCATTCATTCATTCATTTATTCATTCATTCATTCAAGAATTCATTCATTCATTCATTCATTCATTCATTCATTCATTCATTCATTCATTCCTCCGTAATAACGGCAAATGTGTTTTTCATTTTCGGTACTATAAAGACCTACTTTATGACTAAATACGTGTACTCAGTCCTATAGAACAATGGTTGCATTAATAACTTGGGCTTTTTCAGGTGGCTGTCACCGTCAATATCTGTCACGAGACAAGCTGATTGTGAGTGCGATGTCACGGGCGTGTGACGGCCGTTGATTGAGTGAACAATGCTTGTAATTTATTGAACGATGCCATGGAAACCAAATATCTGCTCAATCTACACGATTATCTGGTGATTACCTCTTCTATAGTGCTGGACTACCAGCTGACAATCCTCATCCAGCTAAAGCTCACAATGCTCAGACTGAATAACTGAAGTATATTCCTGTGTATATTCCTGTGTTTAAAATCAAGCCTAGGCCACTACGGTTTTTCTCTCTGTTTTATTCAGCCCAGCGCGCGCATTAGATTGTTGCCGATCTCTGGAAAAAACAGTCAATTTCGGTAAATAAAAAAGAAACACTTCGAAAAAAATAAGTTTATTTCGGAAGATAAAAAAAATGTTTTTTTTTTGGCTTGTTTTTTTCATCGCCCTCATTAACTTTTTTAAATAGGTCAAAAGTTTTTTTTTATTTTGTCACCCTGATTCCGTTTTCCAGAAATATGTCCAATGGTATTTTTATTTGGTCGCCCTCATTAACTTTTCCAAAAATATATATGTTCAATGGTTTCTTTTCTTAAATGTATTTTTCCGCCCTCCCTCATTAGATTTTGGATTTTTTCTGATCTAAAACAAAGAAATTAAATAAAGTGGCCCTATCATAAGAAAAATAAATTACAGTAGAAGCTTTAAACATTGAACTGTTTTTGCTAAAAATGAACACGAAAAGCTGGCTCAGCCTAGTCACAATGGTACACCAGTATTAACGAAGCTTTACACACAGTGAACAGTTTTGGGCCAACGTCAGTTGTATACTAATCATGCTAATACAATACCTTGTGTAGTGTTGATGGATGACTGGGATGGTTCTTTCAAGTTTAACGCTTTCAGTACGGACATCTACTTTAGACGTTAGATTCTGACTTCTATAAACGTCAGATACTGACGTTTAAATTCGATTCCCGCAGTGAAGAAGTTAAATATGTATAGTGTCCGTAGACCCATAACATATAAGTATTCAAATGAAGCGGACAGAGCTAGCTAGACATTTATGATGATGTATCGGCCATGGTTGATATGTCAGTGCTAGGATTAGGTGGGCGTGATGATGCTCAGCTACTGCGCTCAATGGTGGGTGTATAATAGCCCCCTCAGCACAGGTACCGTCTTTGTACGTCAGAATCTGACGCATGAAGACGTCAGATTCTATAACGTGGAAATACGGTCCACGCACGACAAAGCATTACAATATTAACAATGACCGTAAACCGATAACATAGGTATTCAAATAAAGCGGGAAGAACCAACTGAGATATTTGTGATGATTTCAAGTGGAAATAAACCTTTGGTCTCCATGGTTTGACGTATCAACGTATTTAAGCACTTTAAAGGTGATCTATCACCCCTTATATAGTATGAATACATTTGTGACAAGTAAATCAAAGTTGCCACGAGATGGGGCACAAGTGTTACCTTATATGGGGTGATTGGCTAGCATGTGACCCTCTGAGAGGGTCACATGATAGCCAATCACCCCATATAAGGACACAATTACTCATACCATATAAGGGGTGATAGATCACCTTTAATGTTAACCTTTTTCCCGCTGTTATCGTATTAACATTTTACTCAATTAAAATTGTGTCTTTCTACGGCGATACTGTGGGTGAAAATTACTCATGTTTGTTTAATTTGAGGCCAAACATTTGCAAAACTTGATTTTTAAACACTGATTTCATTCCAAATAATTGCGATTTAACGGGTTGAAAACAATTTAAAATCGTGCTTATATCGCTTAATAAAAGTGTTAAATATATGTACATTATATACTGTACCTCATGTAGGCGTGTAGCCTACATTGACATATCTTTAATATTTGTGAGGGCTTTCGTAAAGAAAGTATAAAATATCCCGCACAGTGATCATATTCACTCGTGTGTCGAACCATTCGGGGACAGATATAAAGCAGAACAAAGGAAAGCAAACTGACATAGAGACCTTTAAATGCATCACAATATCCGAAGTTGAATCCAGAAATAGAGTGTACGATGTACATTTTATATACAAATAAGTTTTTTTTCATATAAACAAAAATATTTCAAGACATCAAATGGGAAACTGATTTGAAATAATATAAGCATAAAACTACACACAAGCACGTTTTCCTAAGCAAGGCTACATTAATTTTAGTTTAATATCCATGACAAAGATGAGTATTTTGTGTGTTCTCATCAAGTGGAAAAATCTTAGGCCTACTATAACTCTACATCTTACCCTGAATTTAAATCTTACTCATAATCGTAATCATAGCGAAAAAATATGTGTTACCACAATTTGGGGTGTGTTTTTTTTTTAAACAAGCCATCATCGTTTAATAAAAACATTTAGTTGTGGTGTATTCCAGCCCTATCATCCACCATAAATCTGGATACCCTCATTTGAACGTAGACAATATTTGATTTATTGGAAGTTACAAAGTTAATATGACAACCTAATAACCTTCACACGTTTTTATTCCTTTTTATTAGCTGATTCAATTACAGTTATTGGGAACGAAATGAGCGTTTAAACTTCAAGACTTGCAAATGTCTGGTCTCAAGATAAAAAAATATGGTTAATTTCCCACTTGAAGTTGTGGATCGCGGAAGCGAGCCACAACTTCAAGTGAGTGCAAATTTAAATTATTTAATTTAAAACTTTGAGGGTTAATATAGCAACCTATTAATTCTGACCTTATCGAGTTACTCGTGTGCCAGACAAAACTAGAATTTGATATATTGATGAATATCCTGTCACCAGGTCACTGGTTGTGTGGATTGCTCAGGTGTGGAAACTTCCTCCGGCCTCTTTCCAATCAATATATACTCCATCATGCCAGATATATCCATGACAATTAGGAAGTGTTACTGGCAGACAGGATGATATTACATGCCACCGGAAACGTCACCATGAACAGAAACTGACGTTAACCCTGGCAGCACGGTGACAGACTTTAGACGTCTCTATCCGTTTCCAACGCTAAGGATTCTCTTGAGAATTTGCAACATTGTTCAATGGCTGTATCGGCCTGGATGACAGGGTTTAAGCAGAAGCTCAATCATAGCAAGATAGAATTTCTTCTCATTGAGACCAAACTACAGCGAGAAAATGCTTAAATAATTTTCCATACCTAATTCTAGGTCAATACACAAATCCATCTGCATCAGCCAAAAATCTTGGTGTAGTATTCGAGAGTAGTTTAAATTTCCGAAAACACATATCCCAAACATGTAGGGAATGCTTTTATCATATCCGTGACCTGCGTTGAATTCGTAAAAGTCTGTCCTTAGATCTTGCCAAGCAAATTGCAGTGGCACTAGTCAGTAGCAAGTTAGATTATTGCAACTCTCTTTTTCACAATATTCCAAAAAATAGGATATCACTAGATTACAACGCGTTCAAAACTGCCTTGCAAGAGTAGTAACCAAGGCCCCACGATTTAGTCGTTCCGTTCCAATTCTAAAACGATTACATTGGCTTCCTGTCAAGTTTAGCATTCATTTTAAAATATGCGCAATAACTACGCTCCACTAATTCGAATAGATTTGTTGTTCCTCGTATAAAGATTAGGACTGGGTCAAGAGCTTTCTCTATATCTGGTCCAGCCTTGTGGAACGCCCTGCCTGTGCCTATACGTAATGCCAAAACAATCTTAACAATCCGGAAATTACTTAAGTCCCACCTATTTAACCTGGCTTTTCCACCCTAGTCCCTCATCAGCCCGGCTCCCTGTTGACGAACCTGCTTTGGCCTCGATTATGACACATGATCACGCTATGGATTTGTGCGCCTCTGAGCTCGGTCCGCTGAGGATATAGGCGCTATAGAAGTTTTATTGATTGATTGATTTTTGATTGGGTTAAATGGGAGTCCTTAAGTCACAAATCTCAACTTCAAAAGTGCATGGAGGTGAAATATGTAATTTTTTTGGCCGCCATCTTGAATTACACAAAAACTATTATAATTTAGCAATAGAATAGATTACACCAGCAATAGAATAGATTACAACCAGCCTGTTTATTTGGCCGAAATGCTCAAAATATCCACGCTTCGCAAAGTTGTTCCTCGTATAAAGACGAAGACTGGGTCAAGAGTTTTCTCTATATCTGGTATATCTATGGAACGCCCTGCCTGTGCCAATACGTTATGCCAAAACAATCTTAACATTCCGGAAATTACTTAAATATCACTTATTTGACCTGGCTCTCCCATCCTAGTCCCTCAGCAGCCCGGTTCCCCGTTGACGAGCCTGCTTTGGCCTCGACTATGACACATGATCACGCCAAGGATTTGTGCGCCTCTGAGCTTGGCCCGCTGAGAATATATGCAGTATACGTTTTATTGATTGAATATTGATTACATCGATGGATGGATGATTGGATGAATTGATGATTGATTGATTGATTGATTGATTGATTGATTGATTGATTGATTGATTGATTGATTGATTGATTGATTGATTGATTGATTGATTGATTGATTGATTGATTGATTGATTGATTGATTGATTGATTGATTGATTGATTGATTGATAGATTGATTGATTGATCGATTGATCGATTGATTGATTGATTGATTGATTGATTGATTGATTGATTGATTGATTGATTGATTGATTGATCGATTGATCGATTAATTGATTGATTGATTAATTGATTGATTGATTGATTGATTGATTGATTGATTGATTGATTGATTGATTGATTGATTGATTGATTGATTGATTGATTGATTGATTGATTGATTGATTGATTGATTGATTGATTGATTGATTGATTGATTGATTGATTGATTGATTGATTGATTGATTGATTGATTGATTGATTGATTGATTGATTGATTGACGTTTATAGTCAATCCCCGCACTGAAGGAGTAAAATATCTATACTGGCCTTAGACCCATAACATAATGTCCAGACTTATGGTAATATCGCAAATATGTCATTTTATTTTACTACATAAAGAAAGCTCTTTAGGCTGTTTACCTTGAAAACTCATGTCCTTCTGTTTTTTAACATGAATATGACAAGATCATTTTTGTGATACTTTTGTAAATGTCCAGCCCATTTTTGCCGGCCCTATGGCTCAATCGGATCGGATGGGGCTTGTAACCTAGATGCGAATCCAGGTCGGGGCGGATATATCTCATCGTGATTGTGCATACACATTGCTCCAAACTGTTTAAAGGCACAACGTACAGTGTTGCCTATGGCACTGTTCATTATAAAGAACCCTTGAAGCATATGAAATGAGAGGAGCGCATAGTCATACCATGCCATGATTGTGCAGAATGCGACGTAAAGCAATATTCACTCACAGTGTAGCCTATTTTACAAAATTTACTTCATAAAAAAAATAGTTTAACAAAGAAGAGACGCCTGTAGTTATTGACGTTGTGGCATTCGAGAGAGTACGCGTTATGACTTTTCTCTAATCTACCTTATAAGTCAAAACTTCATTATACTTTGAGAGAAACGATAGCGTTAAAGGCCTATCTGAATCCCAGGATATTGTTGTCTTAACAAAAGCATCGCCAATAATACAGCTCATTATTTAGTTGATTGGGTGGCTGACTAGCTTACATGTTGGTTGATTGATCGATTGGTTGGTTGGTTGTTTGGTTGGTTGGTTGGTTTTGTGGTCAGGGTGAGAGTTAGGGTCCATGGTTAGGGTCGGGTAAGGGTTCCAGTACCTGGTTCATCACAAACCCTGTATCGACCTGTCAACCGTACTCTCATCATACCCTAAAGGGTCTGACTTTCGTCACCCCTTCAGGGGCATGCCTTCCCATGTTTCCAACCTGTATTGGTTGGTTGGTTGGTTGGTTGGTTGGTTGGTTGGTTGGTTGGTTGGTTGGTTGGTTGGTTGGTTGGTTGGTTGGTTGGTTGGTTGGTTGGTTGGTTGGTTGGTTGTTTGGCTTGCCACGCGATCAGTTACAGCTATTTTTAATATGATGGCAACGCCCTCTATTCTGGCGTGATAGGTCACATCAATAATTGCCCACATACCTTTGATATATTTAATAAAAGGAAAACGTGCTTGTTATTTTCGCTTTTCAATGAGGTATGACTTACATGTTTCAAGCCAATCATAAAAATAAGACTTTGAAGCTATTTCTTGTCGTGTGACCCACCATGCTTAGAAAAAAATGAAATTAATCGGGCTTTAGGCCACCATTAAGTTTGTTTTCAGGGATGTAGTAATGGCATTCAGCACATAAAAACGGGCTTCAGTGGTGAAAGGGTTAATGCATCGTGAGGGCTTAAAGGGTTAAGGGTTAACTTATTATCCAGCAATTGAGCACGAAACTCATTGGGCTTCTCATCAGCAAAGTTACAACTGGAGCATTACATGGCTGTACATTTGGTATGTTGTCTGTAAATTTGTAGTTTTTTTCTAAGCACATATATCAAATGAAAGCTATAAATGTGGCTCAGTCGATTTAATATAATATTTTTTTTTACTTACAGAAATTAAAATATTAGGAAATTTGAGAATATAATTTTACACTTTATATGGGTGTACATTTTGCACTAATTGGCGTCATACATAACGTCCACACTCTATTTAATCTGACCAAATATAGCAGATCTTAGGACTGGCCCACCGTTGACTCGATACCAGATCACAGACTCGCGTTCGAGTTATTTTACATGAGAGCACATGAAGACATGAAGGTATGGAAACCGCGTTTAGCCTGCCTTTGGGTTAAATAGTATTGCAATATTTAAAAACAAATTGCTGTACATGTACATGCCAGGTACTAAAATTGATCACACTGGGCTGAAAGCTACCGCTCAAACACTTAATAAATTAAAAAATATATTTAGTAGCTCCGGGGATTTTGCTATGGAATAATTAGTTAAACAATTTAAACAGATTCAGCGACATGCGACATCAGTTGAACAAGAACATTACTTTCTGTACCATCATACAATGTGAGGAATCAATTTATTATTCATGTAAGTCGATTATGCTGGGCAGGCAGCTGAAAATATATTATTATCACCTAATGTTTGGAAAAAAAGTGTCACAATATCAGTGCCTTTAGTTCCCCATGTTACAATACGTTGTTTAGCATCAGAATGTATTCATGACAATCCATGCTAGATCGACTGACAGTAGCCAACATAATTATAAACCAGAGCCGACGCCACAGCCATACATTGTACCTGGTGAATGACAATGTGTGCAAAATTACAAAACAATATATGTTTAGCATAAACATTTTGGATTTCAAAGATAGTAAAGATACTATTTTACATAATAGAGACATTTTGTAAACATAAAAGCTACTTAGAACAATCATATTGTTAGTTACGATCCACAGTATATATTAATATATAATTTTATTCTTGATATAGGAAACATTATTATATAGATGTAGCATACAGACCACAAAACACTTTCATCTGAAATTGCCTTCTTTTTTACATTTAACCTTTACCAGGTTAAAGGGACTGACCCAGGGTAAAATCATCAAAAAACCAGTTAGGCCAGATATAGAGACGAAATTTCTGATTTCTAATTATTGACAACCATGTCAAAAATAGGAAATGCGGGAATTTCGTTTCTATATCTAGCCTAACTGGAGAATGCGCAGCACAAAAAGTATAAAAATTTGCAGTTCTAGTCTATGTACATGTTTACATCATATGGTCATATTAGGAACCCGAAATAAAATCACCGATTTTTTTATGATTTTAGCCTGGGCCAGTCCCTTTAACATTAGTTATTTTCAATTGTCAATTTAATTTGAGACTTTACATGTTAAATGTTCATAATCGAGTTTAGCACCAGCGTTTTTAAAATCAGCACATTCAAGTTGTTTTCAAACAGGCTGCAAACCTTTTTTCCCTCTAATGTCCACAAATCTGATACAATTGCTTCGAATACGCTATGCCAATAATAGAAGATCAATAATAAAATCAAGATGGCCACTATATCCTCGGTTTGGATCGCACATGAAAACAGCCAGTGTCAATAGACTCACAGACTCCGAAAACTAAAACTAAAAACAATTTAATAACATTGATAAAACCAAAATGGCCGTCGTAGCCTCGTTCTCGGTCTGACATGAAAACGGACAATGCTAATAGACTCTCAGAACCCGAATACCTATATATACTAGGTTTCAAGGGAATTCTTGAAAAAATAAGTCGAAAACAAGTGTATTAGCCAGGTGGCGGCCATTTTGGTTATCCGTGGAAAGCTGAAAATCTAATCAGGTCCTCTCCATACTCATGGGTAACTTCACGTAAAAAATGCAGAAATAATTATTTATCGCGTTAACAAAAAATTGTTGAATCTTTGACCTTGACCTTTGATCTATATTGCCGGGACATGGTTGAATGTTTGTATGATTTATGAATTCAATCTGTTGCGCCATGTTGGTGTAGTAGCCAAAACACTGCGTGCGGCGGCGGCGGCGCACGAAGGAGACGACAATACCCCTACGGGCCCAACGGGCCGAGGTGTAACACATAAACTCCTGTATGAAATTCCTGATTAAGGGTATTTTTAGCAATTTTCTACCTGACTAGTAGTCATGGTAGTGTGCACACATTACATAGTGTTGAGTTGTTGCTGCTGGCCGTCGTACACCTTACCCCATAATATAAGATTAATGCTGGCCAACCCTCTGCAACGATGGCCCAACACCAGCATGGGGGTATTCTCTGACTTAGCAGGATCTGGGTGAAGGATGGCGGGGCTCATACCCAACAAACTGCATACCTTGACCTAGCATTGGGTTAACCCTTTCAAGCCTGACTTCACCATTGTCATCTTCATCCACTACAAGCAGCGAATTGCTGTCGCAATTCCCGACTTGTAGTGGATAAAGATGATTTGAAGTGAGTGAAAAATTAAAGAAAATCAACATGTATTGGCAAACCAGTTTCATGGAAATTTTCATTAAAAACCTTTAGTTGTAGGAAAATGAAGTATGTTTACAGGGATGTAAAATGATGCTTTAATGCATCGTGAGGGCTTAAAGGGTCAGTGCATGGTGTTTGCTGGATAGATGTGATCTCATCAGGTGACTCTTACCATATGTCATGCTGAATGAAGACACAGTGGCCATGCCTAATGGAAACACTGGGTCACTACTATATCAGGATATAACAGGTCCGCCTCAGAGAAATCCTCACTTCATTCTAGCCATACAAATCTAGATCAAGGTCAACTTATTAATAATTTTATTAATACAGACGTATTGTGTTTTTTGTGTGTTCTCTTACAGTTTGTTGTGGTTTGTTAGTGTGCTCTTGCTTATATTTTTTGTTCAGTTTTTATTGTTAGTCTGTGTGTCGGGGTCTTTCTTTTTCTATTCATAACAGTTTAAACTATATATTTTCCTCCTTTTAAGTTTAATCCATACCTAGCAATTTACTGAAAATAACGGGATTAAAACAGTAAAATAATTTATTAATATTTAAAATGTTTGAGGAGAAATAAATATATTAAAATTTTGTTTAATGCAATTTATTTTGAGCACAACATATGCTTCGAATTAAGGTGCCATACCTTGCACATATTATTGCCATATCGTCGCCTCGGAGCTAAAGGATCCTATCTGCCACTCTGACGAGTGTCAGATAGGATCCTTTAGCTCCGAGGCGACGATATATACACGATCCCTGTCCAAGGGATATAACAGTGAATGGACTATTATGTTTAAATTTACCTGATATTAATCCCTAAAGCGCTGACAATTTTTGTATAAACCATGGAGACAAAAGGGTTTTTCCATTTGAAATCATCATAAATGTCTTAGTCAGCTCTTTCCGCGTCATTTGAATACCTATGTTATGAGTCTACGGCCGATATAAATTTGTTGATTTTTACAGACGTCAGAATGAACGTCAACAGACGTCAGATTCTGACGACTAAAGTCGATCCCCGCGCTGAAAAGGGTTAAAATTAATATCAATATGCCTCTACAAAACTGATTTGATTTTTGGTTCATCAGAATCGCCAGTTATTTCTAAAAACATTGATGCCCAAATGTGTCTTATTTTGTGAGCTCATTGTTTTTTAACTTTAACTGACCATTTAATTTTTAAATAAAAACGCCCAATCGAATTATGATGAAAGTCTTCATTTTTGTTGACAAAAAAGGGGAACTCACTCCTCTTCTCCTAATTTATCACCAATCTGAATAGAAACTATGCGGTATGGACACACCGTATGATCATATAAAACACGACACGCCACTCACTCCTATGTTCAATCAGTGATTAAGTCATTTTTGTAAGAAACACGTCTGAAGATATAATATAATTAAAGCCAGCAACCCCAACAACACAAATTAATTGTTTCATTTTTCCACCGTGATTTTTTAGTCATAGATGTAATAACCTGCATGGTTCTGAAGATACTTATTAACGGTTATGTTTCCCCCGTAACTACGGAGATACATATTTGTTTCTGCTTCTGTCTGCCTCGGTGTGGACATGTTTGACCTACTTTACATTTCCGCACTATATACCAGTAACTACGTGTCTGATCGTTTTCGAACTTTTCACACAACACCTCTAGTAATTCAATATTACATTCTAAAACATACCATTTTCTACAAATTATCTGTTTTGTTGTTATTTTTAATTTGCGGGTACATGACTTTGGGCTAAATTTTTATCTATTTCTCATAATATTACAGCTCCACATCAACTACCATTGAAAAGAGGAGAAAAATCTAATAAGATGCACTATTATTTGCCCCTATGCATGTCCAAAATAAGAAATACTCGAATTTCGTTTCTATAATTATCTCGCTAATAACTGTAAATGCAAAGCATAAAAAAAAATAAAACACTTTTGCAGTTCTAGTCTATGGATATGTTCACATCATATGATCACATTAAGAAGCCAGAATAAAATCACCAATTTTATTATGATTTTAGCTTGATTGAGTCGCTTTAAACTCCTTAATAATTATATGGGTCTAAATGAGAACTAGCTGCACGTCTATAGGGGGTCAAGATGAACATTGTCGGGTAATTATATCTCCCCCGTAACTATAGGGAGATGTGTTGTTTTTTGGTTCTGTCGGCATGCACATTCTTGACCTATTTTACATTTACGGAGAATATCTCAAGAATTACTTGTCTGATTGTCTTCTAATTTTGCACACACATCCTCTGATTAGTTGCTTTGACTTACATTTCCTGACCATATCTCAGGAACTACTTTGATAAGATTTCATAAGTTTACAATTTCGACGTTTTTTTTCATTGTCAAATAACTAATACTTTTCAAATTATGAAACTAATACGCTAAAATAATCCTTCTTTAATATGGTGAAATTCTAAATAAATACCCAAAATTAATTAAAAAAATAATGACTAAAAATCCGCAGAGGGTTAGCGGAAAAGTCACTGCCGTTGAGCATTCTTTTCATGCGAGACATAATTGTCAATGAATAATTTGAAATTATTATTGACTCTTGGTTATTTCTTTGCATGTTTGCTTCTTGTTTGATTGGGATAGTTAGCCTGGAATAATGGCTGCCCGGGTCGCTCTCCGTCTCAATTTCAAGTTATGGAAAGAAATGAAGGAATGAATCAACAGATTCTCCACACATAGACACATAGATGTCGGTCAGGTCAGCATGCTGCAAGCCGTGGGCTCGATACGGCAGTACATGCCCATCATACACTCCATGACTATCATATTTTAGCTCATAGCTCAAAACTTTGATAATCTGCAACTTTCTTCCGGTCGCTAATGTGCGATTTAGCATTTCTGGTGCTACATTATAAAAAAAACAGAGAACGATGCACCTAGAAAAATCTGAGCTTGATCAAATTCAAAATTACCGACTATCGGCTGGCAAACCATGCTAGACCATTGCTCTAAAGCAAAATGCGGGTTTTCAGAAAGAGAATATTAGTATTACATGATGCACTGGAGGGGAGGCATATTTAGGCAAAGGATAAAACAAACTCTTCTAGTTGGGGTTGTTTTATCTTTCTTCTGAACCAATCTTCTTGAAGTAACATTGCATAATAAACGCAGCGAGCCTGGTGAGCAGTTATCAGTGGGAACATCTGGTGAATGACAACATAAATTAAATCAGCTGTGAAAAAAACATTTTACCCGATAAAAACTAAAGTTGAAGCAATGCTGGGTTGATGTAGACCAACCGTCTACGAAGCTGGTCCTATAGCGAACCAGTATTGGTTCAACGCCTTGTGCTGGGAGTAAAGGATTGATTAGCCGCTGAATTGATTGTCTGATTGATTGATAGATTGATTGATTGAATGATTGATTGATTGATTGATTGATTGATTGATTGATTGATTGATTGATTGATTGATTGATTGATTGATTGATTGATTGATTGATTGATTGATTGAATTATTTAATAAATCAATGAACCAATGAGTCAACCAATATGTGCTTTATGCCACTTTTGTGCAAATACAAGCTAAACTGGATAACCTCATGAGAATGGTGAGGTGATGCTGCCCTCCAAACACAGGATTCAAAATTCTAGCTTTCTGTCTGAGGTTGGGTACGCTATTCCTCAGTCACAGTGGCTCTTTACAACATCGAATCTCTGCGAATCGCTGAAACCTGTATACTGTACCAAGAGGGGAGGACGATCTTTGATATGACCAATGCGATGACTAACAAATAACACGTCACATGATGTTTTGACCTTTATTGACCTTTATAAATCAGTAATTGTTGCTGCTTTTTTCTGTATATATACTAGCTCTTTCAACGATTTAAGCTTTGCTAGCATAATATTTAAATTTGAATACATACTGACAATTGCATTGGTAATTTTGAAACTGATATTCCATATTTTATATTATGCCATGTTATACACACCGAGATTGAAAAACATTCTACAACAAATATTAATATCAACAATTTACTGTGCGTTTAAGCTGAGGTTATTCTAGATCCTATCATTTTATCAAGTCAAAACTGGGTTTATTTTACTGCCGAACATATTACAATAAAGTAATAGTATTATGCCAAAACATGTGCCAATATCAATGTTTCATACGATTCTGACCTTCATTGACCTTCACAACTTATTAATTATTATAATGTGTTTTAAAAAAAACAATAAAAAACTTACACTTTGGTGCCAAACTTTTAAAAATTGATATCATACATACGAAAAGATATTGTCAATTATGTACTCATGCTCTAACGTTTTAGGGAGTGGGATACAATATACCCCCACCTTAAAATGTCCTATCAATATTTTGATTGTACTTTTTACCTGAGGTTGTTCTAGAAGGTCCCTACTATCGTCCTATCTACATGTAGTAAAACTTGGTCATTTTGGTGTTGAACGAAATCAAATTTTCAAATTTTTGCTCTTGGACTACTAAAATCATACCGAAATAAATTAGTTTAAACTTTCCTGAGTATGCATATTCTTAACTATTTTATATTAATTTCTTGGAAATCTTCACATAACGTCTTCTGCGTCTTTGAATAGGCTGGAAACATGAAGAATCAGTAATATTATCCACAAAATACACAGGTTTTGAAACCAAACACGCCATGAATAATTAGTGAAAAACACTCATTAATTAATTCATTCATTCATTCATTCATTCATTCATTCATTCATTCATTCATCAATTTATTCAATTCATTCGTTTATTTATTTATTCATTCATTCATTCATTCATTCATTCATTTCATTATTCATTCATTCATTCATTCATTCTTTCATTCATTCATTCATTCATTCATTCATTCATTCATTCATTCATTCATTCATTCATTCATTCATTCATTCATAAATTCATGCATTCATCCATTTATTCATTCATTTATTCATTCATTCATTTATTCATTCATTCATTCATTCATTCATTCATTCATTCATTCATTCATTCATTCATTCATTCATTCATTCATTTAGTCATCAACCCCCAAACCCCAATGTTTTTACTACCTGCAGGACTATTCCCTTCTGATTCATCAGAGTTTATTGTATGTTAAATTCACTAGATGTCCCTACTGTGAACGGCTCACTAGGTGTCGCTCCGTATTATTATGCACTTTTAGACGGATCCAATGACCATTGCCTTTTTTTAAAATCCTATAATGATGACATTGTAAGTTAGTTCTGTTAAAACGCATCCAGATAATGATGGTGAGTATATTTAGCTGCATCGTATGAGAGCCTTATATGTACATAAGTTTGGCATTTCTTAGTTGCAAGGCAGTTTACATTTCTGCAGTAGCATGAGCAACAATAACATATGTTAAATATGCACACTATTGTCTCCATCTGTGTATAAAAATATGCACAATTGGTTTTGTTCCTGTTGATTTCAATTGTGTGACTGGTTAAACCGACTTTAAACTATTTTGAACAGCGTTAAAACCACAAGACAATATTTAATCTAACTACATTCTCTGCACCGCAGTGGTCCCTAGAATTTGATTAGAAGCTCGCTATCTATGAGTTAATAGAAACAAATAGTGGGTATTTTATTGTTGAAAATAATACCTAAATAAAAAATAACATATAAAAAGCGTCAGATTTTATTAAATATTTATTAAATAAAATAATTAGACAAACACTATGAATAATTTAAAATGGTGAAACAAAACAAAACACAGCAATTTTGCAAAGCCCTAAGAACTTTTAATGGGATAAATCTCACTGGTCATATTATAGGCTGAGTAAGAAATGTGGTGAATTTTCTGATTGTCTGACATTAAAAAGCGCATGCATGTTATCTATTATTATTACTTAACCAAAGGATATTAAATATTTCAATTTAAACGGCTAAATACATTATCTGACGAGAGTAGTTTATTTCGACTGTCAGTTTAACTAGCTTTGTGTTTTGCTTAAAGGTATTACACCATCTCTTTCCATATCTGTTATTGTTGTGCAATGTTCTCTTGTGCAGTGCTAAACTTGTTAAATTAAAAGCTATTAGATCAATAAATTATAGAAATAAAAATGTCACGAAAGTGTTGAGCAGTGTTAAATTTTGACCATACATGCATTAAATATAATACATAAAAAGTCTAAAACAATATGTGTTGTCCACGATGTGTTAATATTTACACTCAGAGTTACAAAAATATAATAAGTATTTATTTTAAGTTACTGCATGTAAATTAATTAGTAGTTATCCTATCACATCTGTCTCAACATCTGAAAGGCACATTAAAGATATTTCAGTTTGGAGAAATATGTCACACTGAGCTGTAGGTAAACTTACTAAAACTTTGGTCACTGATAAATGTATTACCATAAATGAAGATTGGAAAGGAATGTAGACTCTTTCAGGGCAATGGCTGGATTGTGATTCACCAGATATAGGGATCAAAATAATGCTACTGGAAGGTGAACATGTATATGTCACGGTGATGCAGACCCTGCCATTGAAAGATAAACTGTCAGTAAAAAGGGCATGCAGATTGCCTATTATTATTATTAATTCACCAAAGAATATTAATTATTTAAGTTTAAACGCCTAACAACATTATCTCACGAGAGTAATTTACTTCGACTGTCAGTTGCGTTTTCCTCGTCCTATATTTACTACGCCTAAGACGTCAGCTAGTATGTCAAATATCAACACATTATGGAAAATGCCATGAAAGTGTTGGACAATGTTAAATTTTGACAAAATATAATATACGCATTGAATATAATAAATATTATTTTAGGTTAGGGCATACTGCATGTAAATATATTTTCAATTATCCTATCACGTTTCGCGAAAAGTACAATTCACACTGAAACTGTCACTGTCACTGTCAGTGTCGGTAAATTTCATAAGACTTTGGTCACTGATAAAGTTATTAACATAAATGAAGATTGGAATGAAATGTACTTTTTTAGAGCTGAATTGTGATTCATCAGATGTGGGGTTCTAATGTGCTACTGTAGGGTTAACATGTATATAAGTCACGGTGATGCAGACCACATTGCCATTGATAGATCGGATCATATTTGTGCACAAGCATAGGCCTTCACCCCGAGGGTGGGCATTTCAATTTTAATTAACTTACTAGAAGCGGTTCCACCAAACAAAATATGTTGAATCAATGGTAATTTAATGCTATGCAGACCACCTTGTCATTGAGGGATCAACTTCGTATTTTGCACCAGTATGAGCCTTAAGATCAATTTTCGTCAATGGTTGTCCAATTAGCATAAAAATGATTTCTACATTTCATGCTTTTATTGATATCCTACCTTAATCCTTGACCATGCAAATGTGGGAATAGACACCATATAATTGTGTCTAAGACAATTACTTTTAAAATTATTGAATAAATCTTTTTTTTTAATCCCTGCCTAGTCCATGTATTGGTAGTTAAAAAAATTGTTTCAGTGTAGTAACAATAACTCACCCTCAATATGAAATGTTGTCATTTAGCCACCAGGCTTGCAGATAGTAAACTGGGACAAAATAGCCTCACAAAATTGTTGATGGGAATCGGATGACTAGCTTGCCCTCCGGACATAAGATTCGAAATTCAGGCCACACACTACCTCTCAGTCCCCACAATATCATGGATATTAAATCTTTACAATTTGATGAGAATCAGAAACATTTTTTTTTTCAATAAAACATAGAGACAGTGTGGAACAAAACATATACTGGGGGCCTAGTATATATGCTGCCATGATATCGTCCTCTTAGATATAAAAGGGTGTATCTGCCACTTTACAAAGTGGCAGATACACCCTTTCATATCTAAGGGGACGATATGACGGTTATATATATCATGCTAAATCTATAAGAAGCGACGATAATTTTGTGTTGAGATCTGAGACCGAGATGAATATTGACCCAACAATTTCGCGGCCATTTTAATCAAATCCATTGTCATAGAAGTATGAATTTTTAATTCACTAATGATATTTTTCGAAGCCATTTCAACTACACAAGATGCATTACCCATGTCAATCCGAGAAGCACTGTTATTAATAAAAAGTCCTGACGTTAAAAATAAGCTACGCCCCCTACTTATGAATCCGGAAAACCTCTCCCAGTGGGCTAAATCCATTACCACCTTATTTAAAATCCAATAGAGATCTAAATAAATTTGCGCCGAGTTGTTCTGGGGACTTCACCTGGTCTCTAAATTGTGGTTGCCAGATGCAGCCACGCAAAAATGCTAGTTCCTCTCAGGGTGGGCTCATTTTTCGAAAACTAAGAAGACACAATAAGTAATGCAAACGTTCTCACGCAGCACCGGGGCTGATGTGTGTTACAAAAGTGATGAAAAGGAGCAGTAGTAGATTGGAAATACATACACTAATAATAATGTGTTCTGCAGTTTTACAGAATTGTTGATGTTTAGCTAACCCGATTATTTTTGAAAAAGTTTTCGAAACACAATTCCAATGAAGAATCAAATCGGTTGATTTTTTTTAAATCACTATATTATTAATATAGGTGAGATAATTTTATTGGCGCAAACTCCTGTCAGCTATCAACTTTAAATAATAGTTAATGCAAAACAAAACGAAATGCCTGTTGTTCACATTTAACTTCTGAATGCTTCTGAAATGTACCATGGGCGTTGTTTAAGAAAAACAAATCAATTAATTTTTAGGTATTATTAAATATTGTCAAGTGAATTATTGCGTAATACCATAAATACATAGTAGTTCTGTCTTGCGTATTTCTGCTGTTACTTATGTGCGTAGGCCTATGCAATTTTGGTAGTATGTTAAGTAAGAAACAGCTAAAATATAAATAATTTTGTCGTTTTACAACAAAAGCGTTATTATATTCAATGCATTTATGAACATCATCTTTTCATGATATATATCAATATATCAATAATATCCAGAAAATTATTTTATATCAGCGGATTTAAATAGATTTGTAGTGTCTAGTCTAGCATAATCTTTTTTTTTCTTGTTATCCTTCTAGTGATATTCCTGAAATATCATGCTTTCCGACTGTACATGAAAGTTGATGTTGTTTTTTGGTGGAAGGTTGTCTTTAATACTAGTGATATTGCGGCTGCATTATTATGGGACTTTCATAAGATATCAAAATCGGTAGGTATAAGTATTCTAAAACACCAATTCGTATACATATTGCACATCTGAAAATATTGTTACGAAGGAAATAGATTTAAAAAACATCGTATATGTTTTATTAGCTTTTCATAAGATGGGATGGCATCCCAATGAGTTTGAAAGCAAAAACTTAATGCTACTACCGCTTTGTTTGTTCGTTCTATAAGGTATGAGATACACAATTATACTAGTCATAGATTTATAAGTAGAGATGTGAAGGTACCCTCGTTCTGGCACGACTAGAATGCTATGGGATTTCGCAAAGGCAAATCATTTTGGGATTCTAGATTTCCCAAACCAAATTTTGATATATGACACAACTTGTTAAATCTTCATGACCACTATTTCCTAAAATAATGTATTTTTGTGTATTCTTCTGCTCTATTATCATGATTATACGCAGTTTGTGTCAAACTGTGTAGCCTGGTAGTCTGGTAATATCTGATATAAGATGTGTTTATTCATGTGTCAGCCATGTTCCTGTCAATGACAGTATTTCAACATTGTTTCAATGTAAATCAGTTACAGGAGCTGTTTTGCATCTAATTGTATCATCCAACGTTCAAATGTGTTTTTTCTGCCTATAGTTTATTTATTGTGAGGAGCTTTGATCTACAAACTACGGTGGCTGGATAAGGACCATGAGATTTAATATTTTTGTATTTGATTTTTCCACGAAATAGTATTTCGTGCCCAGGGAAAAGTATTTCGTGCCCACGAGATAGTATTTGATGGATAGTATTTCCTGCCCACAATTCTTCTTGTAATTTTTGTGTAGGGGCATAATCACCAATTAATGATCATTGTATTTTATCAGGTGCGGCTAGGTTCTAATTTAAAGGTAATCTGAGATGTCATTCCATAATAATGTCACTCTGTTATTAACTGCTTAAATAATTCCTACACATAACAAATTTTGAAGTTTCGGTGTGGCGCCGCGTTTCATTGTACGCAAGTTGCACCATAGCGGGGGTATAATGGCTAGCTTCAATGTACCGTGGTGTACTTTGAAACTAGAAATATAATAGCCTAGCTTCAAGTAACCCTTGTAGTTTTAGATTATCCCCGCGGATACATTGAAACTATTATTAGCGTACCCCCTCCCAGTATATTAAAATCAAGCAATTCCATGTTCAATTTACGTCCCCACCATTATCCTCTATCTACATTATATAGAACCTGGCAGCCTTCGGAACTTATCGAATGACGTTCCACTAAGGGGGGGGGGGGGCGTAAATTGTGTTGCCTGTTGTTAATTGTGTTAATTCCAGCTTCAAATATTAGGGTAACGGAGGCCATGGGCATATTCCCTTCAAATTATAACCTCGGCCTTACCTGATCAATTCCAATCGACATTAACAAAATTATTTCGTGGGCACGAAAAACTATCTAGTAGGCACGAAATAATACTATTTTATTAATGGTACAAGCATATAGTACAATGTAACAAAACATCGAGGTGAGAGTAGCGTGAAACACGGAAGTTAAGTTAATAAAAAACAAGCCTGTTAGAAAACGCAACGTGTTTTTATTTATTCAAGTTGTCTTGAAAATATAAATGGACAGTGATTGGATTGAGTTAGATGGATTGTGGACCTGCCCCACTGGAAGTATTAGTGAAGGGAAGAGTTCAATTCACTATTTACATATACAGTGGTAACACTAGTCATTGGTTCTAACGCCATTACTTATATCAGGTGATGAGATAATTTGTCTGTGTGATACATTATTATGTACATGTGTCTCCGTGAGGTGGTGACCAAGGCTATAACCAGTGAGTGCTGTATCTGAACCTCAATCCGTGCTCTCTCTCTTCCCGAATCTCATGAATCGCTTATCATCCATCTCTTCATCTGAACCGTCTTTCTTACCGAACCTCATAAAGCGTTTTCCACCATCGTCACTACCATCCTTCTTTCCAAAGCGCATATATCTCTTTTCGTTTTCTTCGTCTTTGGGGTCTTCAATCGCAGATACTAAATCGGTCGACTTCTTTCCGAAGCGCATGAATCGTTTATCGCCTTCTGGTGCATCGTCTTTCTTGCCGAAGCGCATGAATTTTTTGTCTGGTAACTCAGCCTCTCGCTTGCCAAATCTCATGAATCCTCGCTTCTCGTCCTCTTCTAGTTCATCCTCTCTCTTACCGAATCTCATGTACCTCTTCTCTCCAGCAACATCCTCATCAGCACTCTTCTTACCAAACCTCATGAACCGCTTATCACCAGTGTCAGCTTCACCTCCACGTCCAAATCTCATGAATCGTTTGCCGAACCTCATGAACCGTTTGTCTCCGTCAATGTCTTCGCCACTTCTTCCGAATCGCATGAACCTCTTGTCATCGGCATCGTAGTCTTCTCCACCGCGTCCAAATCTCATAAAGCGTTTGTCATCCATATCTTCTTCATCGTCAGGATCGCGACCAAACCTCATGAAGCGCTTTCCATTCAATAGCTGTTCTGGATCGTCCTTCTTCTGGCGAATTCCAAAATACATGCCATGTGGCTTCTTGTTGCGAATGGCGTAGTACATGCCAGGGGTGTCTTTTTTACCAAAGCGCATGAACCTCTTGGCGTCCTCTTGGCTCTCCATGTCATCAGCCATGCTGTATGGATTTGTAGAGCGCGTGAGGCGTGTATCGATGTCTGTGACTTCGTGTTTGTCCGGCTCACCAAAGCTGACCATGTAGTCTTGTAGTTTAGGGTGACCTTCTGGCACAGAGCGACCGAATCTAATGTAGTTACCGCTGCGTCTTTGACGAATACCGTAGTACATCTGACCGGCGTTGGCCTTCTTGTTACGGATGCCAAAGTACATGTCGTGGAGGGCTGATCTGGCGGCATCTTCTGAATCAGTATCTTGCATCAAATGTGTGTCTCTTCCAAATCTCATGAAACGCTTGTCTGCTTCGTTCAGGTCGTTCCATGACTGATCTGAAAAGATAAGATGGCGGTGTCAGTACAATCACACTCGCTCTGTATTTGCTTTGCTGATTATTGTTTCGTTGCCGTAACTTATATATAATAACAAATAACTTTAAACACATTATGCTTTTTGTCACAAAACACATGCAATCATGTATGTACGTGTATATGCACATCGGATTTTGTAAACATTAATTCCTACAAAACATCAAGTTATTTGACTTTCTTATCAAATTACCATATACATGTCGCCGTACATTCAGAGATCATTCCTACAAACACTAAATGCTGACCCAATGCTGATTTGACTCCAAAACCGTCGGTACCGATTGTTTTCGGCTTTTTACATTTTTATTCCTATAATTTTATTACATATCAGATTTTAAACATGTTGAAGATAAAACGTGATACCGATCAGCAAGAATTCAAAAGTAGGCCTAGTTGACCTCCACTTTGCCAAATCTGAATAATTTTCGCCCACCTAAAGTTGTGGATCGCGTCAGCGAGACACAACTTCAAGTGGGTGAAAATTTAAATTGAATAATATGGTGGCTAAGCTGCTAAAATTGGGTTGTCATCACACTATATATCTGATCATACAGACGGATATATATACATTACATGTGAAAGGGTATATCACACGCTGTGACGTGGTATACACCTTTTCATAGCCAAAGAGGAAATGTATTGATCGTTTGAGATGTAGGCTTTACCATAATGTTTCTCGTCATATCTTATTATTTAATTTATATCGTAATATTAAACATTTACATGTGATAATAAACCTCGTTCATTTACACAGCTAGGAGCAGTGTACGTATGTGTGGTCAAGCTAACTATTGTCCTTTGCAGCGTGACCTACCTATGACAGCTAGAATCAAGGTAATCCTAGCCACTGGATCACATAGTTAACCCTATTACACTGCTGAATTATTGTTGTTTAAACCGCGATTACGGTTTTTTTTAAATTTAAAATCATTATAAATGTCTTAGTTGGCTCTTTCTGCTTCATTTCAATACATATGTTATGGGTCTACTACCAATATTAATAGTTTACTTTTTTCAGTACGGGGATATTGTTTATACGTCGCGCTGTAAGGGTTGATTCATATATCACATGTACAAACTGTAGTGCCATATCTTGTGAAATTATTCTATATTACAAGATATAATTTAAATAAACATATTTATCTTACACATTTTTTCTAAATATATATTTTATCATCCCATAATACAGCTTGACTTACATTATAACCGGGTAATTCCCCCCCCCCCCTCTCCACACGCACACTCTACAAGTCATTGTTAATTTTTAACATGATCAACGCACATTTTGACCTTCAAAGCACGTCACAAAATATTTATCACCGTCACTCCATGTGAGCGTTTCATTCCCTCTTTGCTCATATAAGTTGAAACCCTTCCAGGAATAATATTTAAAGAAACAGAACAATTAAAAAAACATCATAATATTATCTAAAAAAAACTGATTAACTTGAAAAATGAAATCATGTTTTGCTCGTGCTGTGAAGCTTTCAGAAAATGTTATCTAATTATGCCATGGCTGAGAAAGTGTTCAGAGTCGTTTGCTTGGTTCGTGATGGTTACAAATAGCTTGAATAATCGAATAAACGCACCCCCTGGATTTGATAGCTAATTAAAGATCCAATCAGTCTTGGCAGCTGAGCAACCACTCGGATCTTGGCAACTGTATTAAATTCTACCGACTAATTTTCTGTGCGTCATGACAATGCGATGTAAAGAAGTCATTTTCAATAATATTATTAACCCTATAACCACCGATTCCGATAATATATACATTTTTTCTATTTTCATTATCACATCAAATACCAGCTTTTGATATAGATAAAACGTGACATAAATCGATAAGACTTCAAAATCGTTGATCTCAATTTTGTCAAATCTATATAATTTTCACTCCCTTGAAGTTGTGGATCGTGACAGCGAGGTGAAACTTCAATTAAAAAATTTCAAATAAATAAGTTGAGGGTTAAAGGTTGAAATAGAGCAAAAGCACACTTCTGAGTAATAAATATAAATTTGACAAAAATCACACTGCCAGCAATAAGGGTAAGCCACAACCAAATCCCCAGGGGGTGGGGCTGAAGTTTTTTCGAAATAAATATAACAAAAAAGATTTAAAAAATTCAGAAGGAATGTAAAAAAATATTGAATGGTCCTTAGAAACGATTTCAGCCTAGCTTCGCTCGGCATCATAAATGACCCTTCAATTTGTCGAGCACCACTTCGCTCGTCTCTTTAAACTCCAGATCAATACTAAGCCTAGTTTGGTAACTGAGAAAGTGAAATACATATTTTGCTTGAGGCAGAGTGTGAAAAAATAAAGTATTGCAGATAGGAAATGAAATAAATAAATTGTTCAGCTCAAAAAGTACAGCCCCCTCCCCCCCTCCCTAGTAATTGAATGGAGCCCCCAAAATTACTTACTTTGGAATTTGAAGAGATATGTAGTTATGACAAAATATGATGTAAACTATAATAGGACAGTATAATCATGAAGGTCAATGACAACATTTCTAAATGACAACATTTTTAAATGTATACTGGTAGGCTCAGATGGCCTGTTTCTGGCTTGACGTCTTATTTTAGATCCAGGAATTAAGCGTTCAATTTCATAATCATGTCAGCTACAAATCACTTGAGTTCGACAGTATTCCCACATGGGAGACCGGACATCACTTAACGTGTTTTGTGTTCCACTGCTAATGTGTGACAGATTGTCTGTTTTATCAGCGGTGAAGACAACGGCACAGAGGTCTTGTTTCACTGAGCCGGCCATGGATGTGACGCAGCGTCAGGGGAGAGAAGCAGCCAAGACAACAGCCAGGTGGTGGTGCTCAAACCCAAGAAAATCTCCACCTGCAGGATTGGACCGGGATGACAGTGAAATAAAATAGACGCCTAACAGGCGGGGTGTGTGTTCTGAATCTCTGGGGGCATAGTTTTGACTGTAAGTAGAGCCAGAATGGCTGACGTTCACCCAATTTGAACTGGTAGAATGTCTTCATACATCCAAGAAAACAGGAAGTGCTCACCCGAGGTTGGTTCTATGTTGGGACAGCGTCTGCGACGCTGGCCCAATATAGAACTAACCTAGGGTAAGCATCCACTGTTTGCTAGTGTCGCCTTGCCATGTGCCTCACAGAGGGCCAGACGACGGGTAATTGCTGCGGAAATTGGCGCTCTCCTGGGCTGAGAGGTGCGAAAGGTGGGACCCACTGATTAACGGGTGTCCCTGCAGGAGCCCACAAGAGAACGGGACAGGCGGGAACGGTGCTGTTGCACTGCATCAACTGTCCTGTCCGCCAGCCGACCAATTGCCGAGTGGTGTGAGAATCAGGTCCGACCAGTGGACAGCCGACAATGACTTTTCACACTCGCAGTCAAATGTCAGGGGTTCCTGACATCGTGGAGCAGGTGCTCCGTGGAATGCATAACAACCCAGTAGGCCAGGCGGTGTCCCGGTCATGTAGCCATGACGCTCCCGGTCATATACAATCACAAATTGAGGAAGTCACCTATTTAACATGTATGTGGCAGAAATAGTAGGATATTATTCACACCGTATCCCAGCGCACTAACGTGCACGCACTTATATTTGAAGATGCACAGAGCTTTCAAAAATAGGTGCATGCACTTATATTCGAGCATACAAATACATTTTATTGTTCTTCAAATTCTTGAAAATCGTAATTGGCTTTATTTCAACCCAGAAATAATCAGCTACAAACTTCACAAATGATGTTTCACAATGCTAGATAGTTTTCAGATTACTTTAGTTTGCATACGATCAATACAAAAAAAAGGCGCGGAGTGGATTTTGGTTATATAAAAAAAATGTGTAATGAAATAGAGGTAATTATGAACATCTCTCACACCCAGCTCGCCTAATGACCACAGTAATGGCGATAATGAGAGGCGAATGGCAATGTCATTACCAGTCCCATAATCATGATAATGATGTAATATAACCCATTTAGCCGTACTGAATGTACAACCAGTGTCTCCTCACCGGAGAAAAATACTGTTTAAACATATTAAAAAGCCAGAAAAAGAAAACACTAATATATGCTAATCATGATGTTTAGCAAAATTATTTCCATGCCAGAACCATACAAATGTTTTTTTTTGAAATATTCTATGGGTCGTCTTTTCAATTATATCAAGGTGAATTTTGCGAAAATCCTTAAATTGCATGATATGTATACAGACAAATTTAACAGATAGTAGTAGAGGAGCGCGCAGCGCGAGGGCTGACGCGAGATTATGCACCAGTTCTGGTATAAACCTTATAGTGCCTCTCTCTTTTCACCTGGTGAGGTAGGTGATTGTACAAAGCATTAGCAAGTAAGTCCGGGAGACAAAGAACCAGGGCAGGGCTACTGAACCATAAAGAAAAAGCCGTTTGAGCGACCAGCCACCAGAGTAAAGGGCAAGGACTGACCCTTTTGAGATGTTCTTTGCTTTCTGAGAAGTGCGTTTGAAACCACCATCATGAACCGTCATCGTTAGCCAACCATCCGTGTCCGCCGTGCCATCACCCAAACTAGCAATGTAATGATAAAGAGCTCATTGCTTAAGACCAGACTCCGCCTCCTGCAGTGCTATGATAGAGAGCTCACTGCCTCATGTGTCACACAAAACGGCTCCTTTCAGAGCCCCTTAACAGATAGTACCTTCCCACTGGACATTTATTTGCTCTACTATGTCGTGTGCCCATTGGGTTCATTTATTTTCTCTATTATTAGAAAAAATGATTGGCAGTTGTATTATTATCTGTTTATTTTTGTATACAGCGAAGAAGAAATTATGATGAGCACATAAGACACATTGTTATAAAGCAGCGAGCGTCCAATTTATTAGGTCTAATTTTATCAGCATGTTGATCTGTGAACATAGTGCAGAGTCATTTGTTCACCTGTCAGTGATCTGTCAAAACATATGTCTGGCTGGTCAAAACGATATGCCCTTCCACGGCTCTGTACAATAGGGTCCCGCCAACTCAGTAAACATAAAACATTTGTATAACATTTATACAATGCTGGGCCAACGTCGGAGACGTTGGGCCGCCGTTGTATAAATGTCGGCACTTGGAAAGGGAATTGGTCTCATTCAGAAACAATTTCCCAGTGTACCTACACCACTTGACGTAAAATGATTTTTCAGACAACTTGTTCTGCTGTTACAAATCTAGATTATGTGTAATATTATTATGTTATCCATACAAACCGCAAACCAGTAAATTTAAATATCTAAATTTAGTACTTAGCGGTAACAAAATAAATCATCCCTTCGCTGGCTGTGTCACCGCCATAATCCACCTTTTTTATTCAAGGTTTGACTAGCCTAATAAGTGATAAGTATTGTATGTGTTTTATTCTTTGATATTCAAATATTATAGTGATGTGGAAAATAATTATACTCCATTATATGCCAGTATTATCATAAATTAGAACAAAATACTTGAAATTAGCCTATTGTTAACATAGACTAACATATTGTTAGATATTGCGTAAAATAGTGATTGTGCATATACAATGAGCATGACATAAGATGCCTATAATTACTTTGTAAGGTAATATTAAATTGATTAATTATTAATTAGACATGTGGCGCATCTCGTGACATGTAGAGAAGGGCAGCATCAAATATTCAATTTGTGTTTCATGTCAGTATGCAACGCAAATTTAATGGTACAATAATAGCATTATGGCATCGTACAGTTTGTCATGTTTTTGTCTGAGCTAGCTGTAGATGCGTTAATTTTATTTTTGTGATGATATCATTAACGTAAGCAACAAAACAACTCGGTATAACACCAGAAAACAAACAATTTTGTTTCAGTAAACATGATCATGCTGAACTTTACAGTCATGTCCTGCAAACAAAACTAGCTTTATCCAATGAAAATTATGACGTTGTCTAAAATTGTAAGACTAGGCTTGTGTTAACCAGCAATATCAGGCAAGTAAGTTTCCTTATCACATGATTAAAAAATGTGTTTGAAAAATATTTAAATGATAGAACTTAACTTTGCATGGTTATCAAAAGGTATCATTACATGTATCAAATACTAATGATCATCTCAACTTTAAATGTTGTTGTATAATATTACTATATAAGGGTTTATATTTATTATTCTCAATTTGATCTTTTTTGCATCAAATGTTGGTTCTCAGAGTAGATTTGATGTAAGCTGGGGCTATATCTCCTAAAATGTTTTAGAGGCGACCATGTTTGAAATGCGCTAAAACTGAGTATTGAACTCACCAGCAGATCACGTGTGAAAAAACATCCGATCATCAATTTATGTAATGTTCTGCGATGCAGATTTTTCTCTATTTTTTTACGTGAATCACCTTTGAGTCCCGAATAAGTACATAGCTCCAGCAGCAATGCTTTCAGTTGGTCAAAGGTGACCATTAACAAAAATCGGTAGTGCATCATAATCGCGCAAGCGTATTTCAAACATGAATACCCTTTTGCGCCATAATTATGTGAAAATAAGACTAAACTTCGCATACTGTTTTGCGTTATATATTGTGAGGCTGTTACACCATACTTACCAGAAGCACTTCGTAAGATGGTTCTGAGAGCTGCACAGATCTCTTCCAATTTGACAAGACCGGAGCCGGGAGCATCGTGACAGAGTTTGGCCAAGTCTACCTGGTCGGCAGCGCCCCTGGCGAGTACCAGAGCAGCCATGGCCGCCATGACAGACGTGAGTTGCCGCCACATCATCATGTGCTCAGATCTGGACAGAAAAACAAGGAAATTAAGTCAATCTACTGCATGTTTAGTACACAATACCGACATCAAATACAACAATATCCTGTACACATTGTGTACAGAATGTTGTTGTATTTACTGATTGTAATACAAGGCACTGACACGTATTCTTAACTTTTTTTTAAATAGGCACATGTCGTTTTTGTTCCACATAATTATCCAGCAAACACGAGACGGTAGGCCACTGTTGGCTTACTGTCGGGCTACGATCTACGACGTCGGCCCTACAGCAAATCAATATTGGTTCAGCGTGTTTGTTGGGCTGTTAATTGATCAGTGGTAGACGAAAATACTCAAAGCCAAAATCTGCTTACTTTAAAAGTAAGCTGATACTGCCTTTTCACTTTGCAATTCGATAACTGTCTTAGTCAGCTCTTTCTGATTCATTTGAAAACCTATGTTATTGGTCTACGGCCATTAGAAATATTTTTACTCTTACAGTGCGGGGGTTGACTTTAGCCCACAGAATCTGCCGTCTACAGACGTCAAATTCTGACGTCTAAAGTCTATCCCCGCGCTGTCAGGGCTAAGCCAGTAGTGTTGTATTGTTGTACCACAGTCAACCTATATTGATTGATGGTCTCGTGTTATTTGACAGTAATCCGTCAGTCACCTTAACGAATAATCAGCTGATCAATTCTAAGTATTTCTTATGATACGAAAGGGTGTATCTGCCACTCTGCAAAGTGACAGATACACCCTTTCATGTCCAAGGGAACGAAATATGACCCGATCAAACTAAGCAGCGCGCTGTGATAGTAATTGACAGTAATCAGGTGTAAGCCATGTGACATGAGATGACCACTATATCTGACCACTGCATTTAACTTAGAAAAGAGATATCATTTTTGACGTGGGTTGGCATTAATGTTGTCATCTGGTCATAACTGCTAACTGTTTAAATTCCATTTGATGTTAAGATGGACGTTGATCACTGATCAGGGCAAACTAGATCGGATTAATTGGCCAAATTGTATCGGATAATATATTGACATTGTTTGACTGGCCGTGGGAGCAATCAAAGAACCCTATGTGTATGAGCACTATGAAACTTTCGCTTCTTCCTCTACTAGATAGATGTGAATATATTGATTATATATTTATTTATTAAATTCAGTATTATGTATGTTTTCTCAGGTATTGATCTATAGTATTGCTCGGCGTATTACAAATCATAAACTGTTATAAAATTTAGCTCATTTATAGAGAAGACAGTGTTGTATTGGACAATCATTAATTAACTATCAGGCTATATACAGATATAGATGATCCAATTCCTTTTAAATCCATATAATCAAAAGAAACGTGATGCATAATTTATATGAAAGTATATGTATCTAGAGTACATACGCATGATATAACAGTGTATAGAACATATCGCAGTGCATAAAAACCAAACAATTGACTATAAAGTGGTCCCCTGGTGCTATATCTCTTGGTTTAGCAGACACGGCCTTGCACAGTATTGCTGCGTCAGAAAACCATGGATGTTCTCTCCTCGGCATTTGCCAAGTGACATTGTCTTTGATTTTATCGCAAAACAACACATGTTAATGTGCTGAAACTTGTAGGTATAAAGAGTTTTTTCTATATAAGAATAGTATTCTAATTGCATGGGCATATCCCAAATAAAATCTTATGTAAATACAGTCAACAAATGTTTTCTATCTACGTAGGAAAAAAAATAATAATTCAAAACCCAGGCTCTGAACAAACTTTAACTCCCCATCTCAGTCGAAGAGTTACACTTTACATATTGATTTATGTTACCAGTGGTCATTCATCTTCTAAGTAGTGAGAAGTGTCCTTGACTTCTACACGGAGCTGTTATATATGTATTAGCTTGCTGCCTTGGGACTTATAACACTGGACAGCTAATTAATCAAATTTACA
This sequence comes from Flabesymbios commensalis, assembly GCA_964017125.1. Lineage (NCBI taxonomy): Eukaryota > Metazoa > Annelida > Polychaeta > Terebellida > Flabelligeridae > Flabesymbios > Flabesymbios commensalis. The sequence goes on from OZ024914.1 coordinate 33,523,563, forward strand.
CCACATTTACTCTTAATAACCTCGGTACTCTGATCAAAATAATATATCTATGGTTACGTAGTATAATCACATAATAATAGTACATAGCTGTGGGCATTTAAAATTTAATTTTGTTGGTAATGTTTTCACTGCATTTCTGCTTCATGTGTGATGCAACTTTATTACTTAACTCTTTGACCGCCAAATTATTCAATTTAAATTTTCACTCACTTAAAGTTGTGTCTCGCTGACGCGATCCACAACTTCAAGTGAGTGAAAATTATTCAGATTTGACAAAATGGAGGTCAACTCTTTTCAAATCTGGCTCGTTGATGGCACATTTTAACTTTAACATATTTTAAATGTGGTACGTAATGTGCTAATAAAAAATGAAAACCCGAATATATCCGGCGGTTAAAGGGTTAACCCTTGAAGTGGTGATCATCGTGTCTGTAGCCGGTTTAGCCATTTTATTTTGCTTCAAACTAGATAATTGGAAAGCGAAATAAGCATTAAATTGGTTAGATTTGGCTATGTTTTGATGAAGGGTTAATATATAATTTTTTTGCACTGTAAGCATGATAAAGTGGTGGCCATCCATCAAATGTTAAGCTGAATATTTGTTCAAAAAAACAGCTCCATATGTTGACATGGCAATTTTGAAAAACAAATGTATATTAAGTTATGTAGCCTACAGAATCATCAGAAAATTCAAAAGCACTGATAAAGACTAAACTATTTTTATTGCCAAGCCGGATGTTGTCATGTAAAGAAAACTGTGTGCATATTCCAACACTTTATATCTCAAATACCCACTGTCTTAGACCGTGAGTTTGAGGTCACTTCAAAGCCAGCGACGTTAATTGGCCTGTGATAGTGTGGGATTAAGGGATTCCCCTGCAGCACCGATCGTCTGCCCAACGCTTTGCAGACGGTACCAACATGTGGCCCGATGCTGTGCTAACAGTAAACCATCCTATAGGTGTATAAATAGTTTGTTTGGGTTTTCTCTAGATTTGTTGATAAAAATGTTTTAAAAATCTGAACATTTGGAAAAAATGGAAATCACGATCTGCGGGATATACTACTTGAGACAAAACAAATACCAAAATTGATATCATTTTACAGAGCCCCTTTAAATCAGCATGATGAATTAAATTACCCTAACTGGTTCTACTGCTAGCACCGTATTGTAGATATGAGGAAATGTTAAGCAAAATAATAATAAAAAAATCAAATACAAATAAAAAAGTACAAATACAAAAACTACAAAATTTTATGATAATTAAAAATACTGGCCGGTCATATCATGCGAAATATGTATTGAATAGTAGGTATCGCGCTAGGTTTTAATCGATAATGTATAAAATACAATGTTAGAAAATATGTCTGCAATACAGCTTAAAACTCAATAGTACTTTTCTGAAATTTTATTTTATTTTTTCAAGATATTGGAATGTGTGGCCAGGACACGTGCTTGGATATTTGGGTACATGTCGGAAGAGGCGGCGGCATTTTCACCCCAGCAATCACAAGCAATTGACCCAGTGGTGGATTGATGCTGGCCCACCGTCTGCTACGTTGGACCAGCATTCATCCAACGTCTCGTGTGTGCTGGGTCATCGGATTGGCGTATGTTAGTTAATTTCCCAGTAGTTTCCCGTGGTATTCGGGTATTGGTCTTAACTGGATCTGTGTTACCTCTGGGAGTGACAGAGATTCCGGCAGTATTCGTGTCCTTACACGGAATCACTGACAGACGTAATTAGACAAGATGAAGTCTGCGCGTGAAATCCAGGCTCTGTCTCCAGTTTTTACAGCCCCAAGTAATCAAGGCTAATTTGATTTGGACCAGGCTTGGTTCATCTGAGACGAGACTAGAACAAACTGGTATGCTCAACGTCATTTGTTCAATCTTTCATATTGATTAGAATATGCCACTACAATTGCACAACATAATGATAATGTCGTAATAATATTTGAAATTATTAAATGTTGTCTAAAAAAATTATAGAACCAAAATCTGACGACTAGGTCGATATGTTCAAGGAATATGAAAGGTCTTTTCTATGTTTCTTGATATGTTAAAGCGCAGTATTTGAATTTTTACAAAAAACTACAATTGCTCAGCAGATTTCGAAATCTAATTAGACTGATCGAGATTTTGTTCAAGAGTCAACACATGCACATGAATATTATGTCCCACAAATGATATTTAAAAATACTGGCAGGCGATTGTATCATTTTGTCGTCATTAAAATTGCAGTATCCTACATTTCATCATTAGTCATAACGAGGTAAAGATAGCATATTTAATTGCTACACACTTGTGAGTTAAACACCTAAAACTGTAGAAAAAAAAATCAATAAAAAAAATAGTTTCTGCAGTAGGAAGACTATTATAAAGAAACTGATCAGTATAATGTATTTATTAACTTAATATTAAAATATATGTATTGGAGGTGTTAAGATATGACAGTGATGCCCTTTAACAATAGTATTGTTGACTATTTCTCAACGAATTATATAGTACAATAAATTATTTTATTCACATTTTTGTAAAATCCCTGTCGGATAAATGATGTTTGAGTCGAAAATGGTGTAGTAATGTTAATTTTCGATTATTTATGTGATCTTGATGTGAAGCGAAATTTTATTGAGCTATTCAGGATATCTAAGAATAGGCCTACATCCACAGGATCCACCGGGACTCGGGCATGGATGAGATATTGAGCGATGTGACGTCATAACTCACCCAGCGTGAGTAGGTGACGTAATGCACAAGTACCGTGACGTGTATGAATGAGATCTGCGCAGCCTGTTGCGTGATGCATGGCACGCTAAATTAACACGGAGCGTGGGACTTCACTGCACGCTAACCCTTGTGCTTCTGGAACCGTGTATTAACGGTTTTAAACATCTTTTGTATCAATACAAATATAAACAAATTTAATAAATAGTTTTTAGTAGATTCTTAGTTAATCAATTAATTCAATATCGGTATTATAAGTATAAACTTTTTTCGTCATTTAAAGCCGGAAATTGCGTCACCAGGTGGAACTCCATATAAGAGTGTGACTTTGTCTAACAAAGTGTCTATATTTTTATGGATTGGTGTCTATTTTGCAAATAAGAAGAAACCCAATTCTGAGCCTGCCCAGATATTCCATACTAGTCTGAAAGTCTAGTATTGTCAATTGTCTATTATTGTTAATATGGAGTGGCCAATGGTGTCGAAAGCGGCCGACACGTCAAGCAAGGTCAGAGCTGTAACTGCACCCTTGTCCATACTAATAATGATATCACTATGTACTTTAAGTAGAACTGATTATGTAGAATATAGGATATATAACATTATACTGTTGTATATGTTGTAAACTGGGCCAAATATTTAAAGGCCCCTAAGAAAAATGTCCGCCTCGCTTCGCTCTGCATCATTAAGTGAACCTTAAAAGTGAAAAATATATTTCTGCAGATAGGAAGTAATAGAAATAATTTCTCTAATTTAAAATCCCCCCCCCCCCCTACTATATATCGATTGGTCCCCCTGTGTGAAAGACACAGTTAGATCACACAGAGCGACCATGAACCATTTGAATTCACTCGCATTTGTAGCTCAATTCTATGACGCGAAACATTTATTGTTTGATGATCAGTTTTTGATGGTGGAATTTAATAAAGATCAGTTGCCCACCGCCCACTTATTCCACGGCGCCTTATTCACTATTGTACACAGCAGCAGACGGCAGATTTAAAAGTGGAATAAACATTCATTTTTATGGTATTAAAGACAATATTTCAAAAGGAAAACAAACGCGTTAGTCGAGATATATGTTTGAGAATATGAAGCAAGCATGGCTATTAATTCGTGATATTAAGAAAGTACCTCGATTTATATTGTGGACTGTCGGGAGATGAACATCGAACGACAGCACTCGGTCTATGCGTTAATAGTGTCCCGTTTTTGCTGGGAAGTTGACAAGAAAAATAAGAAAAAGAAGTCCCTATTCGGAGACGCCGGCCCGCCTTTGGTTTAACGTTGGTCTGAAGTCAACCAACATAAATCGACCAACATAACGTGAGACGTTGACCCAGTGTTGGTTTACTGTTGGGCCAACGTCGTAGACGGTGGGCCAACAATAAAACATCGTTGAGCCATTGCCTCATGTTTGCTAGGGACAATTTATCTTGGTAAAACTACTGAATTTCAGAAACATGCTCTAAGGATTCAATCTGTGCGACTACGCGCTATTTAGATCCATCCTCATTATCATTTAACCACCAACTTATTTAATTGGATGTTTCACCCATTTGTAGCTTTGTCTCGCTCACGCGATTCACATCCAAGTGAGTGAAAATTATTCATATTTTACAAAATGGAGGTCAATGGAGGTATAAACGAGATCGGCAGTTGAAGGGTTAAACTACAATCAACCCTTACAGAGCGGGGATCGACATTATGGGATCTACTTTAGTCGTCAAAATCTGACGTCTGTAGACGTCAGATTCTGACGACTAAATTCGATCCTCGCACTGTAAGAGTAAACATATTTCTAATGGCCGTAGACCCATAACATAAGTATTCAAATGAAGCGGGAAGAGCTAACTAATATATTTTATAATTATTTGAAATTGAAATAAACCCTCTGGCCTCTATGATTAATACAAAATTAATTCAGCGTTGTAAGGGTTTATACCGTTAACGGTGTGCTTTATTTTATGTTTATTATTAAAATAATAATAATATTAATAATACGTCACATTCGGTGAAATTCCGATAGTCAGTCCATTTTAATAATTATTATAATATTGCCTATTTTTGTCATCGCTGAAAGGATTGAATTGATTTCCCTCCGTTATTTATAAAATGACGGAACTTTCGATAGCGGTTATTTACAATCTCAACGGGGATTACCCATAAATGTACGATAAACGTTTCAGTCTAAACGTTTCTGTCTTGTTTTGCGCTGGAGTAATTTGTATAATCTTCGTCACAATATTGACGTGTTCATGATGCGGTAAGTATGCCTATAATAACAGGCGCATTACTTGACAGCTCATTCTCACATGTTTAAGGGATCCTGTTAGCAGTGCAGTTGAATGCCATTGTTGTTTCCTTTTCTGTACTTAATTGACGAGTTTAATGTCGGCGTGCCGTAATCACAGTGTACGTCATGTTTTAATACCATCTCAAATACAAAAATAGCTCTATCACTACTAAATTACATCATATTAATCTGTTGTTAAAGACCAGTTGTTTCCTTTATGTTCTCAATTCACGATGTTTTTGTCGGCGTGCCATAATCACAGCATACATCATGTTTTAATACCATCCTAAATACAATGAAAACAAGTAATTTAAAGCTGGAGTGCTTCCGTCGGGAAATAATAGACTTGTGTTTTTTATACAGCTACCTTCATGGTAAACTATCTTGTGATTACTCTAGTAGTTTTGAGCTGGTTTGTCGGCATAATGGCGTCAGATCTGCTCAACAGGGTATGCTATTCAAACCAACTCTGTGCAAGACTGTTCAGTTCAAATGTACTTACTATTTATGCATCCGGATATTAAATTCATAAGGGTTTGACGCCTATAGCCTATACTATCTTAGAAGCTGTGTCTCCGCCGCTGACCACCGACCACCGCTTGACCTTCGATTGTAAAACTCACTTGTTGTTGCATAATTGACATGTACTTGATCCTGTCACGAATATTGGAAATCTACAATGCTGTTTTTTAAATGGGATTCCTTCCAGCAGTGCAAGGACACTGGGTGGACACGATACACTGGCACAATGTTGGGTCAATGTTGGTCCAGCGTCTGCGACGCTGGCCCAACATTGAGCCACCATTGGCTCGGTGTATCGTGTTCACTTGGACGACACTGGTTGACCGTGTCATGTGTGCTGTGGGCTTTCTCTGGTGAATTAACCCTGTTCGCTTCGCACTGATCTCAAAATAGTTTAGTGATCCGGTTTGCTTAGGTTTGTATGCCCGAAACCACCGCCGTGAATTGATAGAAATATAGTTGCCGCTAGAAAGAGTTTAAGGTAAATAAACCATCCGTTTTGGCAATGCGATTCCAGAAACAAATTATAAAAAACATTCTGAGCCAAATAAACGCATCGTTTGGCAAAACGGATCAAGATCAAAGGACCAAACCTTGATGCAGGCAGGTTTGACGGTTTGGTCAATTCGATTCTAGTTTGGACTGATCTGGTGGATTGGTAAACTGGTTTACGATCGGTACGAGTCGGCATTTATTAGAACGCATTTATGTGAACCTCATCTTCACACCAGCTAACACCAGGCGTTCACCCAATGCTCTTTCAATTGCGGTCCACCGTCTACGACGCTCGCCTAGCATTCATTTAGCAATTGGTAAACGTTTCTTTTTCACTGGGAAATATAAAATTGTCAATTAATTTACCGGATCAATTATGTACTTGTAATGGGAAGTAAAAATACTGCTTTCCATTTTTATGACAATACTCAGAAATGGGATGATAAATAATCGCTAACAAGGTTTAGTACAAATGGGTATGCTAATTTTCAGTAGGCTATAACATGAGTATACCCCGTAACTTGTGGTACATTCTGTCACATAAAGAAATCAGTTAAAGTGACTAGCACATCATCTAGTTTTACCCAACTGTTTTGATTCGTGGGCTAGTCCCTCTAACATGGCTAGTCACCGCTTAAACCTTAACCCTTAAAGCGCTGAATTCTTTTTGTATAAACCCTGGAGACCAAAGGGTTTTATTCAATTTATATACATCATAAATATCTTGGTTAGCTCTTCCTGATTTATTTGAATCTTTAAAAATATTTGTACTCCTACAGTGCGGGTATCGACTTTAGTCGTCAGAATCTGCCGTCTACAGTATCGACTTTATTCGTCAGCATCTGACGTCTACAGACGTCAGATTCTGACAACTAAAGTCGATCCCCGCGCTGTAAGGGTTAAAACGCTGAAACATATCTTTATAAATCATGGAGACAAAAAGTTTTTTTCTTCAATTTTAAATAATCGTGAATGTTTTACAGTCCAGGAGTATAGAAAATCAGCGATATTACATTAAAGCGCTAGAAAATATGTTTATGATATAGTAGGCTTGAATAAAAATGCCACACTCCTGTTTCCAAGAATTTGAAATGCTTCTCAGAAACGAGATAATAAACTTGCACGACGTACAATTTTGTAGAATAAATTAGGCCAAGACGAATAAAACAACCCTGTCACTAGTCTTGTTACTTTAAAATTACAGAACAGAGTAAATCACAAAGTAATGTTTTATTCAGCATAATTGCACCTTTAAAAAAACTGCAATAGAGAGAGCAGTGCATATTAATCAATGGAGAACATAGAATAGAGAACTTCATTAACCCTTTAACCGCCGGTGCCGCGTATATTCGGGTATTTATTTTTTATTAGCACATTAAGTACCACATTTTATATATGTTAAAGTGGGTGAAAATTCAAATTGAATAATTAGCGGTTAAAGGGTTGAAACGTCCACTAATAAGAACAGACGTAGATCACCTACATAAACGTAATAGTTATGGCACCCACATAGTAGCTGTAGCAGCTCTCCTATATAGCCAGATAATTATGATTATTTTCTTCATCAGATTCACTAATTCACCTTCACCCCTACAACGCTGAATTATTTGTGTATAAACCATGGAAACCAAAGGGTCATTTTCAATTTTAATTCATCATAAATGTCTCAGTTAGCTCTTTCCGCTTTAGCGCCATTGAGTCTCAATATTGTTGAGAGATAATGGTGCTATAGAAGTCATTATATTATATTATTTGAATACTTATGTATGGGTATACAGTCATTGTAATATCTTAATTCTTTCAGTGCGGGGACCGTTTTTATATTTTAGAATCTGACGTATACAGACGTCATATTTTAACGTATAACGACGATCCCCGCACTGGAAGGATTATTAATTTATATAGTAATAGAGCTAGCAATCAATTATTGGCAAAATTTTGAAATGGTGTTAGTAAAAACCTTTCATAGTGTAGGCATATTACTACGTTTATTTATGATGCTTATTTAACCGATTTTGCGTTGACACGGCAATATCATCTGCACAATTAAAATTATGGCTATGCGTGATTGTGGATTTTATTTGGAATGTTTTAGGAAATTTGTTTTTATTGTTTTTATCAGCCATGCGTTGAGGTTCTTGATTAATAATTAGACAATTCATTGATACGAACTTAAACAGTTTTCTTTCAGCTCAAGATTATGATCTGTAAGGTAACGTAATGCAAATTGTATGATATAAATAAACAGAACGAAACAAAAATGTACAAATAGACATGACAAAAATTGAAGTAACTGTCTCTTAAACATGTTAAAACGCCAAGCTACTTTAATAAAAATTTCACCCACTTGCACTAGTGTCTCGATGACCCAGTCCACAGTTTCATGTGATGTGAAATTAATGAAATTTGTCAAAATGGAGACAATGCATTTTTACATTTCGGTCACGTCTGACATTTTAAAGGCAGTTATCTAAAGTGCCTATAACAATATTGAAACAACTACAATCACGTGTCGCGTCCAAATGTTAACTCTTCCCCCTCATAGCTTATTTAATTATTCACCCACTTCAAGCTGTGTCTTGCTATCGTGAACCACAAATTGAAGTGCGTGAAAATAACTGATAAGTCTTTGATTTGAGACCAACCATTCGCAAATTTTGATGTTTAAACACTCATTCATTTCCATTCCAGCGAGATGGCACGAAATCTGTGAACTCGATCCTGTGTGGGATTTTCAGACAAATATCCTTGTTTTCCCCTTCTCAACGTGATCAGGCGATCCCGTTATTATCTTCGTCGAGTTACGGTTGAAACGACGTCAATTTCACGCAGTGTGGCGACGCGCTGCGCGCTCCACTTACAAGTGAATTTTCACCAATATAACGAGAGGGAAATAATCAGTCACTCCAAGCAAAAAAATGCTTAAATAGTTATTATGATTAACAATAACATAAAGCATCTAGGGAAGTTCATAAAATATACATTATGTAGCGGGAAACGTATATAGGCCTACACGGTTTTAAGCAAATTTAAAATAAAATGCTTCTGCAATCACAACATAGTTTCTGACAGATGCTCAGCTAATCAAATAATTACATTTTGCAGATAACCATTTTCCATAAATTGACATAATATGTCTATTTATGTAAAATCGTTTGCAATATGTAATTTTTTGCAAATAGACATTATTTTTCGTCATTTGAAGCCGGAATTTGCGTTAGCAATTCCAGCTTCAAATGAATGAAAAATAGAGACACACAATTCTACAGCATAAGGTATAAAATGTTACTCACACGGCAAATGCCGTAACGTCCCTCTGATGTGTGCTTTGAAATCAGGTGGCTTCTAAGATTGAAGTGACGACGGACACTCAATATTCTTCTCTTCTGTCAGATCCTTCTGGTTTGGTCAAGTTCTGCAAACTTTGCTCGCTCTTATAGTCCCGCAGGTTGTAGTCATTTGACACCTCCAAGTCCACTTCATCAGCAAACAATTAAATATGAATGCAGCTGTGCCCACGTGGACCAGTCTATTATTGCCTGCTTCAAGGGGTGATGGGATCCATGCTTACGTCCGGGGTTACAACATCGGACTTATACACGGTTGTAATTTGCTGGGACAGACTGCAATGATGATAAGTCACTGTGATATTAACAGTTTTATCGCTTAAACTTAATAAATTTGCAATAATAATAAGCATAATATATTAACAACCCTACGACGCAGGGTAGGTATTACCGAGTTAGACAGAGGATGTTGCGCATAGCAGAGTGTAAGATGCTGGAGGGTGGGGGGATTGGCGGCAGAAAACAGCAAGTGAGCAGCAGAACAGCACATCAAGAGTCGCCTAACGGCTTGTTCTGACAAAACTAGCTGATTGGTAGGGCTAAATATGGCTCCCTGATTCCCAGTTTAGGAAATCTTCGGTAACGTACTTATTATTTCAATCAGTCACCGTCAGACCCCCGTCATGCTCGTCGATGTGTACCGGTGTGCCTATTCTGGTACACATACCACAGAGAATAATATTGCTATTCAGGGGTGGACATGATATTTATTTAACATCGTCACATTTCGTGAATTAACATGTTTTAGAGGGCGATTCAAAGGTTACAGTCAAAGTGTCAACAGTTACAGTCAAAGTATCTCATCACTTTGGATATGAAAGGGTCTATGTGCCACTTGGTAAATTGGCAGACACACCCTTTCATATCCAAGGTGACGATCTGACGATGCAGAACAGCTATAGTTGTATTAATATTTATCATACATCTCTTGAGGATTAAATTACGTATTTCTAAAGCCTTTCCTATGAACAAAACACATTGCAACCCTAAAAGCCCATTGTATTAGCCGCTCAATTCACTGTTATGAGGAACAAAATTACCAGTTTAAACATCAAGCAATGCAAATGTAATTTTCACCCGTTTGAAGTTGTAGGTCGCCATAGCGGCACACAACTTCAATTGGGTGAAAAAGATAAGCATGCAAATCTTTGCAAACTGTGTGTTGGCGGCTATCTTGGATTTTTGCTGTTTTTTACCTCTGACCTCAACATAGAAAAAATTGTATTATATAATGATTTGCTTCAAGCAAGAGCTAAGAAATTACATTTTTAAATAATTTTGATGACCGTTTTGGCGGCCATTTTGAATTTTACCCAGAGGTCAACAGAGGTCGTACCAATTTTTTTGCGATGGATTTTTGAAGCATATTTCTCTTACCTAACACTATGCCCATTTTTTAAATCTGAAAAATTGTTTCCAGACAGTTTTTTTTACTATTAGAGTAGGCCTATATGGTAGTTAATTAAGCTCATAATTGACCTTGAACATGACCTTTGACCTCAAAAAACCCCATATCATTGAAATGACCCCAAAAGCTGATTTATCATGTCGCAAAACATACAAAAAGTGGTATTACATAATATTCTACTTCAAAAACGAGCTGAGAAATTACATTTATTTGTTTTCATGGTCGTTTTGGCTGCCATTTTGAATTTGACTTCTAGAGGTCACCAGAGGTCGCACCCATTTTGTTTGCGATGGATTTTGAAAACACAATGCCCTTACTTAACACCATGCCAAATTTCAAAAACTTGTCACGAAGTGCACGATTGTTCCAAATATTGAAGTATTCCTCCCTCGCTATGTGAAATTTAGAAATTAGCACATTTACAGGATAACCCAAGAGAAAGGCACTCACAAAAGTGCAATTTTATGTACTTAAGAAACATTGCTCCCTTTTTATATTTCATTTAGTGATAAAAAACATATTTTGGCCTGTGAATATTGAAAAGTTGGAAAATCGAAAAAAAAAGAATTCTAAACTTTATGATGGTTAAGTAGGTTTCTAGCCATTTCAGAATTGCTTGATATGGACGGTCACATATGACCATCAACAAATCTTTCCCACTTTTAATATAACACATTTTCATATCGGTAATGTGATCCTCGTCAATGAGTTTAAATATGACAATTTGACTCAGAGCCTTTTATAACTGGAACATTACAAACATATCCGCTGAAATGTTGCCAACCATTTATATAGAATATCAAAACTTGTATGTAATATGATGGGTCATAGCGTAATATTTCCCACACCCTTCTACATGTCCAGTATTAACATATTAAATCTTACTGCGAACGGGGTGAAACGTAAAACGGGTACAGAATGTATTAAAACTTGTTAAGAACGAATTGAAAATGACATTAACCCTTTCAACCCTGAATTTAACATTGTCATCTCCATCCACTACAAGCCGTGAATTGCTGTCGCAATTCTCGACTTGTAGTGGATGAAAATGATTTGAAGTGGTTAACAAATTAAACAAAATTGCAATGTATTGGTAAGTCAGTTTCTTGGAGATTTTCATTCTAAACCCCTAGGTGTAGGAAAATTAAATATGTTTTCAGGGAAGTAATATGATTCTGTAATGCATCGCGAGGGCTTAAAGGGTTAAGCGTAACATCTTCCCGTTCTAAGCGTTGTGCGAGCGTCCTACAAATACTCTCTGTAATCATGATGCACTTACTTCAAAAACTCAATCGCGATGCACTTACTTCAAACTGTGTCGTGGTAAAAGTCAAAATTGCACGTTTCAATCCGTTCTCATCCCATTAAAAAAAAATTCTGGCTTATAAATATATTATATTTTAGCATGGAGCAAATGCAAGTGTTGTCAACACTAAATATGATGAATAATATTAGTTTTCTATAAATGATGTTGGAAGCAGAGCAGCAATATAAAGAGATCAGATAACAACGTGAATAGTTAAAACAAGAAGAGCTGAGGATCATAAGGAGAATTAGAACATGCTGGGTGAGGGCTAAAGACTGCGCTTCTCGGCTCCTCTACATTGCCCCTTCTGTTTCTTGGATCTCTTTTTTTTTGGCATGTTGACTCATGAAGTACCTCGATCGAAATGAAAACGGGTTAGAACGTGGTCTTATTTTTAACAACCAGAAGCCCGTTTTGATGGTGTTAAAGACTGCTTGAGAACGCAATGCAAACAGGCAAGACTGACCATGAACTGGTTTGAACGGACATATCGTAGTGAAAACTGTGCAAAAACGTCCCAGAATGGGTTGAAACTTACTGGAAGCAGGTTTGAACGGGAACAGGATGGATTGAAATTTGTTAAGATTGGACTGCGAACGACATTAAGGTGACGTATTTCCGTTCTAAACGTTGTGAGAGCGCTCTACAAACTCGTTGTACTGCAATCGTAATGCACTTACTTCAAACTGTGTTGTGTCGTAGTAAAAGTCAAAATTGAACGTTCCGACCCGTCCTCATCCTGTTTTTATGAAATTTTCAGAACGGGCAGGAACGTTCTTCGAACTGATTCAGTGTAACTGGGCCATAAAGGAGCCATTAACTATTGCCATGTGAAAATGAGGAAAATTAATGCAAAATGTGAAATCATAATCTGTCATAATTCAGCTTCAGAAATTAGTGCACATGGGACAGCTATACAGCGCATACAGAGATCAACCATATGTGTCGATAAGTAGCACGTAAGATTAGTAATGTTGTCAAACCAGGCGAGGGCCCTTCTACCTGTAACTGGAAGCAGACGCTAACTTTACGTTTACGTCTGACATACGCATGTCTAAAGACAGTCCCTATTTTAAGAGTAGCGTAACTCGAAGCATGCGCACTGAGGGTGAACTCGGTCTCATGGACCAAAAATGTTTGGCGACGATCTCAATTGATCTTTACATGTGTATTGTCACGGTTTTGTTGCTATATATCTTCACCAGACAGAAGCACTTTGTCCGATTTTCTTCATTACCTTGGCTATTTTAAAATATGCTGAACATGAAACGATTGTATGGACGTTGATTTATCTTTGCCACTGCATGTAGATTTATTTTATTTATAATATTTCATTTAATTTATTTAAAAAAAAACACAATATATAAAAAATAATGTCACGGTTACTTTGCGATAATTCCACGGTTTCTCAATTATATTTTTCTATAGTGTCACGGTTTATTGATGACAGTTTTTATCGGTTTCAAGTTGAAAAAAAGTCGCTGTTTTTATTGCCACCAGAAGATAGGGACATCCATTGCAGTAATTCGGCATTGTAGTGGCCAGCATTCACCAGAAGTTCGGTTGTTGTGAAATTTCGTATTCACGGACATGATGTGTCTTGCAAACCAGAAGAGATAACAACTAGTTTGAAACTACACATTACACCTAGTATTCCACCAGATAGTCCAGTGACAAAAGCACCAAGACTGAACCAACTGAAAACTGAAAACCAACTGAAAATATCCAGACAAGTTTAGTTGAAACACAGTCCGATTGCACCCTATATTAAAAAAAAGTAACGATGCTATAACAGAGAAAAGCGATGTTCTAATGAAATATAATGTGACTTACAAACCTGATGAGATATATTTGGATGTTTTAAATATACCACCTGAAAAAAATCTCCCCAAAATTTGAACTCTATGGAAAATCTACATACCAGTTCAATGACAGCAGCAGTAACCAAAATAATTCAGATTGACAAACTACATGAATGGTTTGGGTTCTTTGACATGTTAGCAACTTAAACAACGAATTTGAAAACATATCATACCAATTAATGTTTGACGTGTTGCGGTTTTACCAATGCAAGCGTGTCTGTGGAATAAAATTTTCTAAAAGAGTCAAATATTTGTTTATGGCGGCTTAGAGTTGACCTTCATTTGTAATTTTTAATACATTCGCATATCAGTGTGATTTGGCCTGACTTCCATGTTTATGGTTTATCAGGGAAGACGACGAGCTCTGCATAACTCACATTCATGTTTACGATTTTCAGCAAAGCTAGCAGAATGTATGAGGAACGAAGATTTGTAACCAAAGTTTTAGTCACACTTACTTATGTTTGTGGAGACTATCTATATGTATTAATCTGTGTCACGCCACTCACAAAGTCACCTTCCAATGCTGAAGTCTTTCTTGCTGGCGTACTACAGTAGTGTGATTGTGTCTCACTGGGCTGACTTGACTTTCAGATGGGTATAATATGTTGATGGAGATATCAGTGTCGTCCAGAGATGACCCCCCATGTAGGACAGATACATATTGAAGGTCCAGATTTAAAAGCATAGAAACCGTGACACTGTAGGATAGAAACCGTGACATATAAATGGTGAATCGCAACCAAACTGTTACTATCTCGGTACATTTAATGATGTTTAACCCTTTAACCGCCAAATTATTCAATCTGAATTTTCACTCACTTGAAGTTGTGACTCGCTGACGCGATCCACAACTTTAAATGAGTGAAAATTATTCAGATTTGGCAAAATGGAGCTCAACTTAATGTGCTAATAAAAAATAAAAAAACGAATATATGCGACACTGGCGGTTAAAGGGTCAATGAAACTGTGGAGCCTAAGTCTACTAATTAATGCATGGAGTTATCTGATAAGTTTATTAGTAACATTGCAGCACATGTAATCATTACTAGAAAAAAAATAAATCTTCCTGTGCTTATGCTTTAGTATTTTAGCTGTAATTTGTTTTATGTGATTATTTGACACTTACATTACAGGAGACCAAGTGTGAAGTGTACAACAAATTTCTTTATATACAATAAGCCTCTGGTGCTCCGAAATGCGGGTATATATTCAGCATTTTTGTGGGATAAAAAATTAGTATGCGAAAAAAAACCCGTGACAATACACATGTAAACATCGATTGAGATCGTCACCAAATATTTTTGTCCGTGAGTGAGTTCACCCCCAGTGATGCGCTAAGCAGACGTTAGACATGCGCTATGTAGTCTTTAGCAAAGTGTAACTCGAGACTCCTAGTCCAGGGCATTTAAGCCAAAAAGTGGTGAACATAGTAACAAATTGCAACAGAAGGTTTTTTCCTTTTTTTTGAGCTCATTAACATATCAACAATGACCAAAAAAAGTCCAAAGCCAGAAAAATTCGAAAACTTTTTTTAAGGGCCTTTTTGTAAGGGTACCCTAAAATTGCTAAATTATGGTTACCACTCACCCAAATCGTAAGATATTTGGTAAAAAATAATCGTTCGCTACCCATAATTATTTGAAAACCTTCTAAATAAAATCTAAAAGAAATAAAAGTGGGGCTCAAATAAAAAAAAAATTGCGTAATATTTGGAAAATCTGGATACATTGTTTAAATTAAAAAGAACATATTTTGAAACAACGGCTATACATAATTTTTGGGAGACAAAAAAGAAGAGAGACATAATTCATTCTCGTGTTGAGTAGACTTAATTTTACTTTTAATTGATTCATGGATCCGCTGATATGTCGGTCATGATTTATTGATTATCAACAATTTGCCATGTCCAATCCACTGACCGTAGTCGAGTTACTCATCCCCATAACATTGCTGGACTCCGAGAGACTCATATTAGAATAGACATACGTAGCTGTTGTTTTAGTCGAAGGTAATTAATACAATTATGTGTTCCTGGCTGACTTTTCATTTTTGTACATCCATAAATTTAAATTGTCCATGTCTTTTCACCATATAAGACCACCAAGACCTAAATTTTCCCAGCTTACACAAATTTAGTTTTAACATATATGGCTATTTTGTTGTTCTTTTCAAAGTTCGTAATACCTTATTCGATGAGTGACTATTGCTTAGTGATTTTTATTAATATATGAAATATGAAATGAAAAACTTCTAATGCGCCTAAATACTCAGCAGTCCGAGCTCAGAGGCACAAATAAATTGATCTATTATTTTATACAACTGTTTAGAGTGTATTTTACCTTCAACATGTTCCTATAAATAATTGAAGCCTTATTTGAAACAAGGTGAATACATGCATTGAATAATAATAATAATAATAATAAAAATAAAAATAATAAAAATAAAAATAAAAAAAATAATAATAATAATAATAATAATAATAATAATAATAATAATAATAATAATAATAATAATAATAATAATAATAATAATAATAATAATAATAATAATAATAATAATAATAATAATAATAATAATAATAATAATAATAATAATAATAATAATAATAATAATAATAATAATAATAATAATAATAATAATATTTCGAAAGATTTCAAAATATATTTGCTAATAATAATTTTCTGTAGAAGACTGAAATGATGAATCATTATAGATGGAAGTAAATTTGTAATCTAAAACTGATCTGGTTATCATATGTTATTGTACATATATTTTGCTGAACCTATTGCTGCACACAGAGCAGCTGAAGATATGAATTGATCTTAGACAGTGCTCATAAAATACAAGAAAATAAATTAGTCAATTCCAACTCTATGTTGGCTTCAGTAAATTCCTATAACTATACAGGATGAGATTATACAGCTTCAGTAGATTTTTGATCGTGAATTCATGGATCTTTGAACAATATATTTGTAGCATTGGGACAGTGTTTCCAGTGTCTTTATAATGGAATTGCATAAGCATCAATTCGCCCAACACTCTTGACAGAAGGTAAAAAACATATAATAGTTCTCGAAGTATTCTGCAGTTCTGTAACAAAAGCAGTCATGTCTGTGGAATGTTGCAAACAAGTTATTTTAGCTGTTCTACTTAGTTGTTTTAATTAATATCAGTATAGCATTTTTTATTATTTTTTATCCAGGGCCTAAAATTATCTATTCTTATGTATTCTTTAATAGCATCCAATTATACACACATTGTATTTCAGAGATGACCATCGCTACGTTTGATTTTAAATAACAACAATTTCGTTGTTATATTTTACATAATGTTCTCAAGTTTATCTGTACATTATTTTGTTAGACATATCCGACGGATTTTCAGAGAAGCTAGATCAAGTGAAAACAAAATGTAATAAAACAAACCGAAACAGCCACTCATGATGTTTAAAAATGTCAACTTATATAAATATAAATCATCAAGAGTAATAGTCATCAAAATTATCATTTATAATTTTATTTTTAATAAATTAATTTTTCTAGATCACAACCTGATTTTGAAAATTTCTTTATCATAATCTGATCATTGAAACGTGATATCTCAATTGCCTACACATCATGTACATGTTGAAGTTGATAAAAATACATTGTAATATTTTGTGAAAAATAATTAATAATTTAATATTCAATAATTATTATCATTATAATTAATGTTAGTCCATTTTTCGTTTTACTCTATAACGTTAAAAAACATTTAGGTGAAAACAATACAAAATAAATACCAAATCAGTGTCGCTTGCGACTTAAGATGTTTATTTCTATATGACATAAGGGCAATTACACCATACTTAGTCAGTTTTATCATATTGATATAGTTATACTGATGTTATTGTCTTTCTGTCATATTACTATGGGGACCTATTTAAATGTAATGTGATGTATAAAGTAGTATTATAGATAATTTGGCATGTTTGGTATTAGAAAATTTAAGATTTGATTGATTAAAATGATGATATGCAAGTCTAATTTTTTTCTTTAAAAGTGTTTTGTTAAATATAGATATGATATAATTATTATGTATGCAATCTAGTGTACATATATATACATATATCTAAAATCAATGTTACGTATGTCGCTCGCTGAAGGTGTCTATTTCTAAAAAGGGGGATTGGGTAAATACTCATTCTCAATCGATTTTATTTTATTGATACAACTATTTTGTTGTTATATTCTTACTCCCACATAATGTAGGAATTTGTAAGGTGTAGATATATATGAGTTGATGTTCATGATAAAGTTACCGACGATTTTTGCATGTTCGGGATTGAAAAAAATATATAGAATTTCGTTCATAAAAATGATGATTACATTAACTTTGTGTGGCTTTAACTCTATCAATATACCGTATACCCGCGCATAAACGTGCATGCACTTATAAGTAAAAATCGCTTGTTTTAGGGATGTTTTTAAATTGTTTTATGTTCGAATATAAGTGCATGCACTTGTTTTCGAAAACTAAGTGCACCGCTCGCCCTCATTTAGCCGATTATTGTTAGGACGCCAAAATTATTAAAATAAACTTTGCACTCATCTAAACAGATTATTGTGGAGTACTAAATCCGCGAAGAAAAAAATAATGCACAAGTGGGCGACAGCAGTTCACAAAGGGTGGGAGAGTGGGGAGGCGTCATGTCAGTGGGGAGAGACTCCGTGGTTGGACAAGTCTTTAATCTCATTCAATGAGAACGTTATGTTTTTACAACAATGATCATGTCTTGAGCACTCCTAGACAGAGGTGTGGACGTAACTATTGACGATAGCTGTGAGGATGAAAACATGCACTATATGGAATGATGGCATCTGTTAGAACAGTGAAGATTTTTTTGCGCCTGACAACTAGACTTATATTTATATAGTAAATGCAAATATTTTATTTCAAGGTCATTTCACGTGTTTTCGAAAACTAAGTGCATCTTCAAATATAAGTGCATGCACGTTTATGTGCGGGGATACGGTACTTGCAATGGTCTATATTATGTATTTCATTCTGTATTAGGATGATTACAAGTAAAGAAATACTGTTTCTATGACTTTTTATAAAATTGTGAATTTCACGTTTTTGGCTTGAAAACTTAAAAAAACCATAATTTTACAAATCGATACTTGAAATAAATTGACTTCGTAAAAAAAGAAGCATTTGCTGAGATGGAATCACATATCAAATCTTTGGCACCCGCTTGGCTGAGTCTTGTAGCCCCCCTACTAACATGAAACATAAAAGTCAACTAGGGTATGCTGATACTTTAATGTTTTTTTTTCTATAAAGAGCTCATTATGGGGTAAAAAATGGGTAACACCAGAATTATAATATATTTTTACAAAATATGTGATAATAAAAGCATACTAGATGTAACTTGAGTAAAAAAAATATTCATGGCTGAGTGTTATAGCCCCCCTACTAACATGAAACATGAAAGTCAACTAGGGTATTCTGATACTTTAATGTTGTTTTTTCTATAAAGAGCTCATTATGGGGTAAAAAATGGGTAACACCAAAATTATAATATATTTTTACAAAATATGTGATAACAAAAGCATATTCGATGTAACTTAAGTAAAAAAAATATTCATTAAATTATATATATATCTATTCTTGGCGCCATTTTGAAAAATTGCTATAAAACGGTCATTTGAATTTTTACGTCTTGGAACATTTTTCTGGTCATTCTCAAGCACGTTCAGCGCATAAAATAATGAAGAATTTTGGTCAGTGCATTGTGATCCGCTGGGCGTGCGTCAGAATTTGTTGAAGATGAGAACGCCTGAGGAACGTTATTCATTTATTGTGTGCACACATTTTCTCCATGTTAAAAAATGTGAGCGTTTTTCCAGGTGTTAATTTTGACGCCAGAAGAACATCAGACCAACGCCAGTCTAACGTTAGGCACAAGTAGAGCACACGCTCTAAATTTGTTTTGTTTTCGTTGACCGAGGTTTGTCCAAGTCACACATAAACGACGCACAGTCTACGCATGAAAAAAAACAAAAATAACAATTTGAATCCGGGTTGTGAAAAACGTCGCAAGCTGATAACGAATGCACAACGTGTTTCCAACGCAAAGAGTGAACTTGCTAACGCGGTGGACGCACATAGTGAGCATTGAGCCCCAGAATGCTAATGTCGACAATCATAGTAATTTTTGTCAGTTTGTTTTGTACATATGTAACCATTTTTAAGAGAAAAAATGTTTCCTTAATTTATGATAACATTATATGTTTGGACATAATTTCGACAAATTAAAAACAAATTCTGCACTTAAACCGTCTATTGTGTGAAACACCACTTTAATGACTAAAAATAAAATGTCGTTCTTCAGCTTGAGCGCTGGGCGTACTGCCGGCATGTGTCCAGCGCTTGCTTCGAGCGCTCATCCAGCGCAGGGCAGGCGTGTTGCCCGCGACTGCCCAGCGCCCTCAACGGGCAGCCATGTGATACAAAGGAGACGTATTTGGCGTTGATATGACGTTGTTCTATAAACCCGACGTGTTTCTTGCGATCTTCTGGCGTGTACATGTATGCGTTCATATGCGTTCAATATTTTAAACATATCCCACTTCCTGTTGCGATTACAGGGCGCACAGAAATATGCGTAGCGTTAGTATAGTGCGCTCCACGAACCAGTAACGAGTGCTAACGCACGACCGACGCACGACAGACGCTCTAGCAAATAAAAAATCATTTTAGCGCGTGGGTCGCGCGTCGACTATGTCTGACAGAGACTCACGGCTAGGAAATACCTAAAAAATTCAGGCACTGAGCGCGCATATAACGCCAATCTAACGTGTTCCTAGCGCATGTCCAGCGAACATATAACGTGTTATCGAGCGTGCTAAATGATCTCTAACTTATTCGTGCAACGCGCTGGTGATGCGCTATGCATTCGCTCGGAGCGCGGTAGCACAACGCTGTGTATTCGCTAGTTTATGCGCCTGATTTATTTAGAAAACGCTGTATATTAAACTCGCTAGCTCTTGTCATATCCTGACAAAATTCATGGACGCACAACGATGCACTGCTCTATTTTT
The DNA here is from genome assembly GCA_964017125.1 of Flabesymbios commensalis. NCBI lineage: Eukaryota > Metazoa > Annelida > Polychaeta > Terebellida > Flabelligeridae > Flabesymbios > Flabesymbios commensalis. The sequence continues at coordinate 33,544,618 of OZ024914.1, forward strand.
TGTCACTCAAGACGTGGGCTGTGCGTCGTGTATATGTGACTATCAGGGACAAAATAACAAGCTACCCCAGCCAACACATTGCTCATTTAGTGCTGTACCATTGTCTGCGACGCTGGCCCAACGTTAGGCCAACACTGGGTGGACGCCTCGTGTATTTTGTGATGTAATTAGAAGCAAATGATATTATCCTGTATTAGTTTTAAAAAGTAATAAATACTTAAATACTGCATAATGTGAATTCCCAGTGGATGTTTTTAAGATTCAAAGATTCACACACGCCAGTGGAAAGAAAACAATAATGCAAGTTACCACACATTTAATTTGAATAAAAAAAATGTTTCATCATAAAAATATCGTCGATGTATAAATACTAAGAACTACACATCACAGCTCCTAGCAAAATGTTCACGTTTTGTCTCATAAGGATGAAGGGCCCGAAATATGTCGCAGTCATTCAACATTATGCTATCCAACATCAATAGATAAGACGCTGTGCTCTGACAAACATGTATTAATAACATACCAAGTAGGCGGCCCAACTCAGCAGACACAAAACGTTGAATCAATGTTGGATTAGCGTTGGCCAATGGTCGTAGACATATTCTTGTGTCTGCGTCTGATATTCTACCCTTAATTTGATCGGAGTAGAATAATAGACTTGGACCGAATAGTACGTTAGGAGCTATTACATTATGTAAATGTAAGCGCTGTAGCCTCTTTTTAGACCTATTGCTCAACTCATTGCGATACACTCAGGCATTTACACTGACCAGTAAATTTAAAATATAAATCCTTGACCCATAGATCTAGCCTAATCCATGCTAGGCCTATAGCATAGAGCACGTGAGTTCCATTTTGTCAGTTATGTTTCGTTAATTACCAAGATTACAGTAAACCACACCATATACACGCTTAAATTGTATTTAAAATTGATCGAAAATGGGCTACATCATGATTAAAGTCTTTAAGATCGTGCTTATTTTGTCCCCTTCTTTAAGGTGTATGTACTGATTCAGGTGTACCCCCTACCACACATACACTGAAATATGCACTGACATTCGATGAATAATACATGTTATATGGTATCAATTAATATAAAATATGTATATTGACGACATCAAGAGCCGAAAAATACATTAACTAAAAAAAAGGTAAAGGTGCAGGTTTATAGTCTGTTATCAAGTATTTCATCCGACTTTTACATTTTCACCCCCTGGTCACTGGACCTGTTTGCCATCTCAACTCCACAAAAAGCATACAGTCCTACAGCAATTTAGGCGCATTGGACTCATATTACACATTGCCATATCCAGCTTGATTAGGCACAGGCATCTCAGGCCGTACGTGATTTGCCCGCATCACATAACGTTACCAAACCCATAGAAATGAAATTTCTCATTTCGCCGCTGAAATGTTTCCACTGCGTAGTAGTACCAAAACATAGATTATCAACGGTCTATAATTTTTATGAAAAAAATCGACCTTATTCATATATTGGAGATTTCTAAAAGTGCTTATTTTTGCTTGCAGTAAAATGTGCTGTAGTGTCTTATTTTAATTCAACCTTAGTAATTTGTTAGATCAATGCAACTATGTTAGATATTTTATGTTGTAGCCGTGAACGTTTAGATCAGTCTGAATCCTACCATATGGACCTCTTAGCATATATGTTCTAAAACATATCGCAACATATCATTGTTTTAAATGACTCGGATTCAGAAATTCCAATACTCAAGATTTAGAGTATTATAGTAATAACAAACAATTTAATCAACTGTTCTTATTATGTGGAAATTACATTTAATCAAAAACATTGTGTGAACCAAGATTCATTTTCTATTTTACAACTCTTAACTCTTAAAACTCTTCAAATGTATATGAACAATTTAGATGTATGTTTTACTGTAGTTTGTATAACGGAAGCTTGGTTAAATAATGCTAATGTAAATACATATGAACTTCCAGGTAATCTACATCAATTCGATTATCGTACAAATAAAATTAGAGGTGGGATGTCTATATTTATTAAACATAATGTTGAAAATAGAACTAGAAACTGATCTAAAAATTCCAAATAATTTTATTGAGTCTCTTTTTATAGAAATACCGAAAACACCATATCGCGTATGGGGTAACACAAGTATCAATACTGGGTCCATTATTATTTTTGCTATATGTGAATGACACTGCTCAAGTTTCTTCTATTTTATTTCTAATTCTGTATGCAAACGATACTATTTATTACTACAAGGTAAATGTTTGAATACACTGATAGAAAAAATGAATCTGAAACAGCAAAAAAATGTTGAGTGCTTAAAAAGTAATAAATTATCTTCAAATATTGATTGACAAGACACACTATATTATTTTCAGATCCATTAGAAAATGTCCAGTTACTACAAAGCATCTAAAAATCGACAACGAAAATGTAAAGCATGTAAAAGATACACAATTTTTTTGTGTTATGATTGATGAACACTTAAACTGGGCAAGTCATATTAGAACTATTAAATGTGAATTAGCTTGTGGAATTGGTATATTGTGTAAAGCTACAAAAGTACTCAAATCATCAAATTTACTAACTCTGTATAACAGTTTTTTACTTCCATATATTTGTTATTGCATAGAAGTGAGAAATAGTGCATGTGATAAATACATATCGTCATTATTTAAATACAAAAAAGGGCTGTCAAGATTATTACTTCGTCGTCCTCATTGGCTCATACTTCACCGATATAAGAAAAATTGGCTATTTTAAACATATATAAAATTTATAAGTTTAAAATTGCAATATTGATCCTAAAGTTATATCTGAAATGTTTGCGAAAAACTATGCAACGCATACTTAGTTTACCAGACAGAGTGATTATTTGAATGTACCGATTATAAAAACAACTACTTTACAAAAAAACTATTTTGTATACAGGAGTTACTATATAGAATTATCTACTCAATAAAATTATCACCAATTGTTCTATTACCACATTTAAACACGGTTTGAAGAAATACTTAATAAATAATGACATTCCATTAACCGATAGAAAACTATAATATTGTGATTTATTTTGTGTTTATTTTGTGTCGTCGTCTCGGAGTTGAGATGTCATGCGTGCACATCATGTGGGTGGTGTTGGGCAGGGGGGTTGCCCGGCTGACATGGTGCTTTGGAGCGATGGCGGCTTGGTGCTGTACCACCGTCTACGACGTCGGTCCGGCTTTGACCTGGCATTGGTTCGATGGTCGGTGTTTGCTGAGTAACTCATCCTGATGTGATATGGGACCCCTTGAGGTCTATGTCATCCTTCTCTAGACGCAATATGTTGCACTTTGCACAGTTACTCATTTTATTCATATGTTTCTAATTCATGATAGATTATGAGAGGGCGCATAATACGTTCAGTATTCTGTCCTCTTTTGTCATTGAGTCTCATCATTTTGTATGAATTTTACCATTATCATTATGTATCTGAATTGTTGTACTCGGTGACAAATAAATACATGATAAATTAAATTGAACAAGCAAAATTATGTTTTGTATGAGTAACACAAACTACCCTACGTGATTACGTAACGAAAATTTAGACTTTTGAATATCATTATTTATATGTTGTTTTTAATTATGTGACAGCACTGAAGTGAGTGTTGTGGTAACATTCATCAATTTTTTTATTAGGTCCCTTGTGAACAGTGTAAATACCGTTACGTAATCACAAAATTTACCGTTACGTAACGGTTACGTTATCACAAAAATGACAAATATTATGCAATTATCATTCAATTCTTAATATTATTCGTTCTGTATTGCCATAGTACGCACAAGGAGCTGCATGAGTTGAAATATAAATGCTGTGCATATAGTTATATCAATATTGCCATTATGTAATCACATACATGACAAATAGGTCACAATATGTCGAACACAGGTTGTGTTAATTTGATCTAAAATTAAATTACTGCGTAATAAAATGCGTTTACATATATGCGTTTACATACAGAGGTCAGATATGAAATATTCTGTGAAACTCAATGACCTCGACCTCCTTTGTTTTCACCGATCTGGCTAATACAATGAAGTATGGGGAAGGGTTCTTATATAACCTTGTTTTCACCGAGTGACGTTACTGCGCTTCACATGATAAAGTATGGGGAGGGGGTGTTATATAGCCTTGTTTTCACCGAGTGACGTCACTGCGTCTCACAGAATTGAAAAATATATTGTCTCTAACGTGTCGGAGCACGTATGAGTCCAATCCAAAAAAAACAGTTTTTATCTACAGTGTAATGGCGGCTATATTTTGTCCATTTTTTTAATTGTTAAAATTATTATATTTTCTACAGAATTATATTTTACTGGAAAATTTGCATTAAAAACCCATGTTATTCAGAATGCATATGCTACTGTAAGGTGTTTAAATCATATGGAGAAAACAAAAGGGATTGAGCTCAATTCAGTGCGATAAAGCTAACTTCATTAGAATAGCATAACATGCTGAATGATGATTTATAACATGTACTTATATACTAAACTGGTCCATGCTAGCCATTACTAAATAAGATTACTAATAATGATTATTGACACCATCTTCCACAGAGGCGCTTCAAACCAAATCATAGTCAAGAATACTGTCCAAGGTCAGTCATAGGCAGCAAAGTAAGAGCAACATGAGGTCAGACTACTAGGATGAAAAACAAGATACAAAGAAATGTGTCTTTATTTTGCAGGAAGAGAATTCCAGAGGTATTGAGCAACAACATAGAAAGCACGATAACCAGCCTTGGCTTTATGAGCGCGAGGTCGAATAAGCTCTCTAGTTCCTGAGGCACGGGTTCTTTGTTTTTCTGCCAATGACAATAATTCTCGAAGGTAGACAGGCTGATTAGTATGGAGTGTTTCATAAACCAAATTGTTAATTTTGAAATCAATTCTGTACTTGACTTCGAGCCAATGCAACGAATGGAGAACAGGTGTTATATGGCAGAACTTAGATGTTTTACATACGACTCGAGCTAATGAGTTTTGCACTCGCTGTAACTGTTTCGTGTATTTGTCATCAACATTAAAATTAAGTAAGAAGTAATCCAGTCGGCTGGTGATTAAGGAATTTGCAATCATTTTAGCGGTGTCCATAGAAAAGTGTCTTCTGATTCGCATCAAATCACGAATATGATAAAAACAGGATTTACAGATCTGTCTAATATGATGATTAAATAACCTTAATTCACTATCAAAGGTGTCTCAGATGTTACGTGCCGAAGAAGGTGGTGATATATCATGATTTAAAATAGAGGTAGGAAAACGAGACAAAATGTTTTTGCTGTTGCTTAGAGCCAATCAACAATAATTCAGTTTTTGATAGATTTTTCAATTATTGAGGATAGAGGTGTAGGGTACAGCGTGAATATAATTGGTGCAAGTACTGACCCCTGAGGAACACCGAACTTTATGGTGTAACTATCAGATATATTTTCACCTATTTTGACCGTCTGTCCTCTATCATATAAATATGACTGGATACAGCCCAACGCTATACCAGAAATGCCAAACCGGGATAAAAAAAAGGTTGAGGGGTGCAACATGGCAGGCTGTATCAAACGCAGCCGATATATCCAACAAATTCAATACAGTTACCCTCTACTTTTCAATGGTGGTAGATATGTCATTGATTAGATTGATATAATATACCAGTCACAGAGTCTCATCATCCTATTGAATAAAAGGAATACCTATGTAGTAGGGAACTTAAGGTGGGTATATGAAATACGGCGCTCGCTCAACATCGCGCCCGGTTTATAATTGGATAGGTGACCGCCTGGTGTTATAGGTGCTGTATACACTCATGGGGCTCCGAGAACCACGTAAATCAGATGGCTCGTCTGACTGAACTAGAGTTGGACGTAAACGAACCTCAATGGACGTGGGCGTAGTTCCCATCCAGCGAGACCCCAGAAAATCCACAATGTGTGAGTACTTGGCACATAAGGCGAATTTGCCTGGAATGAAAATAGCTTAATGCGCCTCAAGGGCAGCTCAGCTGTATATCTCCCAGGAGACTGAGTAGTAATTTGAATGATAACAGGTCTTGCTAAGTTACTCTCGATGTTCAGCGCTCTGAACAGCCTCCGGCTGGATACATGCGCTATATAAGATTTCATTCATTCATTCATTCATTCATTCATTCATTCATTCATTCATTCATTCATTCATTCATTCATTCATTCATTCATTTTAAACACACCTTATGCAAAGTGTTTGGGCATTTGTAAGCAAGAACGGTCGTCAACAAATCAGAATGGCCATAAACTGTTTGTTATATTCTAAATGAAGTAAATCGGCACATAAAGCTCTAGCATGTCAAGTGGATCTCAACATAAAAAGTAAAGGTTATCTCGGGAACGCATAAATGTAAGTGGAAGTATCGATACAATCATTAGTTCCAATTAGTGCTGCACTGCATTCATTCTTTTCTTTTCTGTGTCGCTGTGAATTTCACATTTATTCCAAACATATAGCCTAGCCTAGCGCATAAAAAAAATCAGTTCTTCCCAAGGACTCGTTTATTTCTAGTAACCCATGCAATGAAAACAGCATCCCTTGTCTATTGTTCGTGTCACAGATTTTCGTTCTTAGACAATGTCCAGTCAATTTGGCAGCAAATGTCCTATGGGAAATTTGTCAGGGGTCGGGACACACATACGACATGAAGGTATACTTGTGTGGGTGCGCGCGCTGACCAGTAAAATCCCAGCACACGTGAGATACACTTACCTATTGTTGGTTCAATGATGGGCCTGCGTCGTAGACGTTTGCCCTTCATTGAGCCAGCAATAGGTCAGTCTGTGCTGGGATTTGTCTCGCAGACATTGATTCATGGCCGCGCCAACGTTTGTGATATCGGCCTTGTCATACGCCAACATTTCTCCAGCATTTGGATCTAAGGGATAATGGAGATGAAGACCTGCTGGCATCCAGAGAGGCAAGGGACTCAATCCCGTCATACACAGCGCCCTCTCGTGGCAGCGGAAGCACGTCATCGTGCGTCACACAGACTGTCACCAACGACAGGCGCCGTCTAGCGACTCAGACTGGCATGAATAATAATCTTGCCACGAGGGTCAGCAGTGGTCAGTTCTACAGTCCCACGAGAAAACCGTCTCTTTCACGTTTCATCTACATAAGTTACCTGCAAATATGGCACTCGTCCTACCCCATTTACCTCAGGCCAAAAGCTGTGACCCACAATTTCAGATAAACTATTAAGCGACATTATATTTTTAAACAAACAAATGAAAATTATTTCGAGAATATATTTTATTTATATGGGTACTAAGGTTGATTAATTGACGCAAATCACCCAAAATTTTTCGGTGTAGCTCTATGTCATAGGATTCGGTATTGTTTTATAGATGAGCGAGGTTACAACCAAATTAGTATTGAAATATTTTTAGATAATATTATAAGATATAACTAAGGCGATGAAGTTAACTAAGGCACATCACATTGCTAGCGCGCCTAAAGAATAAATTGGGGAGTAATTTAGTCACACTATTTGTTTGCTGGACATGCGTTAGAAACACGTTAGATGGGCGCTATATGCTCGCTCAGTGCTGTCTTTTTTGTGCTATTTTATAAATTTGAGGCTCAGTCACACATAATCGACGCACGACCGATGCACTGAAAATTGACATTTTTACTATAGAGCATTGGTCGTGAGTCAGCACTCGTTACTGGTTTGTGGAGCGTGCTGAGCCAACGCTACGCATATTTTTGCGTGCTCTGTTAGCGTCAAAAGAATTTGGGCATGTTTCAAATAATCAACGCATGAGAACGCATCAATGTAAACGCCAGAAGACCTCCAGAAGCCCACGGGGCGCGCAAGAACCACGTCATATCAACGCCAGATACGTTTCCTTTGTATCACATAGTTGCCCGTTAAGGGCGCCGGGCAGTCGCGGGCAACGCGCCTGCCATGCGCTGCATCAGCGTTCAAAGCCAGCCCTGGGTACACCCGGGCTGTTCGCCCAGCGCTTGAGCAATAGGCTGTGACTGTGTTATTTCTACAGATTAACCTTTAGAGCTTTGAAGACAGATATTTAATTTTAAATCATTTGAGAAAGTGTTTCACACGATACACGGCTTTAGGTGCAGATTTTTTTTCGATTTGTCGAAATTAAGTTAATGTTGTCTTAAATTTAGAACATCATTTTTTCTTTTAAAAATGGTTACAAATGTACCAAACAAACTGACAAAACCTACTATGATCGTCGACATCGGTGTTCTAGGGTTTAATGCGCACTTTATGCGTTCAATGCGTTGGCATAGCGCTGTTGATTCGCCCTTTTGTTTGAAACACGCTGTGCATTCGCTGCCAGCTTGCTACGTCTTTCACAATCGGGACTCAAATTATTATTTTTATTTTTTTCATGCGTGGACTGTGCGCCGTGTATGTGTGACTTTATGTCACTGTGTCTAACATTAGACAGCTGGCGCTGGTCTGACGTTCTTCTGACATCTACATTCACACGTGGAAAAACGCTCACATTTTTTAACTTACTGAAAATGTGCGCAGAGGTTGACGCATACAATAATTGAATAACGTTCATCAGGCGTTCTCGTCAAATCATCAGCGGATTCTGACACACGCTCAGCGAATCACAACGCACTGACCAAAATTTTTAGTGCGCTGGACGTGCGTGAGCGAATGTGTTACTGGGCCTTATAATAATCACAATGGGGCATTGTAATCTTATTTTTTAATAGGGTGTGTCTTATCCTAATCTTAAAATGCTATATCATATCATCAAAATATCCGAAAATTAAGATGTATTTTTGTGGAGTTAAGGGCCATATTTAAACAACAATATTGACTGCAGAGTAAGCAAAATATGCCACCATCATTAGCAGATTGCAATTGTTTAATTATATTGTGCATTACTTTAATGATGTGGGATATTAATAATTTTTGTTGGAAATGATAACCCCGACAAAACACTTAAATGGATTGGCCCAGGCTAAAATCATAAAAAAACAGTTAGGCTTTTTTGTGCTGCGCATTCACCAGTCAGGCTAGATATAGAGACGAAATTCCCGTATTTCTAATTTTTGACATGGTTGTCAATAATTAGAAATTAGGAATCTCGTCTCTATATCTAGCCTAACTGGTGAATGTGCAGCACAAAAATTAAAAAACTTTTGCAGTTCTAGTCTATGGACATACATCATATGGTCATAGTGAGAAGCCAAAATAAAATCACCGATTTTTCTATGATTTTTGCCTGGGCCAGTCCTTTTAAGCTTGTCTAAACTGAAGTAATGGAATTTTTTGCTGTTTAGCCTACTCATGTAGGCCTATACCCTAACCGTTAAAATACCTTAAAAGAAAACCCTCTGTGATATTTTCATGAATAATGTACAGTAACATGTACTTTGCTCCTAGTGTGTCCTTTCATGGAGAGAATTAATGAATCAAATATTTGTCATTTGTCATTAAAAGAGCAACGTAGAAAATTAAATCAATTAGAGTGTTTTTAAAGTATTTGTACATGAACAAAACCCCCGTTTTTGTGCATGTTTCTTCGGTTCTAATAATCTAAATACAACAATAATGCAATAGTCTACATTCAACAAGTTTTATTAGGTGACTATTATCCGAATTCTTAATAAAAACAAACTAAGGGGTTCATAGACCCGGACCACCTCTGTACACCCCAAATAGTCTGCAAATAAACAAAAATACTGCTTAAAAGCTCCAGGTAGGCCTACTCCATATTGCACTATAAAATATTTACACAGGAACAGGCGCGTTTGAAAATCTAGAAGTTGTAATGTGTACAGTGTCATATATATTTGCCAAAAAAGTTCTGATATATAATGTTATTATTGCATTCTGTGATGATTGGCAAATAAGATGGCGACCATGTTAATTTATGCAAATTAGACTTGACACGGCTATGAAATTTCAATCCTGATTATTTTGACACAATATACATGTTTCTATCTTCATTTGTTCCAAAGTTACGATGCATACTATATTAATCGTTAAATCACATGGCGGTCATCTTAGATTTATGCAGAATAGGCCTTTGTCATCATTATAAATGTGATCGCATAGTGTGGTCAATGCAATTCTGAAAATGTTGATACCTTATTCATTTTTCTATTTTTATTTTTTTGAAAGTTATGAGGCATAATATGATAATTGGAAAATCATATGGCGGCCATCTTGTATTTATGCAAATTAGGCGTGTTATAAAGGAGGATGTTTGTTTTTAAACTAATATAACAAAGCGTTTTCTAAGGGGTCACTGTGCAAAAAAAAACACCAATACAATTACCATCTAATATGATATGGGACTGCATAATTGAATATATTAAAATAAAATGGCGGCCATTTTGATTTTGATTTTTGACTACCTAAATCTTAAAATTCAGCTTGGAAAGGACTTTTTTCGAATTCAGCACACCCGATATAAGTTAAAAAAACATGCTTTCCAACTTTTCCTCAAAAATGTCAACAGCAATGTTAATACATACATTAATCTCTTTTTGTGCCTAGTCTAAATAGCCACACTCGGGATGACAAACTACATGTACCAATGCCAAAGAGATTTTATCCGCCATGGAGTTTGGCTTAGATACTGCAGCCTGTGTATGGGGGAGGGGTAAAGGACAGCCTTCAATGTTATTGTCTTGCGTTATTTGGAATTCATAAATTTAGTTTTGCAAAATATTGCATTTCTTACTTACTGTCGGGATCCATTCTCGCTAAAAATGTGCCCCAAGTGATCTACTATCAAGAACATGTGGGTGATTTTGGAGCAATTGTTGACTAATACAGGCGGAGGTGATGATGATCACGTAAACCACACGCCTCTAGAGGCGCAAACATATTGTGAAAGACACAATAGTTATATGAGTGTTCAAAATCGCCAGATTCTCAGTTTGCGCCAAAATTAAGCAATGCCATAACCAAAAATAAGTTTTAATTCATTGCACAGTCAATCAGTTGACACAATGTTTCACAATGTTAAATGTGGTGTCTAACGAATGCACGGAACTAATGTTATTATGGGCATAATTATAGTCAAATAAGTGGCACGTATGACAATCAAATAAATAATAGTACATTACAATTATTCACATTAACCCTTTCAAGTCTTTATTTATCATTGTAATCTTAATCTACTACAAGCAACAAATTTCTGTCGCAACTCTCGTGTTGTAGTGGGTGAAAATGACCTGAATCTGGGGACAAATGAAAAAAAGTATTGTTATCATGATTATTGTTACAACAGTTCCATGAAAATGTTCGTTCTAAAACCCGTAGGTGTATAGTAGGAAATTAAGTCATTCTTCAGAGATGGAACACATCGAACCGATGTTGATCTGCTCTAGCATTGTATTGCAATCAAATTATTCAGTTCCACCTTAACTGTTTTTAAAATACACCTGTGAATTTTTATATCAAATCTTCTAACATATCTGCCTGTTTTGTGTAGGCCCAATATAAGTCGAAGAAACAACTGAATTACGTAAGGTAAGATTCGTAGATCCGAATATACGTGTCGTTCGTACATTCGAATCTTCGAATCTATCGAATTCCGTTCTTCCCCCTTGACATACATATCAGATATGCTGATTTGAATCTCTGACCAGAGGGACATACGTACAGCTGTGAGAAGCTGTGTACAGAATAGTCAACTAGTGACACCAGCTGCAACAATAAAGAGAAACATTCATGGTTTGGGACTTGTTCCGTGTCTCTCGACGCCATCATGAAAACATATCTGGTTTGATTTTGAATGACAGCAATGTTTGCTGTCGAAGCAGTGTACCTGCAAAGCAAAAGCATCGGGGTCACTGTTGGCCAACCTCTTGCATTGATCAACATCTTCACTTCGCTGAAACGAACACAGTCATCAGTGCGAAAACACTGCCAAAATGGCGGACACGATCTAGGCGTTAATTGGTGCAGGATTTTGGAGGCGGAGGCGCGATGTGACAAGGCAAACCTGTCTACACTGGTTGAGTTGACCATTCATCACGGGACCACCTGTCATAGTGGCACAGAGACTGGACCTGCTGGCACTGTCCCTGATGACCATTATCCTCGTCATACCTCTCAGTAAAATGAGGTCGCTGCTCCAGTGCCCCCACTCACTGATATATAGTGCAAGAGCATTAGTGAAAAAAACACAGGAACCTGGAATAAAATTGCAGAAAGCTGATTTTTTCAGGAATGATACCTGGACATCTCCCCAGACGAATTCCGAAGAGGCCCCAAAAATCCCCCTTGTGCATTTTTTTTAATTCAAGATGGCCGCCAGCATGTAACGTCATTTTCGAAAAACAGGGGTATACCCTAATTCCTCACCTTTGTAGTTATAAAAAAAATATTTTGGTGTCTCTACTTATGTTCTAAGGCACTAAGAGTTTATCCAGAGGATCAGAAATGATATCAGCACTTTTCTCAATAACAAAAATCCAAGATGGCTGCCATATTGTTCTGAATATGTTAAGCGATCTCTAAAAAAACCACGAAAATATGAGATATCTATCTCGTTGTTGAACCTAAAATGTATTTTTTGGCCAAACCCATGGAATCTAGCACTTATTTAGATCACCATTATTTTATTATATTGAATTTATCAACATAAATACCACATAGTAGTTAATTCAAAATAACACCAGGTAACGCCATTTTTTTTAAAAAAAGGGGTATACCCCAATTCCTCACTTTTGATGTTAAAACAATGATTTTGGTGTATCTACCTATGTTTTAAAGTACAAGGAGGTTATCCAGATGATTAGAAATAATATCAGTACTTTTCTTAATACCACAAATTCAAGGTGGCCGCCATAATATTTTGTTAAGCGATCTCTTAAAAAACCCGAAAATATGCGATAACTATCTCGTTTTTGAAACTAAAACCGATTTTTTTAGCGGAACCCATGGAGTCTAGAACTTATTTAGATGACCATATTTTATTATATTGAGTTTATCGACATGAATCCCACATGCTATTTATTTCTACCTTGGTGGGTGACGCTTTGGAGTGTTTTCGAACTGCTTTCCCACCAGAAATGTAGATTGAGATTTGTCAAGTTAACAAATTAATCTCCGGTGAATAATGAAATTATTGCGTTTCAATCATTCGAGCTGTCAGTTACTACATGTTTGACCAATACAAAAGAGCACATCGTTGTACAATATAGTCTAGATTTGTGAGATCCCCCCCCCCCCTTTGAACAAGCCACTCTGCACCCGCAACCCATTCTTTGTTGAACTCTTTCAGATTGCGTTGGTGACAAACGGCCATAATGTCATATCCTATCATATTCTGACATTCTATGGTCACATTAAAATATTGTAGTGTCATATTCAGTCACATTAGAGTGCCGCCAAGCCTGCCATATCTTGATTTGATAATGTCATATCCCATCATAAAAAAATGAATATCTTGACATTCAAATCTTATTGTGTGATATAAAAGGACAACATTTGAACATTATAATACCATCTCATGACGTTAAAGTGTCATATTCTGATACATTACAGTCCAATATCCTGGCATAAATATGCCAGATCCTGACTTCAAACTGTTTTTTATGTTTTTCCTATTTTAATGTCATAATCCGACAAGTCTATTATACAATATTCGATAATAAATAAAATGTTTGTCATTATAATGACACATCATCACAATCCAATGTTATATTGCGACCTCAATGTGTCATTTCTTCAATGTATAAAGTCATATCATAATATTTAAGTACCATATCCTAATAGTCAAATGTCATAGTGATGTTAAAATGATATATCACGAAATTGTAATGCATTTCGTGATAACATGATGCCATATCTTTTCATTTAAATACAGCAACGTGATGTTTAGCCACTATATGCTGCCTTTATAATGCTGTATTGAGCCATCATAACGTGATTTTGCTATATTAAACACCAATGTCTGGACATTATGTTACATATCATGATATTAAAGTGACATATCCTGATATCATATTCATATATCCTGACATAAAACTATCATATCCTGACGTTAAACTGTCACATCCTCTAATTTGATGTCATATTCTGACATTTTAATGCAATATCACATTGCAATATCATACAATGTCATATATTTATTACGTAATACACTAATATTCAAATAAAATATCTGAATATTCTAATTTATAATCCAAGGTATTTATTACCATTTTCAGGAAATTGACCAAATTACGTAGGCCTATAGATGACCAAACTCTGCCAGTAAAATGATGTGATTTAAAACATTTTCTTTTTTAGTAGTACATGTAAATAAACAACAGTCTCGTAGGACACGTGTTCAAGCTGGTGTAATATTGTACTTAGCTCTGTTATTATGTACATTCACACAAAATTAGCTAATATTCATATCCTAGAATAATCACAACTAATACTTAACCAAAATCGAAAAGCATTTTATATAGGCCTACTATATATAATACCTACATTGGAATTAGCCGCTGGGTTTGAAACTGGAATTTCTTACGCTATCTCAAACTTCAAATGAATAAAAAATACCGTTATATTTAAAAATGAGACATGTTAGAATTTTTAATCCATGATTTCTGACATATGATATTTTGTAAATTTGATAAATCTATATCTATATTCCCATATGAAAAAGCAGTTGGACATCGCCTTATCGTGGCACCTGCGCTAAAAGAGCTTACCAATATAGCAGCCATGTTGGATTTTATGTTGATAAGCACATTCTATTAAAAAAATTGGTGATGGAAATATATTCTAGATTTCATGGCTCCGAAAAAAAGTTTCAACAACATGATGATTATGGCATGTAAATGATTTTCTGAGGGGAGGGGGAGGCTTGACATAATGGTCGCCATCTTGGATTTGTGGAGATAAGAAAAGGAATGATCCTGTTGATGAGCTTTTTGTGCCCTAAGACATGTGTAGAGTCACCAAAAAAAATTTTTTAACTGCAAAAGTGAGGAATTGGGTATACTCCTGTTTTTTTTAAAACATAACGTTATATGGTGTTACATAACATTAAACTATGTGGGATTTATGTTGATAAATTCAATATAATAACATATTGGTGATGTAAATATGTGCTAGACTCCGTGGGTTTAGACAAAAAATACATTTTAGGCTCAACAACGAGACATTTACCTCATATTTCCGTTTTTTTTAGGAGATCGCTCAACATACTCAGTATATCAATATGGCGGCCATCTTGGATTTTTGGTATTGAGAAAAGTACTGATATCATTTCTGGTCATCTGGATGAACTCTTTGTGTCCTTAAACATAAGTAGAGACACCTAAATATTTTTTTTTAACTGCAAAAGAGAGGAATTATGGTATACCTCTGTTTTTTCGAAAATGGCGTTACATGGTGGCGGCCATCTTGAATTAAAAAAAATACACAAGGGGGATTTTTGGGGCCTCTTCGGAATTCGTCTGGGGAGATGTCCATGTATCATTCCTGAAAAAATCAGCCTTCTGCAATTTTATTCCAGGTTCAAACCTAATGCTCTTGCGGAATAACCACGGATCAGTTTGTATCGTCACCAGCAGGTGACGGTAGTTGTCTGCTACAAAGATATCTCAAGGCGGGCAAATCGTAAACAGCCAAATGTGATTTATTTTTTTACCAAAGCTGAGATAAATCGGTCCAAGTCTAGTTTTCTACCCCCGACCAATCTAACAGTGGCTCAGCCTGTCACATGACGAGATCAGCCAATCATCGCCGTCATTCAGTTGGTATTTAAATTGGGGGGGGGGGGGTAGAATACCATTCTCTGGCCGATAAATCGTATTTTAAAGGCACATGCCCAGGTCTAACATGATAAAAAATCGGTGATTTTATTTTGGCTTTTTAATATGACCATATGATGTAAACATATCCATAGACTACAACTGCAAAAGTTTTTAAATTTTTGTGCTGCGCACTTATCAGTTAGGCTAGATATAGAGACGAAATTCCCATATTTCTTATTTTTGACATGGTTGTCATTAATTAGAAATCAGGAATTTCGTCTCTATATCTAGTCTAACTGGTTAATGCGCAGCACAAAAATCCTGCGATTGAGGGAAAAGGAAAGCACGTCTTCCTCAGCGATATACAATGTCTTTTTTTTGCGTCTGATAATCATGGTAAAGTGGATTCGATAGCGAAATATGTGTGTTATTAATACGCCTGTGCAGATAGAGTATAATATATATGTGCATATTATTCAGTTACCTTTATTTCATTTTAATAAATTAGTGCTGTAAACTCGACTGTTATTACCAAGTGTATTTCTTTAAGAGAACTCTTATGACTCATATTATTGATTACTAGGCTGATAGAGTATACATTTTATGGTAGGATTTAAATATCCATGGTGAAAAATATTGAATATAAAAATAAAAAGTAGCTTTTATAGTTTTTTACCCAAAATATTGCTTGATGTCAAATAAGTTTATTCTAGGCGATTCATCTGAACAACATTGTGTCATTGTCTCGTGAGACTTACCATGAAGAAAACATTATTGTGAATTTGTTGAAACTGGATTTTTATCACCACTGTCAACAATGAACAAAACATATACGTTTCTTGATATAGTAATATAATTTTGTAGACACAAACGATATGTATATGCTTGATTATCAAAAAAATATACTGTTGTAACGTACAAAGGTATGTACCGTGTTACACCTATAATGTTTTTGAGAAAATATATGTAGGCTGTCTATGGTAATAAACATTGCGAAAAAATATACTTTTACAACTACAATACCCACAAAAAACATTGTTAATCAGAAGTAGATGGATAAATGTTTTTGTATTTTTTTTTAAACTATGTAGGCCCTATAGGTTAGAAAACTACAATAATAATGTTATTGTTCCTAGTACATACAATTGTATTTCATTTTTTACAAGTTCAACTGCTTTTTTGACACCAGTGGTCATGAAACCATTCTGTTTTTATAATGATGGATGACTTGCGGTAATTATCTTGTGTATTATTTTCAGTCCGCGGACTGCAGCCAGGAAGGCAGCGGATAAACAAATATTGGCTCTAGATGTTTCATTACAGCACTAGTAGTGTAGTCATTCTGGCAAAATAATCTGGACAAATTGCTAACAAAGGATTTATTTTGGTAGATATAGGTCCCAACTAACATTTCCGAAAAATCCCAAGCAAAACTCCTGTTCAAATTCGTGAAATTGACTAAAACTATTTTTCAATACACAATCGCTTGCGAAAACCTAATTTTTTCAAGTTTTTTTCCATTTTGCAAATGTTAGGTGTCGTTACTTATGTTTTTAGACACCAGGGATCTATTACACCTATCAGTTTGACTTTAAATGCAAAGAATGGTTGATTTCAAATTGAATTAGCGATTTTTCAGAGAAAAATAAAGATGTTTCGAGTGATTTAATTTTTTTTTAAAGTATATGAGTATATGATGTAGTCTTGTAGTCACTGAATCTAAGGCTGGTTTTAAACCTTACAGCGCGTGGACTGATTTTATTCGTCAGAATCTGACGTCTATAAACGTCAGATTCTGACGTCTAAAGTCAATCCCCGCACTGTAAAATATTTCTAATGACCGTAACCCCATAATAAAGGTATTCAAATGAATTAGAACGAGCTGACTAAGAGATTTAGGATGATTTCAAATTGCTTAAACCTTTTGGTCTCCATGATTTCTACAAAATCAATTCAGCGTTGTAAGGGTTAAATAAAGCAACTGTTTAAATTTGTTTTGCCATAGAGTTTTTACGGTATAGTAGGGCTGTTTTCATTTACTTGAAAGTGACAATTCTAGATTTAAATCGATAGATACTGCGGCAGTCGAGTTAATCGATTATGTTGATAATTATTATGACCTGGAAAACTTGCGGGATCCAGCCCAGGTCAACATGCAGAAGTCTATGATTAGTAATACTAGCCGCTGAATGTACCAACGTTACTGTGAGTGAGAGGGCGGGACAGGAAGTCTGAGAATGATGGATGTTGGGTGTGCTTGTGGGCTGAAGAGAAGCCGATTTCCTTAACTTCCGATTTATGGAAACAAATTATCCGATGAACACACCTGACTCACTCACAGCGCATGCATGTCACCTGAAGGCGTAGAGCCGTATAATGTAACCAGACTAATAATGTAACCGGTTACATTATACATCTGATTACATTATATGGTCATTGCGAAAAACCTTAGAACCGTATAATGTAACCAGACGTAATATGTAACCGGTTACATTTTACGGCGCCGTATAATGTAACCGGTTACATTTTACTACGACTGGTTACACTATACGGTCACAGCGTCAACGTATAATCATAGATTAACCATATGTGGTTAATCTATGGTATAATGCAACCAGGGGAGAAAGGTACCATACGAGCGTATAATGTAACCAGTGCCGTATAATGTAACCGGGATAGTTTTCCAAAACGTATATGTTCTGGAGATCATAGTCCGGGGAGTTTTATTATAACTAGTAGCTAGGCCTAAGTTTAAATTAAACTGAGTGAATGGTTATGTCTTCAAGCAGCGTCCGTTCGTTCCTATTCGCATTTATATACGTTAGTGCTTACACTCGCAGTTGGTTATAGATTGACTGGACTATTTATAAATACACCGATCACGCTGGAAATATGCATGATATGAGTCTAGAGCCGCATAACTAATTACAGTTCTTTTTTTCAGAGGGTTCAAAAATGTCATGATACCAATCAATAGATTATTTTATACATTATTTTAAATGGTAGACGTTTTTTTAAATTAAGGAATGACCTTATTCATCAGCTATAGCCGTTCTACGTTTCCATACAAAGAAAAAGACAGTATTATAACTGCTTACTTTAGAGGTGAGTGATCATTATTGACTTTTGAATTTGCATAGCAGTACGGTGATCTTGTGACGATTGACAATCGACATGTATACACCAACCTATAGTGCCATTAAATAGGGTTTGTTATCTGCGAGGAAAAAATGTGAGCTATTATACGTTGTTCACAAACCTGATATGGTGGTTTTGTGAAAATAATCATTTCAAATTAAAACAAAAAAAATAACATCTAAGTCGATGTGAATATAAATCATTGTTGACATTCCACTCAAATCAGTGACCAATCAATCAATCAGCTAAATGAATAATAATAATACCCTTCAAATCTTTCAAAGTGGTTAATGCGTTCCCAAATAAAGCACCGATTATGACGTATTAGGCCTAACATTATTAAGGTATTTTTCATCCATCTGAAGCTGAAATTTGCATCATCAATACTAGTTTCAAATGAATGAAAAATGTTAGATGACAATGCAACACTTACATGTAAACAGTTAAGCAACTCTAGTTATTTATATAGATAGAGATTGGACTCTCTCGTCTCTGTCGCTATTCATCACGACAGTAGGCCTAATAATACTTTTTATTGATCCTCTTTTTCGATATTAAAAATATGTCGTAGTATCGGCCTGTATCTGTGCCAGCCTTCTTGTCCTAAATGAACATTTAACAGCAGGCACTTTTATTTATTTCAAAAAATGATTGTACCCAATCTATGCCAGTTTAAATTTCATCAACATGGAGGAGGTCATTCTTCGATTGCAGATTGATAAAGTAAACAGAAGGACAGGAACAAGCGAATCAGAAATACCAACAAACAGGTAGCGAATGATGGAAAAACTAACGATCCAACGAGTTGAAGAATTAACTGGGGAACGCTATTTGAATTTAAAAAAAAAAATGAACCAACGAATGAAAGAATCAACGAACGAACGAACGAGCGAACGAACAAACAAATAGATGGACTGACAAGCGACTAAACATGCCAAACGGGCAGTAAAGTGAATGAATGGGGTTTATAAATGAATCGGGTTTGAGGTTTTATTTGTTCATATATAGGCTAAATTGGGTCAGGAGAGCCTCAGAATGATGAAATGAATGAGATGACACAGCCCTCTGGACACAGGATTCGAAATTCGAGCCCTGGAGGTCCCATCACAACCACGCTACCTCCCTGTCAAGGAGGCTCCCCGCAATATTGAATGTTTATGATTGAGCAAGGAAGAAATATCATGTTTCTTTGAAACTTAAATGTATGTCAGAGCGATGGACGAAACCCGCAATCTCCGACTTTCCAAGCAGGCAGCATAAACCACTTCACTAGGCCGCCCGCAAGTATTTGACATCGAGTCTGATGTGCGAAGTTGAGTTTGAATGACGCAAAATCTGAAATCCGAAGTATGTAACTCCAACATTTTATGCTGTAACTTCTTTAACATCTGTTTTGTCTCACATAATTTAATTGAAGACGCGTAATTAAAACACGATAAATATAAATTTACACCGCTTTATATAATATGGTCTCATCATCCTAAATAAGTCGAAATCACAGCAGGTGTGTACTAATGATGGAAATATTTTTAATGCGGTTGTTCCCACCTCTGTTGAAATTAAAACAGCTGCAAATATGTTATAATTTTGTCGATATTAAATAAATACACTGTGTCTCATTCATGCAGGGTATCAGATATAGCTATTTCGTGATAATCTGACAGGGATACAGTTGGTTAAAAGGATGTGTGTCTGGTTTGTGAAAGATAGTATGAATTTTAGCTAGGGGGTGTAGCTCAAAATATGTCTGGGTATCAAACCCATATCGGACCTGTTTTTGAAAAATCAAGCGCAGGCTTTATCATGATATGCGGCACGACATGGTTGGGAGGACAGAAATAAGTAAATTCGGCCTGTGGAATTCAGGCAGTTTACATGTACTTCAGTGGGACTGGCATTTGGGATTGTGAGACGATAATTATGATAAATTGATTTCAGAAATTCGATATCAGAAATAACTAAATGAAGACATGTCTCTTTTAAAAAGAGTAGGGGCCTATTTGAATTTCTTCGAGCTTCGAAGTGACAGGCGCTAAGCCATAACATGAGTCCCGTCCTGATTTGATGCGAGTGAATAAAGTATTAAAACGGTAATATTTACTACCATCAATCATTTTAAAAAGTGCCCTTTTATATCAAGATTATTCTTACCTTGGGTAAATTAGGCCTACGGGCAATAAAAGGAGCGGTTACATTATACGTCAGTGCTGGTTACAAATTACGTTTTTTATAATGTAGCCAGACGTATAATGTAACGGGTTACACTATACGTCTGGTTACATTATACGGTTTTACAAAACGCAATTTGTGACCAGCATTGACGTATAATGTAACCGCTCCTTTTATTGTCTGTAATTTACTTAAAAGGAAAATACGTTTATATATAAAAGGGCAAGCTTTATATTTTCAAAAATTATATTATGCTAGTGCAATATTTTCATTGCAATACTTTAATCCTCCAAATTAAACCAGGGTGGTGCCCTCGTGTGGTAGTTAAACGCTACGCCGGAGCTCACTGGTTCACCCCCCCCCCGCTTTTCAAAATGTTACATTCATTATAAAGCCACATTCATTTATGTATTTCTTTATTATTAATTAATTAATTTATTCATTCATTTAAAATTAGTCAAAATATAGGAAGGAAGAACAGTCTAAAGGAAGAAAAAAAGAAAGAAGAAATGATTGAAGAATGACGAAAAGGCATGCAGCAAACACGCTATTATGAAAGGAAATGTGGGGTGATAAATAAATGTAAAACTATGAATGAAGAATCGGCTAGACGAAAAAAGAAAGGCGCAAAAGAAGAAATATTATTAATCAATTGAAAAAAGAATGAAGAAAGTAAGGAACGCATGCGTAAATATAGGTTTAGATTTTTTTCACTATGTAGCTATATCTAGGAAAGGGGAGCCATTTCACTCTTTTCAAAATACGGATCTTCATATTGATGGTTCTTCAGAGTGATTTATGAGATCAATTTGTATTTGTTTATCATAACATTAAGCCAGGAAAAGTCTATTGGTCGTTTTATAATCGTGACGTAGACCAGAGCTATATAATTGATCAATATATTAATCCAAACGATAGACACATATTTCTGAGTAACAGTCTCCGGATTTCAGACGTGTACGTCATTCAAACTTAACTTTTTACCCAAACCTCCATAGGGCTGATTGCTCAGAGCTCAGATTTAACAGTTCATTCAATCAGAAACGTTTAGACTTAGATTCAGATTCATCTGAACTTCGAATTTTAAATTTCGTACTTCCGTCCGTCATTCTGTATACTCACGCTCTGCAGCAAATTCGTTCGTTCGTCCGTTATTTCGTTCGTCCGTCCGTCCGTTCAACTGTCCACCCGCACGCCCGCTCGCATGTCCCTCCGTCCGTCCGTTCACCCGTTTTGATATCCGTTTGCTCGCTTGCCCGTCCATCTATTTGTTCATTCGTTCGTTCTCTCATACTTTGGTTGATTTTCTTTTCTTCTGTTTTTTCTCTCATTGGTTAATTTGCTAGCTCGTTGGCTGGTTCATTTTTCTATTATTTGATTTTACCCCTGTTTGTTTGTTCTTCCGCATTTGTTTGTAAAATTGTTCGGTGCCTTCCTGTTTGCATTATCGATCTGCAACCCAACTACTTATTGAGGAATTCCCCCATTTCGACAAAATAAAAATGGCAAACATTAGACAATCATGTTTATAAACTATTTATTTTAACCTTTGGCTTATGTATTATACAGCCTTGGTTTCATTTCACATTATACAGAGCAGGGCTAGTGTTTTTTGTATTGTTTTCGGACTAGATAAAAATCAGACTGAGAAGCTGTGATGGTGGGATGTTTGTTTGGTGTGAAAATAACACGGGGTATTCCTCCAGACACGTCCACTGATAGGAGCCAAATGGGCAACAGTCACTCATGTCTTGGGGATGTGGACGATAATATGGTCCTGGTCAGCCTGAGCGCATGAACAGCCGCATGCCTGTGGATCTGCTTGAGATAAACTTTACCTAATCTGTAGAGAACATTTATGGATATTTTGACAATAAATTTGTGTTGCAGCAGGCCGATGCACCACCTCATAGAATTGTTTCATGATGCACAAAGTAAATTAAAATTGATCACAGACTGTTTGCACTTGCAATGTTCATAATGCGTGTGGTGGATCCCAATTTTTCGCGGACAGTGTTATTATGTATGTCAACGTTATACCTCCCTCCTGCAAACTCACAACCTAAAGATATGTAAATTGTAAATATTATTGGACCTAGGAACGAACCCAGTGGTAGATCATATATTAGATTAGCTATGCAATACCATCAATAACAGCACACTACAATCTGTCATTCATATATGCGCAAAACCAATCAAACGACTTGTCAGACAGAATAATGTATAATTGCAGAGGATTCGCGAGAAATTGTATCGAATGCAACTGATCAATCCAGCAGCATAAAAAAACACAACACTTGCATTTTATTATCTTGAACAGATCGCTTTGTACTTTTACCAGTTTCTGAATTGTGATAACATATATTGGCGGAATGGTTATTGATATATTACGCATAAACTTTCTTATGACCAGTTTATAGTTTGTATGTTACTTTCTATACCATTTGGGAGATGGCAGGCACATTAGATACTGGTCTGTAATTTCGTAGAATTTCAGCAGTAAGTGTTGATATTGTTATCAATGGACTTATACGTGCAAGTTTGAATGAAGATGTGAATATCCCTGTACTCATCGACATATAGTAGTACTGTAATAAACTAACTAAATGTCTTGTAGTACCCAAAAGTATTCACTAGGGGGCAGTAGCTCCCAGCAAACACAAGACGTTACCGAGACGTTTACCCTTTGTCTGTATCAAACCAACATAGAATTTGCTGGGTTGGGGTCTATTTTAACTCATAGCAGTCTAGGTCCGAGCCCAGCTCGGACCTGGCATTTATGACGCTGCAGTCTAGGTCCGAGCCCAGCTCGGACCTGGCAATAATGCTTAGCCATTCACCAAATGACATCACTTGCGCAACTATGAACCAAGTATGGGTAGCCTGGAACATAAAGAATTGACTTATTTGCATCACAACTGTTTCCGAAATAAAAATCGAGCTCCAGGCTCAGATGAATACGAGGCTTTTGTTATTTCCCAGATGAGTTGGGAATGTCAAACTTGGTGCATCTCAAAATTTGAAATCCAGTATGCATCTCAATTTGTTTTAGAAAGATTGCTAAATCCCTTGGTAATAACTTATTCACCCTATTATTTTGTTTATAAAGACCTATTGAATGCTTCTTCGAACCATTTGTGATGTATTTTAATATATTTTATGTGAATTGATGTAATGTTGTACTCCTGAATCTCCGTGAATTACAAAAATACCATTTTTAAACAAAATTTACGAAAATATGACTACCTAATTAGCATATTCAAATGGCTCTCGGTTGCCATGGCAACATCACATTGGCCGTTTAAATGAAGTGTATTCTGGATATATATTGTATGTGTGTTCCTATGGTGTTTGGGAAATACATATGCCATAATTCTAAATTTATATTAAAAGTAAGACATTATGTCCCAAAATCACAAAAATGGCCAGACCACACAGACGTCCTATGTCAAAACGGCCAGACTGCTATGAGTTAATGAGGTGGGGTGATGTTTAGGCGCCATTTTAATTAGACACCCTGGACCCGCAATGTCGTACAAGTTACAATAAAAAAATATTGTATCACATGCTTTGGATTGGTCGAGATGGCCATCTCGACCAATCCGACGCCTACGATATATCGTAACTAATACGATAATACGCATGTAATACAATCATGTAATACACTATTTGCTGTATAATCAAAGGAAATAATCCTTCCTTTTTTCACGAGAAAGACATTAGTTGTACTAATAAAATCAACAGTGTTTATTTATATAGTTTTTAGAGTTATAATTCACTGTGTGCGTGATGGTGAGGTACATTGTGTATTTATAATATGTAGTGCTATTTGTGTGATATAATTATAGGCTACGTTTATGCAAAACATTAACAGGTAAATTCAACATGTTTATTGCATTGCACATAATCCCATGTACATGACCTGTTGTTTATAGTATTAGTAGAATAAAAAAAAATATAATACATATTATGTATTCATGTTAACAAACATTTGTTTCTAAATTTATTACGTAGCGATCACCAGGTGGCAGAAAAGTGTGTAAATGTTCACCAGGTGGCATCAGGTCTCACTGGCGAGCTGTTCCAGACTGATATAACATGACATTTTGTATCCCATATGCATTGAATGTGCAGACCAGTACATGCGAGGCGGCGTTAGTTTAAACATATTTTATTACATGATTTTGTGTAAAGAGTACAATTGTTTCTCGTTTCACAAGTGTAACACATCAAAAGATTCGCGTTTCGGTGGCAGAATAAGCAAATTTGGATAGCTCTTAGCCAATAATATTATGTTTTTCCAACATGTACATTACATGTACATGTGTTTCAAAGTACGCCATGAAATATGCCCCAATATACGAGCACAATTTCGCTGCACACGTTTTTGACCGTTGTTAGGTTTAAATCTACAATCCACCAAGGTAATCTCTTGGTTAAATTTGGTGCTTAGGAAATGACATAAACGTTGGCCTACTACCAGTATTGTTCAAGTAGCTGTGATATGAGGCTTTGACCATTGCTGATCTTTATAATAATTAGAATTGTGAATATTTGTTTCTTTTCAAATATTGCCCATTACAAAACGGGACGTGTTAGCACCGAAATATTTATATTTGATTGAGCCTTGAAAAATATTTTGTAGTGCTAATTGTGTATATCTGATCATTGTGTTTCAAGCTTTGCCATCTGATATACCCCCAGCTGGTTATCTAAATAGATTTTTTTTTCAATGTGTTAATAATTTATGTACGGCCGTATTTTTTGGTCGTGTAAAAAATGTAGCAATTTTATGTTTTTTGGATTTCAGTGTTTTATCAGTGTTTACAATGAAATATACCACTGTGATATTAGGGGTTGTCAATAGATAATGGCTTGTATGTCAAAATGTTTAACCCTTAAAGCGCTGTATTATGTTGTATAAACCATGGAGAAAAAAAGTGTTTTTTTCAATTTGAAATCATTATACACGTTTTAATCAGCTCTTTCTGCTTCATTTTAATACATGTGTTACGGGTGTAGGATCATTATAAATAGTTTACTCTTACAGAGCGGGGGATCGACTTTAGACGTCAGAATCTATAAATTCTGACTTCTAAAGAGGTTTATTTAAGCAAAACGTAATACGTGATTTCCTGAGCAAGCAGTCATTTTAGTAGGTGATTCTTCTTTGAGAAAATGTTTGACTTATAGTAGCCACCTTGAGAATGAATTTCACTTATGAACAAAGTATACATAATTTATTTTTCCCATAACAACCTAGCCCAGAGTTACAAGTTCCAGAAAACACGATACGTTAACCATTGGTAAATGTTTCTGGTTTGCTGGGCGTCAATACAACTGCTCACTCATTTGCGTTTTGTTGATGAAGGCGAAGTAAAAATAATATGTACGTGGCCAAAGACATGATCTGATGCATTAAAAACAATATGTTGTTGCGTGGCTACGTATTACTTAGTACGTGTGCCAGCAACATATTTCTCATATGCTCTGATAAAACGTATGCACAATATGCATTTGGTTGTATGGATTTTGTATTTATACTGTTTCAAAGCCACGATTTGTTCAAAATTGACAAAAGTTGAATATTAATTAATAAAGTTCAGCAAAAACAGATGATAAAATATTTTGCCAACAAACGAAGATCACTTCTACTAGGACCCCTGAGGCTAAAAAGTTTTGGGGCCATTTTCACAGATAAATATCAAGACATTATCAACGTGATTCGAAGGTAAAATTAAAATCATCCACTTTTTACGCCATGTTTAGAAATATGAACGAGAAACTTCATATTTAAATTTCTTTTGACATCATTTTTTCGTATTCATGTTCATTCTAGGTCACATGACTATAGGCCCTATCATGGGCCGTTAAATGACGAAAATATGTTAAATTTTGTCATTTTTAGAAATAAGTACTTAGTGTTTACACGAATAAGTTAGGCCTACATATAAGCCATGGGCTAGAACCACCCTACGTACACCCTCCCCCCACAACTCACCCACACCAACTTTTTTTTAAACCTTGATGTCCAAAACATGAAATGAGATGTTAACAGCTCAAAAAATAGGGACGAACTTTATATTTTCGTATCTAATATTAGGGGGGTAGAGTTAAGCAAACGTCTGTCGTTGCTATTCTAATTTATCAATATACAAATGCAATCATACCATATACAAGGTAATTAAAGCTCCGTTCTAATTATGTATTACATGATGCAGTGGATTAAAGGGTTATATTTGACTTATGTTTTTTGAACCCTGATGTGTATATGCCTAAAACTGGGTGGTATTTAGATTTGTACATGACATATATTATATTTCTAAATGTGAAAATATTGCAGCCTTTTTTGAAAATGTATGTATTTAGCCTGGGCTGAAATATAAATTATTGAACTTTGCTCGGCATTTGATTGCAAATGTTTTTTTCCGCTTGTTTTTACATAATTTTGGTGTGTTGAATTCGTGTGTGTCGGTTAACATTCTATCGTTGTTGTCATTCACCTTTAAATAAGCAACACAACAAATGGCCGCCAGAGCCTTATCTTTTCTATATTTTTTGTTAGACATTATTGCACGATTTCTGGTTTCTGCATGATTTAGAGTTGATAAATTTATATCTCGTGTTTTTCGATCAAAATGAATTATAAGAATTGTGTTTTCATGTGCGTGGGAAAAAACATAGAAAACGGGGATTTCTTTACATATTGGCAGCCAGTTTTTTTTGTTTGGCTAATTTGAAGGTGAATGTCACCAAATATAGAACGTTAACAGACATATTCGAATTCAACACACACAAATTCTGTAAAATCAAGTGGATAACAATTTATACACAAAAAAGCCGAGAAAATGCCGAGATTTATTAATATAAATAAGCATACACACATCTGGGCTTAGAAAATTATTAGGCCAGATATGGATATGTCCAATAATTTAATTTTATTTTTTGTTTCCTTTCACCATTACATATTGAATCGCTTGTCTTGTACTTTATTTTGATTATTTATTAATAAAAAAATCATGCTTGAGCATATGTGGAGAGACAACTACTATGGTTTATCGACGTATATATGTGCAGATTGGTTAACCAAAACCTCAATGACAGACGTTTGCATAACCCTACCCCCTAATTTTAGACCGGTTCGGGGGTACCCCCTTATAAGGGGTAAAATATGAAGTTCGTCCCTATTGTTTTGCTGCATCTCATTTCATGTTTTGGACATATCAAGGTTTAAAAAGTTGGTATGTGGGGAGTTGTGGGGGAGAGGGGGGGGGGGGGACAGCCACGGGATCAACCTTACCATAATACCGGAAACCTGGTTAATTATCATTCTGACGGGAGAAGATAATCAGAATCTGAATAATGTGCTTCGTTGTTTAAGATGTCGTCCAAGATGGCCGCCGGCGTATAGTCAGACTTAGGAAATTGTGTAATTGGTCAAATTCAGCTCACACCCTTCTCAATAACAGCACGCCACACAGCGAGCAACGTTGAACTGTTTTAATCAGACAACTGTTACACACTTTTCAATGACAACCCACCACACAGTGACCAACGCTGAACTGTTTTAATCAGACAACTGTTCACGCGCAAACTCGTGCAAGCAGTCCATTGCTATGAAATATACCATTTCAACTAGTTTGGTGGTCAGTGAGTCCATCTGGACAATTTTGAACAATAATTAAGGCTTTTAACCCGATATGTTATTTTAACGAGCACCAAGATTATCGTCTGTCATGTCAATTCATTCATTACTAATGGTGATGTATTGATAAAAGACTATTAAGACATTAAATCTAAATATTTTTATGATTATCATAAAATTAGTGATTAATGAAGGTTGTGCTAAGGTGGCCTTCACGCTGGCGACCACAAGATCTGAATGAATGCATTCTGTCCCACAGAAGTTGTTTATGGTTGTAATTACATTAATATCCATGACAAATAAAATAATCAGAGTCTAAAATAATCAACTTTTTGTTTGTATACAACATGTATTATTTCAAAAAATTGTGCACAATTTACATATTTTTTCCGCCAACTAGTATTAATCATTTTGCTTATGTTTAGTGATTGTAGTTTTATGAATTTTGTTATCTTCATAATTCATTTCATTCGAAAAATACTATTTCTGGCGACAGTAAAGTAGAGTGTTTTATGTTGCTACATAAACACATAAACGAATAAACACAATATCCTAAAAAAATCAAATCAACCTAATTGTTTATCATATGTACGAGAACTGAAGGGTGGGGGCCCTAGGGTAGTGGTTAACACCGCTGCCTTTCACCCTAGAGCTCGGGGTTCGGTTCCCGGTCTCGCCGGTTTCAAAGAAACAAAATGTTTCTTCCCCATCCACGTGTGAAACTAAGTATTGTGGGGAGCCTCCGTGACCGAGAGATAGCGTGCTCGACCTCAGACCGCCAGGGCTCGAATCTCGAATCCTGTGTCTGAAGGACAGTGTGATCTCGTTCATCTCACCATCCTCAGGAGGTATTCTTGGCCCAGTTTAGCCTATATGTGCACAAAGGTGACCTAAAGCCCGATTCATTTCTTTTTTTTTTATGAGAACTGAGCTGACTAATTAAAATGTATATTTTATTTTTTGCTAATCTAGTTGAATTACATGTTTGAGGCAATAAGATTATTTACTCATATGTGCAAGATGTGTAAGAAATTTATTTAGCCATGATATTTTTCTCCAACTACTAACACGTGGCTACTTGATAGCTAATATGTACGCACATGAAAACATAATCCGTGGTCATGCATACTTGTTTAATTCCCCGTTCACACAGTAACCTCTTAATCCATGGCAACAAAATAAACTAATTGTTATTCTCGTATACATTAGAAAATTAAATCATCATTAATAATTATTGCTTTTAATGTAATTACTTTTTCATTTATTTTTATTACATGAAACATAATATCCATATGATGTTTCTCAATATAAAAACTAGTATTCCCTATATTTTTTTTGCCACTTGTCCTTTTCATTGTAATTATATATTTATTGTAGTCATTAAATTATGCTATGTAAAAAAGAATGGATTAAGCAATGTTTTTCAGAAAAGTTGCTTTTAAAAAATTATTCGGAATAAACA
Organism: Flabesymbios commensalis; assembly: GCA_964017125.1. Lineage (NCBI taxonomy): Eukaryota > Metazoa > Annelida > Polychaeta > Terebellida > Flabelligeridae > Flabesymbios > Flabesymbios commensalis. The sequence goes on from OZ024914.1 coordinate 33,574,795, forward strand.
ACCGAATCCTTATCGTAAATCGTGGAAAAACATGTATTCCGTTGTCAAATAAATATACGTACGTTTTTCACTTGACATTAAAATATATTGTCAGTATAATACCATAGCCTTCTATTGTATTATCATGAGCAAAATTCGTTTTGCTGTTTGACAAATTAGGCAATAAACTATTTTTACTTTTATTTTTCTCGGTAAACGACTTGATTATCAATAGCATAAATATGTGAGCTTAACCCAACAAAGAACACTTAACTTGAGCATACTAAAAATACTTTATTGGTTAAACATAAGAAATGATATTGTTCACAATTGAAGTTACATGAAAAAAGTGATATCATATTATGACAGAAATACACTAAGTCATCTGACGTGCTCAGTGTTGATAATTTCCCAAGATATTGAGAATGTTTTATTTTGATTACAATGTTTTAATCGAATTAAACATGCTAATACAAACATAATATCTAATTTGCATAAGCAATACTGAGCATACCTTTTAGTTCAGTGGAACCGATAACATACCAAGGGGTGGGAATAACAACACACTATTTATTTTACAATGGAATGTTTTGTTTCTGCACTGTAAAAAATAATTAAATAAACAATTAACCCTTACATCACTGAACTATTAATTTAAATCCTCAGTCACTTGAATTTGTGTCTCGCTAGCGCGATCCACAAATTTAAAAGTCAGGAAATTAAATGTGTAGTGAAATTTAGGTCCCAACAAATATCAGTGCTTCAAGATTTATGACACATAATTTACTCTCAACATATGGTTATACAGATAACCAGAATAAAACACAGATAAACTACTGTAGTCGACATCAGTGCGATATAGTGCTTGGGTGATTGAACAACCAGTATAATAGGATTTCACTGGTTTACTCGTAGTTAGCCACTACTTCATGTGGATAATTATCGTCCAGGTGAAATAACTAACAATTATTTGATAGGCTAGTAATTCGATACTTAGGGTGTATTTTAATAAACTAAAGCTACTCGAACAGTAATTTGATTTGTGAAGCAGTTTACTAACAAATATTCATATGATAGGCTAGTATTTCGATACTTGTAATTGTCTTTACAGTATGTGCGTTGACTAATACATTTCGCACTGTACCTATGTTATGGGTGTATGACCATTATATATTATGTTTACGCTTCCAATGTGGAGACTGTCATACGTCAGAATCTGACGTCTACAGACACGTCCATAGACGTCAGATTCTGACGTACAAACACGGTCCTAGCGCTGAAAGGGCTAATTTTCAGCATATCTCTCTAACATACTATGTTATTCTATATTATAGAATTACAATTAATTTTTACTTGCGAGTTTTAATGCAGTGATTTAATAGATTTAATTGTAATATTTGATTTTCTTCACATGCAACATCTGTCCTAATAAGATTGATAAACTGGTAGCTATAGAGAACAACATTGTTCTCTTCGTGTTGCAAACACCGTTTGGAAGTTGTGGAATACGGGAAATAATCCGCTTTAATTGCCCATCAATATATCTGGAATGTCAAACTAGTACTAAATCAGCATTTAAATGTAAATGCTGACTCACTATGTACGTTAGCGATTTCTCAACAGAAGCCTAATTCAGCAAATATTCCACTGTTTGTATTGACATTTTAAATTCAGTCCAATAATTTTGGCCATAGGTAGAGTAAACTTTAGTTTTGCTCAGTGTTAGCTTCCAAATCGTTTCCCTTGGTGCAGTCGGACGTGGGATGGGCATTTATCGTCCGTAGCCACCACCCCATCCGCTTCTCTCCCAGCCGTTTTTAGGTATGCGGATCTTGCCAGACGAGTACATGGTGCGGCGAGCACGGCTGGAGAATAACTCGTCCTGATCTGCTACTCTTTCCGCGGATCCGCCGTCAGGTCCGGCGGTGTCCACTAGCCACTGGACTCGCTGGGCTGCAACATCATCATATGATGGCTCAGAGAGGAAACGCTCTAGTAACCCCATCAACGTGTCGATTCGACGGTGTGTAGAACTGCCACTGGCAGAAAGTGAATTAGCTGAACTCAGACCTGCGAAAACACACAAGAGGAAACAGTTCGGTTAATATATAAAAAAAATAAAGTCAACAATTTTATCATCATTTGTGCAAAGACAGTATCACCGTATAACCATTTTTGTCTTTCTCAAACAATATCGTTCATGAGAAAAAATTAAAAATGTACATTGGTTGTGAAAAATAGTTATACTGGAGTATACAAATAAACTGAACATCATTTCAAACAATATAGAATCGTAAAATTATGGGTAATGTAGCAAATATACACAACAATATTTAGTTGCATAGAATACAATTAATTTGTAAATGTATGTATGTAGCATTCGATTATAACTACTGTACAGTCATAAATGATTTAGTGGAATATTTTTCAGAGCACGTCTCAAACAAAAGCGAATGGCACTCATGAATGTGGGAACGAGGCAAATATTTATTCACGTTGATTATAAATATTGTCCAATATGGCTACAATAATAAAGCACCTTGCGAGGGGAAACAATTAATATGATACGTATATCGATATACTATTTGTATGAGTAATATTTATTTGTTTGTTACTTACTTACTTACATCTTGAAAGCAAATGTGCAAAATCAACTACAAAATATATATCAAATAGCCTTATTGAATCAATTGCTAGAAGCAGACAGAGTGAACTTGATGACACAAGTGGCCAGTCATTGTAATCGGCTGTATCTGCTTAAAGTTTAGTTTGTTGTTGTGACATTTTAGTTAAACGAGTCACCTGAGAAAGCGGTTATTGTCATGGATCCTTAGATAAAGCTTGTTTTACTTTAGACTCCGTATATCATGTATCCGGTGAATATATCTAGTGACGTCGTCGTGTTTTCATAGCTTGGTTTTTGTCTGATATTCCTTGTCTTAATTATGAGTGAAGTAACATTCATGATTAAATTTTGTGTAACAATCTATCTATTTCACCTAAACATAATTATGCATAAATGACTGAGGTAATCTGCTTCACCAAGCATAATTTTATTAGTAACAGTATTGTGTGTTTGACTGAACGCGCTTAACTTATAATAAGCTTTACAGAATACAAATTTCAAAAGCAGGTGACTTATATCTTTCTAACCAATTTTAACTACATGTAACTTTGAACTCATTTTGAGCATGGGAACATGTTGGTAGGCGCTATATGATTTAAAACTCTAGCTCGGGAACATATGGGACATTTTTGAATGCTTATCGACTACACTAGTACTTCATAGATGGTATTTATTTCTTAAATTATCTACCTACGAATTGATGTGGCTGTCAATCAATGTATCTTTAACCCTTTAACCGCCGGTGCCGCATATATTCGGGTTTTCATTTCTTATTGGCACATTAAATACCACATTTTAAATATGTTAAAGACAAAATGTGACATCAACCAGCAAGATTTGAAAAGAGTTGAACTCCATTTTGTCAAATATGGATAAATTTCCCTCACTTGAAGTTGTGGATCGCGTCAGCGAGACACAACTTCAAGTGGGTGAAAATTCAAATTGAACAATTTGGCGGTTAAAGGTTTAAATCGTTAAAGTTGCGCTATAGCATGGCGTCTGATGCGTTGGTGTCGTCAGCTTAATATTTAGTGTGTTTAATTTGAGTTGAATAATGTTATAAATCATTAAACAATAATCGATATGGTAGACGACTAAACATATCAACTCAAACCGTTATGGTAACTAAGTAAAATGTTGAACTGGATAACATTATTGTAAAAAAATAAAATAAAAACGATAAGATAAACCATTGAAAACTTGAACTACTTATAAACCGCTTGGGCAACCAGCTACAAGGATACATCAAGTCACTGAAAGGCTATACACAAACAATACAAAAACAGGTAGAGAATATCGCCGAATGTGGAGCACTTCTTTTTAATAATTGCTGTTGACTATTTAACAAATGAGTGTTTAAACATCAAGATTTACACATTTTTGGTATCTACATGTAATTTGACAAGTAAAAGTAATTTTCACAGTGTGCTTTGTCAAAGTAACAAGAGTGTGGTGGTAAATAGTTACTAAATAAGATTTGAAAACACGAGTATCGCAATCTGTGTTTCTACTTTTAAATATATACTATTCACGACACAATCTGATAGGTTTATATGTTTTCTAAACCACAAAGTTTTACCATTAAAACTCAAAATGTCAACGAGTGAGCCTCAATAAGATATTGTCGTACATTCATAGTTCATTTTAGTTAATGCAGACGTGAGGTTGGCCTGATGTCATTATAAATGAGTATGGCACAGTCCCGACTTCGGGCTTCCTTCTGTCGCGATATTCCATTGATTGTGTAGAAAGCGACGTAAGGCAATGTTCATTAGTTCACCATCAAACCAACAAGGGCTCAGTGATTAATGAATGAATGAATGAATTAAAACTGCTGGCCGTAATCGTTTATTAGCCAGATAATTGGTGTTGCTTGGATGGTTAGAACCTTCCCACGAGCAATTAATCACAACACTCAGAGTCATTAATCTTTTCTAGGCGTGTGAGTTTGAACTTCAAATGTTTCACACCGTAAACCGTGTTGTAAAATCATAATTATCTAAGTAAAGTATCCTATTCTCATTCATTCGTTCATGGATTCATTCATGGATTCATGGATTCATTCATTCATGGATTCATGGATTAATTAATTAATTAATTAATTAATTAATTAATTAATTATTTCATTCATTCATTCATTCATTCATTCATTCATTCATTCATTCATTCATTCATTCATTCATTCATTCATTCATTCATTCATTCATTTATTTATTTATTCATTCATTCATTCATTCATTCATTCATTCATTCATTCATTCATTCATTCATTTATTCATTCATTCATTTATTCATTCATTCATTCATTCATTCATTCATTTATTCCTTTATTCAATCATTCATTTATTCATTCATTCATTCATTCATTTATTCATTCATTCATTCATTCATTTATTCCTTTATTCAATCATTCATTATTTAATTCATTCATTCATTCATTCATTTATTCATTCATTTATGCATTCGCTCGTTCGTTCTTTCATTTCTTCTTTCGTATGTGTGTGTATTCATTTATTCATCCGTTCGTTCGTTCTTTTGTTCGTTCGTTCGTTCGTTCGTTCGTTCGTTCGCTCGTTCGTTCGTTCGTTCGTGCGTTCGTTCGTTCGTTCGTTCGTTCATTCATTCATTCATTCATTCATTCATTCATTCATTCATTCATTCATTCATTCATTCATTCATTCATCCTTTCATTGCATATGTATCGATTGCATGTATACCGTATTTTAGCCTTAGTCTATTTGGTGGCAGCACATTCCATGGAATATTTCTTCAAAATTTTTATATATCTCTTGATGTGCTAATCGGGTCTATATCCGTGTTCTCTCTTTATATTTGCTCTTCAAATCAGACGATATTAACCCTTAAAACGCTGATTTTCCTATGAAATCCTTGGAGGCCAAACGATTTTTTTTTAATTTGAAATCATCAAAACTGTCTTAGTTATCTCTTTCTGATAAATTAGAATACCTATGTTATGGGTCTACGGCGATTATGAATATGTTTACTCTTACAGTGCGGGGATCAACTTTAGACGTCTGAATCTGACTTCTACAGACGTCACATTCTCACGCCTAAAGTCGATCCCCGCGCTGTAAGGGTTAAAGGTAAATTACCATTAAATTAGCCACATTGGCGTATATTTAGATGCAAGTTGTACCAGTGACCATTATAAGTAATTTTTAGCCACCCGAAGTTGTGGGTCGCGTAGCGAGACACAACTTCAAGTGGGTAAAAAATAATTGTATAATCCAGGCTTTAAAGGGTTACCAACGAGAGAGATAGACATCAGCTGTTAAAAATCATAAAACTTCAACTTGGGTTAAAGCCAGCTTCTGTGCGATCCACTTTTTCTGTCATAAAAAAACATTTTTTAATGGGAGATTTGCAATGGCAACAAACATGCCTATATTAATCCCAAAATAAGTCATCTCAGTGACGGCCTTATATATTTATATAATAATATAACATCGCTTTAATTTAACCTTTTTTTCAAAGTGTGGATATACAATTTCAATCATCATAGAGCATTGTTGATATTTTTTAAACCATAATTTAAAAACTAAAACCAAGAGGGGTTGAGGTTGATTGGGCTGTCCCTTGTTCCTCCACTGGATGATGCTTTATGATCGCGATAACTAAAGAATTGACAATCCCCATTTTGTTATGGGCTCCTACGGCCCAACGGTGGGCAGGAACAAAGCCTGGCTTGGTCAACAGAGACCTATGACAGGGGAAACCCCTGCTCTAACATTGCATTACAGAGGCTGCGTATTAAATAGAGTACACATTAAAGGACGAGGAGTCCAAATACCGCAAATATCGACCCATCGCAGTTTCGGCGTTGGGCCAGCGGATGGAAAAAAACTAAAAGTGAAACAGAGTACAGCAACAAAACCGTTAAATCACTAGGTCAAACAGACATTTCTGTACGTTGCAGAAGGCATGTAGTATGAATAAACAGATAATTATGTACAAAATGTTATAATCAAGAATTTTTAATTAATATTGCTATATCAATCAAGAATGTAGTCACTCTATGATTTTCAGTGTGGGCTTAGTTTATGCTAAGAATCTGCTTTATGCTACCCCACTGGCACACACTTGATTCATTGCAGTGCACATTTCAGTTTCTATAATTATATCAAGGGATTTGATTATATAATATCAACAAGGAAGATGGACACAAATTAAATTAACAGGAGTTGGAGTCTGAGAAATAATTATATTTTCGCAAAAAAATATAAGCTATCCGTTTGAACAAAGTACATTGTGTATTATTTTCTCTTATACCTGAAAGTACTAAAGGAAGGTGGAATTAATTCCCCAAACAAGCACGTTAATCTGTAGTCTCTTACAATATTACATTATCACTGCCTCATAGTTACGTTACACAAAATAATATAATAATATTATACGAATAGTAGCAGCGTTTGCTGTATCTAAATGACTAATTTTTGGTATCCAAGGAAGCGATATAGAAAATATTTCCCAGTGACTAAACAGCGAAAGTATCCTGTTTTTTTTTACAAAGTTGCGACAATGGTAATAGGATTAATAAACAATAAGTAAATTATCAATTCGATTTAACAATCACGCCTTACTCATTTACATGATATGTGAGTGCAAAAAAGCATAATCTGCCTCAATAATAACACGATTCAATACATTTGGTTTTTGTGCCGTGTACTGATATAACTGTATTGTATTGTATCATGTATATATATAGATATATCTAGTCTGTATATATAAAATAAAACAATCTGAGACGGTTATTGGTCACATTGATAAAGATCAAAATATATCCCAATTGAATGTAGACCTATAATAAATAGAACACCAGTCCTTTTGAAATGGGAAGGTTATTTAATCGTCATGGGGATAGCGGTATCCGAAGTCAAACAGTCTGTGGACGCAAAACATGTCAAATATTGAACGACAAATATTATATTGTCGGTCATAACTTCCCGAACTGTAGGCATCTGTGGATGACATGGCGGTACACCGCTATCCTGAATCCTAATTCATGGAATCCGATCATCAGTACACATAGCTCAAATAGAATCCATGTTTCTTCATATCAGTCGGTGTAGCTAAGATGTGACATCGTTATTATTAAATGTACTATTAAATTATAAAACTATTAAATTATGTATTATATTATATGGAAATTGTAAAGATTTGCCTCAAAATATACATAGATGTCGACTAAAGTCGTGTTGAATAATGGGAAAGATAACTCAACCCTGAGTCCAGCTGTGTTTCTAACCTCAGAATTGCTGACGACATCTTGGTTAGGCCTATGGATGGCGAGATATATTTCCACAGAACTAGTACTGAATTGGGGGTCGATCTCGTGGCAGTGTGATATTGATCGTAATCCTTCAACAGCCGGTCCCGAATATATTTGTTTTATTATTATTATTATTATCACATGTACCACTTTTCAAACATTTACAAATAATATGTGGCATCAATCAGCAAGATTTGAAAATGCAATTGACTAATTTGGCAGTTAACGGGTTAATGCAGTTAATTGGTCGATACAGCCTCGGTCTGCCATATGTCTAAGAGTTAAGCCAATAGCTTTAGTGATACCGGGTCAGAATAGTTATGTTTCATGATTCGTACAAACTAATTTTGAAGGTCGCTGATTAGAATAATTAAAAGGAATCTGATATCTTGCACTGGACGCAAAGGAGGGGAAATATATCATTTCCGACGAACACTAATCAATTCTCAATGGCATTAAACGTACTTGTCGTATCCCTGATATAAAATATATTAGTTGTAAGTATTAAGTTTAGTAAGCCTCATATAATATGACGTAACAGTGAAAGTGAGATAATCGCACACCCATCCACACCGCTCAAAACGTACTCTGGGACATGCCAAAACGCGTGGTTTTCAATAAAATATATAGGACAATACTTTTAACTGCTTTGTCTCAACCTTTTAACCGCCAAATTATTCAATCTGAATTTTCACCCACTTGAAATTGTGTCTCGCTGACGCGATCCACAACTTCAAGTGAGTGAAAATTATTCATATTTGACAAAATGGAGGTCAACTGTTTTCAAATTTTGCTGATTGATGTCATATTTTATCTTTACCATGTTTAAAAGGTGGTACTTAATGACCTAAAAAAAAATGAAAACCCGAATATATGCGACACCGGCGGTTAAAGGGTTAAGACAGTTTGCCAAAGTGCGATGTGTATCTGCTGAATATGATGAGATCTAATTGAGAACGGATCATCAGATCCCGTCTCGATGGGGTGACCAGAATTACCTTTAACTCTTAAAGCGCTAAAATATTTTTATATAAGCAAATATACCGATTTCAAACCAAGATAGCAATTTTTCGATATGATCATGACATCATCTTAAAGGTGATCTATCACCCCTTATATGGTATGAATAATTATGACCTTATATGGGGTGATTGGCTATCATGTGACCCTCTCAGAGGGTCACATGATAGCCAATCACCCCATATAAGGAAATACTTGTGGCGACTTTGAGTCATTTGTCACAATATTATTCTCACTATATAAGGGGTGATAGATCACCTTTAAATGTCTTAATCAGCTCTTTCCGCTTCATTTGAATATATATATATGTTATGGGTCTACGACCATTATAACTAGTTTACTCTTTCGGTGCGAGGATCGTCTTGTCTGGAGCTGTACGTAGAGCATTTTCATACACGGTATGTCCAGCCAGCTGGACCCATGCTGCCATCAGCGCCACGCCAACGAGCATGTCGTGCGAGGCTCGTGCCGATATTGAGAGACTGCTCTGGTCACAGAATGGCTGGACCCAGAATCACACAATTAATTTTGATCTGACTTTTTACTTGAAATTGAGACATGATTTCCACACTATTTATCAGTTTTTGAAACTTCCTGCCAAGCTCTGTATTTGAAGATCTACTTGGGACGCTACCCATTCTGCTGTGCAAAGCCTAAAGGCAGTATCTGCTTACTTTACAAGTCTTATAATTGGCTTTGCAGAGCAGTCTATATGTACATATACATGTAGTTAATCCTCTCGGTCTACTAATAATGAAGTGGGTGCAATTAGACCATCACAGATTAGATATCAGGTATTCAGAAGGTGAGTCAGCGGCACCAGATTTAGAGGCAACATTAATTCCATGCTGGGCCAACATCCATGACGTTGGTCCAGCATTGACACAGCATGGATAGTTAATCGGTGTTGATTTCAGGGTGAGATTAAGAGATGGCGGTTTAATTTCCTGCTATTTTCAGATTAGCGATATGAGATGAGCAGACCTGGATACTATCTGACGTGCTCGGTGTCCGTGAGTCCGGTCCTGACGTGTCAGGTGCTGCTAGGGATCACATCACGCCTCCCACCAGCACGTGAATCTCCCCATTTACCGATAGCCCTTACAACGCTGGAAGGTTTTTTCAATTTGAAATCAGCATAAATGTCTTAGTTATTTTTTCTGTTTAATTTGAATACCTATGGTATGGGTTCTTTCAGTGCGGAGACCGTCTTTAGACGTCAGATTCTGCCGTCTAATGACGAACCCTGCGCTGATCGTACACAATACGCTATCCAAATGTGGGGGTCATTGCGGACCAATAGTGATCCAACATTGAGTTAATGTCTCCGGCTTGCTAATAAATTGCATTATCCGTATAGAGTTAGATTATTCCAATAAAAAATATATATATTTGCAATAAAAAAAACAAAATTCGTTTTGTTGTGTATGTCCTTAACCATTACAGTTAAGATCGACTTTAGTCGTCAGAATCTGACGTCTGTAGACGTCAGATTCTGACGACTAAAGTCGATCCCAGCACTGTAAGAATTAACATAATGTATAATGGTCGTAGACCTATAACATAGGTATTCAAGTGAATCTGAAATAGCTAACTAGGACAGTTATGATGATTTCAAATTGAAAAAAAACCCTTTGGCTTCCAATATTTTCATTAAAAAATTCAGCGCTTTAAACGTTAATGTGTTCTTTATTCTATCGCATTAGATCCAGTGGATCTTCGGTGGCGTTGTGCGGTGATGTTCGTTGCTTAAGCCCCTTATAGTAAGTTGAGCGTGTAGCGCGTTGCAACCCTGGGCAAAATTAACGTTGATACACTGTTTTCAAGCTAAACTCGACGAGGCCGCCATTTACGTGATCGCGTTGACACGTTGAGCATGTAGAATCAAGGATATTTCTTTGAAAACCCCGCAGAGGATCAGCGGGGCTCGAACCCAAGACGCATTCAGGACTGGCGAGGCTGTCAGGCACTCTGCCAATACCACGTCCACGTCCATAAATTGCAAGACTTAGTTTATTTGATCTGTAATATTATGTGAGAGAGATTTGTATATACATGTACATTTAAACATAGATTTTTTTATCAAGACAAGACAAGGCCTATTATGGGAATTCACTGGTCGTTTATTATGTACGAAACATTATCTTTGTCGAAAGTGGTTCACACTGCACGAACGGACTCTCATATCGCATGGACTAAAAATAGAGATCACTTAAAGCAAAAAAATCGATCTGATATTGTATTAAAAGGATATTGTATTAAACATGTTAAAAGGTTAGTTAGTTTCGGTACATGATATCATTTTTGTTTATGTTAGATGCTGTTGGTTCACTGTCCGATCGGACATATTATGTACGCTCATTTGTTATAAGTTTGATTAAAACATATATGTTTTTCAATCTTTGAAGTACCCATAAAATGTAGATGAGGAATGAAAAAATTCAAAGTGCAGAGATTTATTAAATAACATCGCAATATATATGTACATATTTATTGACTATGTAGGTCTGCAAACCAAATGTGCTGGTATAATAGGTTGTGTGCATGAGACGGGAACGACCATTTGCAGCTGCCTTCGCATGTTTTACGCGTTTTAAGCAATCTACAGACACAAAACATGACATTTGAAAAGAACGAGAAGCATTTTAAATCTTTTAAACCTCAGTGCCATTATATTGCAAGATGTTGGCATGCAAATAATTTCGACGTGGCTTGAAGTGGCTTGGAGGCATAACGTTGCTGATCATCGCTGAATGTCATCAAACCCCCCTCCCCCTATTGTTGATGATATTATGATGAATTATAAAGAATTCTATATTGACATGTATGAACGATTCAGATGCATTTAATTATTTAGTCAATGGTTTCGATCGTAAGTTAAAATAATGTGATCTGCGCATTGGAATTCTATCAATGGATTAACAATAAATATGATTTTACAAAAGATTAATAGTTTCATCGCTATTGATGGAACTTAAACAAGACGACTAGATTAAAAATTAGCAACACACTATGCGACGATTCTTCGAACAAAATGAGTTATAAAGAGATTATTCGAAACAATGCTGTTCCAATGTTGCGTCAGCATCTACAACGCTGGCCCAGCATTAAGCCAGCATTGGTGCAGTGATTTGAGTTTGCTGGTTATGTAGCATGTTGGGAGTCCGCTGATCATCGTGATTTCCTGGAGTGTTCGTGGTGAATAAACTATTAGAGTAAATAAATAAAATAATTGTCTGAACGACATGTTGTAGATAAAACATATTTCATGGCCCTTAAAACAAATTTGACCCTCGCTTTGCTCGGCATTATTAAATGATGTCCCTTACATTTGTGAAACATCGATTCGCTCGGCTCCTTAACCTTCAGATCAATACTAAGCCTAGTTTGGGATCCAACTTTGCAAACAGAAAAAATAAAATTCTAAGAAATTGAAATACATATTCAGTTTCATACAGAGTGTGAAACAAATAATGTTCGGCAGACAGGAAGTGAAATAAAGAATTTGTCCAATTAAAAAACTGCACCACCCTCGTAATTGAATGGTGGCCCCCTGTGCGCAGATTGTGGGATCACTCCCAGTATGTCCTTACATAGGAGTCCGTGACCTTCACACGCTCACACCAACGCATTGTCTCAGCGTCAGCTCAAAGCGGGACCAACGTCGAAGACGTTGGTCCCGCTTTGACGCTGAGCCAGAGTTTTGTTGCTATCGGGACTTGTTCTGTATTAGCGGAAGCAACAAGACTCCACCGAGAGGTAACTAATCCCACCTAGCTGATTGATAGATATAAATGGTTCGTGGCTGACGGCGGTGAGGACATCCGTGTAGGGCATACTCATCCCAGTTTAAACAGTCATGTTTAACCCGTGAAGAGCTGGAATATTTGTAAATAAACTATGAATACCAAAGGGTTTTTTTAAATTTGAAATCATGATAAATGTCTTAGTTAGCTCTTTCCGTTTCATTTGAATACTTATGTTATGGGTCTAGGCCTGCTATAAATATTTGTATTCTTTCAGCGCGTGGAGCGTTTAAGACGTCAGAATCTGACGTCTCTAAACATCAGATAATGTTATCAATGTCTTTGCTTGCATGCATTTCGAAAATGGTTTATTAATATAATTCGGATCCCCATGTTGATTTACACCTCTTAAAGATTATCAGGAATAATTATGATTTGTGACCTGGGCCCGTATTCTCGTACAAGTTACGATATATCGTAGGCTTCTGATTGGTCGAGATGGCCATCTCGACCAATCAGAAGCCTACGATATATCGTAGGTCTCGCAAAATAAATCGTAAGTGGCAGTTGACCCTTAAAACCGAAATGACCTTCAGTGTAATATGATCACTTTGAAATCCTAAAATAGTGTGGCATAGAAACAGATATACATGTTTTAATTTTTTTATATGTTATTTTGCACTCCAATTAGTGATATTTTGTTTCAATTTGCATGGCATCATATTAATAGTAACAAGTACTTAATATTATAGAAAATATGCATCAGGTGTAAAAATCGTGAAAACCAAAATCTCTGACATATTCTTCAAGTTTTTATAATTTTGGAACTATACGTTTTTTTTATTAAAAAATGGGACCGAAATAAATATAGTTTTCCGATTTTGTTAAATTAATTGATTTTGTGTTATTTAAAAAATTAAACAAATTGTTTTCTTGAACTTCAGATGTCATTTACTCAAAAGCATGTTTGCAGAGTCATATTTTTTAAGCCAAACGTTGTTTGATATACCTTTTTAAATGGAATTTTTTGGGTCCGAGTTTTGTATTCTACCCCCGACCAATCGAAGAGTGGTTCGATTAGCCTTTCACACGACGAGGTCGACCAATCACCGCCGTCATTCAGTTGTTATTTAAATTAGAGGATAGAATACGAGACTTATGCCATTTTGTGTATGATCTGCTAATCTATCCGATATATCAATCAGCAAGTAACGAATAATTGTGACAGATCTGGTCACATTTAGATAAAAGTTCAACAGCAGTGATTTTGCTCCAGGTCTTTGTTTACCTGATACAAATCTCGCCCAGTAATAACGAAAATATAAACACATAAGTTTGGGTCTTGCGTAAAATGTCACTTTAATGTTTTTTTGTGTGAACGTGAATGGCTTACAAAACATACCTGGATTGCAAAGGTTGTAGAACGCACTATGTGACACTGGGAAGGTGCCGCTCTGTGACACCAGGAAGGCGCCACTCTGTGACACCAGGAAGGCGCCACTCTGTTACACCGGGAAGACGCCACTATGTGACACTGGGAAGGTGCCGCTCTGTGACACCAAGAAGGCGCAACTCTGTGACACCGGAAAGATGCCACTCTGTGACTCCGGAAAGGCACCACTCTGTGACAGCGGGAAAGCGCCACTCTGTGACACCGTGAAGGAGTCGCACTGTGACACCGGGAAGTCACCACTCTGTGACACCGTGAAGGTGTCGCACTGTGACACCGGGAAGGCACCACTCTGTGACACCGGAAAGGCGCCACTCTGTGACAGCAGGAAGGCGCCACTTTGTGACACTGGGAAGGCGCCACTCTGTGACACCGGGAAGGCGCCACCCTGTGACACTGGCAAGGCGCCATCTGTGACAGCAGGAAGGCGCCACTTTGTGACACCGGGAAGGCGCCTCTCTGTAACACTGAGAAGGCGCCACTCTGTGACAACGGGAAGGCGCTACTATGTGACACCGGGAAGGCGCCACTGTGTGACACCGGGAAGGCGCCACCCTGTGACACTGGGAAGGCACCACTCTGTGACACCGGGAAGGCGCCACTCTGTGACACATGAAGGTGCCACTCCGCGACAGCGGTAAGGCGCCATTCTGTGACACTGGGAAGGCGCCACTTTGTAACACCGGGAAAGCGCCACTCTGTGACACTGGGAAAGTGCCACTCTGTGAAAACGGGAAGGCGCCACTATGTGACACCGGGAAGGCGCCACTCTGTGAGACCGGGAAGGCGCCACTTTGTGACACCGGGAAGGCGCCACTCTGTGACACTGGGAAGGCACCACTCTGTGACACATGAAGGTGCCACTCCGCGACAACGGGAAGGCGCCACTATGTGACACCGGGAAGGCGCCACTCTGTGACACTGGGGAGGCACCATTCTGTGACACCGGGAAAGCGCCACTCTGTGACACCGGGAAGACGCCACTTTGTGACACCGGGAAGGCGCCACTCTGTGACACCGGGAAGGCGCCACTATGTGACACCCGGAAGGCGCCACTCTGTGACACTGGGACGGCACAACTCTGTGACACCGGGAAGGCGCCACTCTGTGACACTAGGAAGGCGCCACTTTGTAACACCGGGAAGGCGCCACTCTGTGACACCGGGAAGGCGCCACTCTGTGACACTGAGAAGGCGCCACTCTGTCACACCGGGAAGGCGAGAAGCCGCCACTCTGTGAGACCGGGAAACCGCCACTCTGTGAGACCGGGAAGGCGCCATTCTGTGAGACCGGGAAGGCGCCACTATGTGAAACCGAGAAGGTGCCCCTCTGTGACACATGGGAAGGCGCCAATCTGTGTCACCGGGAAGGTTGGAAGCTGCCACTCTGTGAGACCGGGAAGGCGCCACTCTGTAAGACCGCGAAGGCGCCACTATGTGAGACCTGGAAGGTGCCACTCTGTGACATCGGGAAGATGCCACTCTGTGACACCGGGAAGGTGCCACTCTGTGGCACTAGGAAAACGCCACTCTGTAACATCGGGAAGGCGCAACTCTGTGTCACTGGAAAGGCGCCAATCGGTGGCACTGGGAAAGCGCCACTCTCTAACATCTGGAAGGCGCCACTCTGTAATATCGTCTACTCTGTGATATGTAATAATAATAATAATTTTGTGAGGTTAATATTATTAGCATAGTCTGAAAAGGACAGTTAAAAACACTTGTTGTCAGTTTACATTAAAAACCCATAGATTCTAAATACGACGATGATCTATATGCCAAGAAGAAACCAAAGATTTATTTACGATCACGCATGGTGTATCATTTTATAACTAGGTTGTTTGCAAAGCGGAGGTGTATGAACTAATGCCAATATGTGTCCCTTGTTATTTACCCCTGACAAATTATCGTTGTCATATCCCAGCCACGTGACACAGTCCCCTCCCGTCATCTCGATGTTATTTTAATTCAGATAAAGCTATACTTATGTTCATAACAATAATAACACACACAAAATAAGACAGCATGCATGTCTTGATGGCTATGTTCGACAGGAAAAGTTATATTGGTGGAATTGTTAAGACAATATGCAAGACAAACTAAAGTAAGTATGCAATGCAATGTGTTTATGTTTCAAATTATGCAACATTACCGCATGTGGGGTAACATTACACAATCAAGAATTATGGATCAAAATATGGTATTGCCATATAACAACAAGGTAACTTGTTTGAGATGTTTCTTAATTGAGGGACCTGCGCCTATCGCGATGAAAACCATCACTGAAATATAACTTTAAAACCAATAACCGTCTAACCCTTGAAACGCTGATTAGCTGATCTCGCGTAGCCAGGCCAGACAGAGGTGAAATACTAACTTGATTAGATAACAAACTACATCGGTTTACTGTTTCGCCATCCTTGTGTTCAACCCTTTGACCGCCGGACCCGAATATTTTCGGTTTTTCTTTGTTTTTATTATCACATTATGTACTACATTTTAAACATGTTAAAGATAAAATGTGACATTAAATCAGCAAGATGTAAAAAAATCACCTATATTTTGTCTATTCTGAATAATTTTCACCCACTTGAAGTTGTGGATCGCGTCAGCGAGACACAACCTCAAGTGAGTGAAAATTCCAATTGAATAATTTGGCAGTTAAAGGGTTAATAAATATGAAGGAGCGCGCAGCGCGTTGTTATGCGTGCTACACTGGCTGCAACCTGAATGCGACGAGGCCGCCATTAAAAGTGATCGCCTAGTCGCATTGAGAAGGGAGAAACAAGGATATTTCTCTGAACACCCCATGTAGGATTAGCGGGGTTCGAGGCCCGGACACATGCATGACTGTCGAGGCAGTCAGGAGCCCCACCAAAGCGCCACCTCCCCTTCTCTGGTTTATTAAATGGTTCAGGCAACAGGATACATGTACAGTATGTTCAAAGTATCGTTTCTGCTGTGTGACAATACAGTAACAGAACCAACTTAGAGTTGATCACCTTCCGTATAGGATAAAACCCTCGGAGCTCTACATTCTTAGCTGTGGAAAAGGTTGAGGCCGAAGAATGTAGAGCTACGAGGGTTTTAACTGACCTAAAACACATCCGATCATAATGGTTGACACAAGCTGTAGATAATATTGATAGTTTTATGTATATTGTTAAAACACGACTTACAGATCAATTCAAGCAAGAATGGTATTCTGATATTAATACACTTAGAAAATGTTGTAGTTATCGTCTATTTAAAACAGATTTCGCATTAGAGCCTTATCTACTTACCCTGTCGTATAATAATCGAATAACGTTGTGTAAATTTAGAGTTTCCGATCATAAATTACCAATAGAATTGGGAAGACACTTAAATATACCTAAAGAAGAGCGCTATTGCAACTTATGTCAACAGGGAAAAACTGGTAATGAGTATCATTTTTTTATTAGAATGCAATGCCTTAGTTATTATTAGAAGAAAATATATGTCCGAAATGTATCGAACTAATCATTCAAACTGGGTATTTAAAAAAATATTAAACTCCCATGATGAGAAAGAATTACTCAAATTATCTATTTTCGTAAAAGAAGGTATGAAACAATTACATTGAAACATTATCTGCATTCCACTTATTTTAATTATTTTTATTTGTTTTTGTACTCCTAACGCACGCCATATAATGATGATGTATTATCTCTCCTATGTTTTTGTACAATTCATGGAGATACAATAAACTTGTTGAACTTGTTGAATAAGGATCCCTCATAAGCAACAGCTCGGTCACACCTGACTGATTATAGCACAATAGGCCTACCATGATAACTGGTCTGTACTTGATCAACAATAACTCTACATTCCCGACTTAGAATGAAGTGGTCGACAAACAAATAATGTAGTGGTGTTTTTAATATTATTATTATATCATACAAGAGGAACTTCAAGCTTCTTGTAAATGTAGTTTAGCAAACAAATAGGTTATTCACCTCAGTTGCGTCGACTGAGTGCTTTTTATACTATAATATGTCCTCCAATATAGCGTTTAATTACAAATACAGGCAATAAAATACACCTTGGCCTTGTAATTAATGACATTGTGTGGCTGTGTTTGCTAATTAATCTGAGATGTTATGTATACACAATATTCACACGAACATTGCATAAAATGCGCATTCACATGCTCCAATTGACACGTCAGCGGGCTCTGTTATTACAAACCTGGAAAGCCTTACACGCTTCTGGAGTTAGCTCTCCCATATTTAACCCTCTAAGCGCTGAATTTTTTTATTAAAACCTTGGAGACAAGAGGGTTTATTTTAATTTAAAATCATCATGAATGTCTTATTCAGTTTTTTCCGATTCATTTAAATACCTATGTTATGGGTCTACGGCCAATAGAAATATTTTTTTCCTACAGTACGGGGATCGACTTTAGACGTCAGAAACTGACGTGATTCTGACGACTAAAGTCGATCCCCGCGCTGTAAGGGTTAACCCTTTAACCACCGGTAGCAATTATATTAGTTTTCACTGTTATTTTTAATAGAACATTAAATACCAGCTTGCAAACATGAGAAAAACAAATCATGATATCATCAGCAAGACTTAAAATTCTTTCACCTCTACTTTGTCAAAACTGAATATTTTTCAACCACTTCAAGTTGCGAATCGCGTCAGCGAAACACACCTTCAAATGGATGAGAATTCAATTTGAATGACGCGGCGGTTAAAAGGTTCAGTTCAGCCGCCTCCGCATTTCCAGCAAGCATAGGAATCAGGGCCAATGTTGGTGTGATGTTGGGTCAGCGTCGTAGACGGTGGGCCAGCATTAGCTCGTTAGCGTGTTTGGGGAAAAAATCTCATCAGATTTTTATTTAATTAATATGTAAATAATCTTGTACATTTATAATTATGGCCAACAATATAACTTTTATTGTGTGAAATAAAGTTTACAAAATTTAGGTAACTCAAACTAAACCCACTTAAAGTTGTGTCTCGCTGACGCGATCCACAACTTCAAGTGAGTGAAAATTATTCAGATTTGACAAAATGGAGGTCCACTCTTTTTAAATCTTGATGGCTGATGTCACATTTTATCTTTAACATATTTAAAATGTGGTACCTATTGTGCTAATAAAAATGAAAACCCGAATATATGCGGCAACGGCGGTTAAAGGGTTATTGAAATTGGGATTTCACTTGTGTATTTGTATAATTAAAACGGCATTACACTTGAGCATTTGTTAAATAAATAAGTCTTCATATACTGGCGATTTGGATAGAATTGAGAATGTCCTGTGACTATACGTATTTGTAAGAAAATGAATCCCAATATGACTCTTTTTATCAACGTAGGTGTGGTCGCCCGACTGTCAATGCCACCTAGCGCCGAAACGTTTCCAGTCTTTTATTTGTTACCTTTCAGCTGTGAATGAAGAAATTATTCAGTATTGGCGTGAAAAAGTGTGGAGTAATAATGCGTTCTTACAACCAGATGTTTCTGCCGCATGGCTGACGCGGTGACAAACGTATGCCGTCATCGTGAAAAGCGCATTCGATTAACGTATTGTGTGCAACAGGCAGAGGAATGAAACATGAAACATTTGTATAACATTTGTACAATGCCCACCCAGCGTTTTAAACGTTGGGCCGACATTGTAGAAATGTTAAACAATGTTTATCTTTAGTGGGCTGACGTGCAGATACAACCAGCAGTAACTAGTTAATTTACAAGTAAGCAGTTTCCACTACTTGCCTCCTCAAAGTCAAAGGGCAGTATTCGCTTACTTATAAAGTAAGCAGATACTACCTTTTGACATTACATGGCAGTGCTTGCCTCTGCACGAGAGTCGACATCTCCTCTCATCAATGCAATCAAATATGAACAATTAAATATTAAAATGCTGATATAGGCTACCTACATTACCCCCATTTTGAGATGTTGAAATAAATGTATTGCTAATATGGGCATACATCGCTGAGGCGATTCAAGATCCGATTTAAAAAGTAGGGTTCCCCTAGCACCTAAATGGTATCCCTATTAGCAGATCAGCACGAATGCAAATCTGTCTGTTTCTCATGAAATTAATTTAGTTGTCGTCAGCAAATGCACGAGACTGAGCTAATGATACTAATCGCTTGGAAACGATTGCTGCCATTTACTGGGACAAATTTCTAGGAATCTGTTAAAACTCGAACATCCGAGCAAACATGTGCCCGTATGTATCTTAATTGAAACACCCTCTAGAAATTCCACAGCAAAAGATGTATCGTTAAATTTTGTAATCGGAGAAATACATATAGAATCAGATAATTATGATTGAAAACAGTGTAATTACTAAGCCAGCTTTGTAATACATACGAAGCGTTCAGTCTAGTCTTTCTGCAATAGTTTTGACTTAAAATCGGAATAAAGAAAATGTAGACCACAGCCCCCTAATTGAAAATAAATTAAAAGCAGAAAAATTACATTATATTTTTGTTATACTTTAAAAAAATTAAGTCATAAACCTTAGCCTCAAAACAGATTTTGTGTCAAATTACAGCTATGTGTCTTTTTTATTCTATCAGCGCGGGGACAGTCTTTATAAGTTAGAATTTGAGTCTGTAGACGTCAAATTCTGACGTATAAAGACTCACTGCGCTGAAAGAATTACCATATTTATAACGACCGTAGACCCATAACATGGTACTCAAATGAGGCGGGAGGAGAGATAATGAAAACCCTTTGCTCCCCATTGTTTATAAAAATATATTTCCGCTAACGTGAAGCCATGGATCGCGATATTGTGTCATGGTTTGAATTGGGTGATTGTCCTTTAAAGCGCTAAATTATTCTTGTTTAATCCATGGGAACTAAAGGGTTTTATCAATTTGGAAGCGTCACAAATGTCCTAGTTAGCTCTTTCTGATTCATTTGAATACCTATGTCATGGGTTTACGACCATCAGAAATATGTTTACTCTTACAGTGCGGGGATAGACTTTAGTCGTCAGAATCTGACGTCCGTAGACGTCAGATTCTGACGACAAAAGTCTATCCCCGCGCTGTAAGGGCTATTGTATGGGTGATTATTGCATTGAATGTTGTCTTTCACTGACGTCCTCGAGACTGACATCCATGATCCTATCACACTTGCTCATGTACAGGAGAAATATTGCGGTCATGCACTGCTGAAGCTGAATGTACACTCACTCAACATTGGGCTGATATCGCCGGCAATGGCAGAGCATCTTTCCCGATGTGAGCCACGCACCGTATCCAGGTTACATCTATTCTAGTGAAGAAAACTTGATCCTCACGCTTTCTAGTAACAATTTGTTATTTCGTGTTTGTCGTCTGTTTTTTCTCTGTGATCCTCTCCATGAGTTTCGTGACCACAGTGTTTTATCGTAATAATTATTATGTAATTGATTCCCGTTTGCAACTGAACGCAGCACAATTCCCGGCGGATACAGCATGACATTTTATATTATGTCGATTTACAGCACGATATTCATTATTATGTTCACTCTCCCCGTAATTCATTGTTTGCCTCTATAATGTATAATACGATACCAGCAAATTTAGAGATATAATTAGTTTTGAAATAAACCCACTAAAGCGGTATTTCAATTGAATTCTCTATTTTATGTCATTATTTAATATATATCACCGTGCTACTAAGTCTTATAATTAAGAATACCGAAGCGTTTGCTATTAAACTTCAAAAATATGTTATAATGAAATTAAAAGTCCGGAAAAAATTAAAATAATTAACTTTGAGATATATGTTAATCATTGCCTTAAACAAAGCAAATTACTTTTAGCTATTAAGAAGTCAGTTAAAAAAGAAAGTGCATTTTCATGTAGAGTCACATTTTCTAAAAAAAAATGTAAAAAATGTAGCTGTCAATGGTGACGTACATTGGATTCAATATTCAATGGCTCTCGTGGTTTAAAAAGCCGTGTTACTGAAAGTTGAGCCTTTCATCGCTGGTATCGTCTTGAGACGTCAGAATCTGACGTCCATAGACGTCAGATTCTGACGTCTCAAGACGATCCCCGCACTGAAAGAAATAAAAAAGGTATGCTAACCGTAGACCCATAACATAGTATAGCTATTCAAAAGAAGCGGAAACAGCTAACTGACATTTATGATAATTTCAAATTGAAAAAACCCTTTGGTCTCCTTGGCTTAAACATAACAGCTATTTCACCGTTGTGAGGGTTAAACACCTCATCATTAGCAGACTTGACCACATACATCGAGCTGAGTGGCTTGCCAAACCAAACAAACACGGATATCATGCGGCCTATACTATGAGGGAACAACCGATAGTGCCACCTTCACCCGGTGTTCTAAACTATTCCGTATAACACGATAACGTAGGGCAACATACGAGCATATTTTGAACATTACCAGCTGCTATCCGATTATTATATTTTTAGATACTAATTAATACCCAATAGAGAAAGTTTGGAAACTAAGAAAAATCATTTGCTTTTGACCTTTAACATGTTTAAAGTTGATGCATAATACTGCGTGGTGTAAGTAAATTAATTACAAAGTAATCACAGATTTTCACAAATAATAACCTTGAAATCACTAGCATAATATAATGTTAGATACCAGTAATCGATCAACAACATCATCAAAATGTCCGGACACACACATATCTAATATAGGGGCCTAATTCAAAGACTTGGAAATTTGGATTCTCGACAGCGAAACAGTATTTAATTTTTATT
The DNA here is from genome assembly GCA_964017125.1 of Flabesymbios commensalis. NCBI lineage: Eukaryota > Metazoa > Annelida > Polychaeta > Terebellida > Flabelligeridae > Flabesymbios > Flabesymbios commensalis. The sequence goes on from OZ024914.1 coordinate 33,597,626, forward strand.
AGTTAAACATGATTGTGCACAGTCTATTTAAATGGAGTCAACATAATTCTCACTGTAACACATCTACGCCTAATGACAGGGAAACGTCGTATCATACTTTTAAATGTATTTGGAGTTCATAAAAATTATTTAAAAATACATACGACATAAGACAACTTTCCCTTGTCTTGTCTTGTCTTCGAAATAACTTCAATTTGCCACTTTTATTCCATTTAAATTCCATTTAAATTTAGTACCCCCGGCTCACTCCGGCTTATCACGAATCACATGCCGTTCAATATTGAAGACTATTATTGTATTCAACACTGAGTTGACACGGTAGTATCCAGATATGACTAGATATGTATTGCAAGAAAACCATGTTAACACCTGAAACTGTTAAAACCTACGTGTGGCCTGCGTGTTACATTCGTGCCTATATATCGTCTCTTTGGAGTTAGAAGGTGCTAGGCTGCACCTTCTAAATCCAAGGGCACAGTATCATGTATATGTGGCACATGAAGCAACCACTGGTGATTTTTCTTTCTCCGGAGTACCCACGGTGGAACACGTATGACAGAGTAAACTTTCCGCCACACACAAACACTACCCGGGATCTAAAGTAGTATAATTGATATTAACCCTTACAACGCTGAAATATTTTTGTATAAAACTTGAAAACCAATTTTTTTTTTTCAGGGCGGGGTTCGTCTTTATTCGTCAGAAGCAGACGTCTACAGACAGGGTTGTCAGATAAGCTATTACACAAGCTCCAGCTGGTCCAGAACAACGTTACCAGAATAATTAACCCTTTCACCGCATGTGCCGCATATATTCGGGTTTTCATTTTTTATCAGTACATTAAGTACCACCTTTGAAACATGTTAAAGATAAAATGTGACATCAATCAGCAATATTTGTAAATAGTTGACTTCCATATTGTCAAAACTGAATAATTTTTACTCACTTGAAGTTGTGGATCGCGTCAGCGAGACACAATTTCAAGTGGGTGAAAATTCAGATTGAATAATTTGGCGGTTAAATGGTTAAAAGGTAAAAAAAAAACAGAATAATTACTTGTGTGTTACTTGTACAAACTGGTGCGAACCGTCCCATAATTGGATGTTATAACATCCGATTCTGGGACGGTTATATTGGCTCCCAATACAACTACGGAGTGTACATCAATATGATTTGCTGTACACTTCCTTGAACTAAACAGTAGTATAGCATAAAGTACTCCAAGGATATTCGTCAGTCATACACGATCACCAAAAAACTGGAAACGAGGAAGGCCACGATGTGTAGGAGTTGGAGCGTTCTCTGTGGCCGCATCAGTGACTTGGAACAAGTCGCCAGCAGCCAAACGTGCAGCAGTGCAGCTCATTTTATACACGTGAACCATTTTAGTATACGAACAGTCTTGACTTTTATATAATTTGAAAAATATTTTATGATGCTTGTACAGCGCATACTAACGACATAATATCGCGCTATATATAAGCATACCTTATATTAATAATACGTTGACCACTAAGGTGTCTGCCCTCGTTATTTCCATGTGTCGTGAGGGGTATTTTTGGCTGGACGGAAGTCCTTGGATGTCGTAATGTACGGTTGTCGTCCCTCCAGGTGGTGTGAGTCACTAAGCCTCAATGATAAACTCACCACGCCGGTCAGCTTCCGCCGGGAGGGTGGCAGGCTTTCATTAAGCATGTTAAGGGGGCCATGGAAATTACCTGTGCACCACCCGAGTTATGGACATGGTAGCACCCCTTCCCAGTGTTCTATGTATAATCTAGCCGTACCACTTTAATGGCGATGACGTTGTGTTTTTCCTTCGGAAGAGGATGTTTCCAGTACTCTCCCAGCAAACACGAGATCATTGACCAATGGCTTGCTGTTGGCTCACCAAAAGACGTTAAATCGATGTTGGTTCAACGCTGGTCCAACGTCGTAGATGGTGGACCAACGGTAAACCAACATCGATTCAATATTTTGTATCTGCTGGAATCTCACCATCTTTAGCAGATTCTCCTGGTTCTAGTTTAGCCTACATACGTACAAGCATGACCGAAAACTGCATTCCTTTCCAGAATATTCATTCATTCATTCATTCATTCGTTTATTGATTCATTCATTCATTCATTCATTCATTCATTCATTCATTCATTCATTCATTCATTCATTCATTCATTCATTCATTCATTTATTTATTCATTCATTCATTCATTCATTCATTCATTCATTCATTCATTCATTCATTAATTCATTCATTCATTCATTCATTCATCCATCCATTCATTCATTCATTCATTCATTCATTTATTCATTTATTCATTCATTCATTCATTCATTCATTCATTCATTCATTCATTTATTTTTTCATTCATTCATTTATTCATTCATTCATTCATTTATTCATTCATTCATTCATTCATTCATGCATTCATTCATTCATCCGTTCATTCATTCATTCATTCATTCATTCATTCATTCATTCATTCATTCATTTATTCATCCATTCATTCATTCATTCATCCATTCATTCATTCATTTATTCATTCATTCATTCATTCATTTATTTATTCATTCATTCATTCATTCATTTATTCATTCATTCATTCATTTATTCATTCATTCATTCATTCATTCATGCATTCATTCATTTATTCCTTTATTCATTTATTCATTTATTCCTTTATTCATTCATTCGTTTATTCATTCATTCATTTATTCCTTCATTCATTCATTCATTCATTCATTCATTCATTCATTCATTCATTTATTCATTCATTCATTCATTCATTCATTCATTCATTCATTCATTCATTCATTCATTTATTCATCCATCCATGCATTCATTCATTCATTCATTCATTCATTCATTCATTCATTCATTCATTCATTCATTCATTCATTCATTCGTTTATTCATTCATTCATTCATTCATTCATTCATTCATTTATTCATTCATTCATTCATCCATCCATTCATTCATTTATTCATTCATTCATTCATTCATTCATTTATTCAATCATTCATTCGTTTATTCATTCATTCATTCATTTATTCATTCATTCATTCATTCATTCATTCATTCATTTATTCATTCATTCATTCATTCATTCATTCATTCATTCATCCATCCATGCATTCATTCATTCATTCATTCATTCATTCATTCATTCATTCATTCATTCATTCATTCATTCATTTATCCATCCATGCATTCATACATTCATTCATTCATTCATTCATTCATTCATTCATTCATTCATTCATTCATTCATTCATTCATTCATTCATTCATTCATTCATTCATTTATTCATTCATTCATTCATTTATTCATTCATTCATTCATTCATGCATTCATTCATTCATTCATTCATTCATTCATTCATTCATCCATCCATGCATTCATTCATTTATTCATTCATTCATTCATTCATTCATTCATTCATTCATTCATTCATTCATTCATTCATTCATTCATTCATTCATTCATTTATTCAATTATTCATTCATTCATTCATTCATTCATTCATTCATTCATTCATTCATTCATTCATTCATTTATTCATTCATTCATTCATTCATTCATTCATTCATTCATTCATTCATTCATTCATTCATTCATTCATTCATTCATTCATTCAATTATTCATTCATTCATTCATTCATTCATTCATTCATTCATTCATTTATTCATTCATTCATTCATTCATTCATTCATTCATTCATTCATTCATTTATTCATTCATTCATTCATTTATTCTTTCATTCATTCATTCATTCATTCATTCATTCATGCATTTATTCATTTATTCATTCATTCATTCATATATTAACAATAATTTTTATTGTATCGCAAAATGATATCTTAACAATCATGGTAAATTTGGAGAAGGTGCAATAGTGTACGTGACCTATCTCGTCATGGCAGCAGCTACCCATCTTCTCAACAGACCCATGACGTAAATATTCATATTAAGCGGAAAGAGCTAACTACGACATTTATGCTGATTTCAAATTAAAAAAAAACTGTGGTCTCGTAGTTTATACAAAAATATTTCAGCGCTCTACGGATTTAGCACGGTATGACACAGTACAACACTCGTTCAATGATTAACATTCGAGCCTTCAGTGCGGGCCCAGATGTTCAATCGATGCAGTTGTGGCGCGAAATTCACTGGGTTTTAATCAAGGCCGAATCGGATGTTTTTCATCGAGATTGTGTATATACAGTGCTCCGAAACTTTTCAAAGGCCTAGGGTGTGGTGCTGTCTATGCTACTATGCACTGCTATGCACTATAAAGAACCCTTGAAGTCGACTTCGGGCTTCCTTCTTTCGCGATATTGCCATGATTGTGCAGAAAGCGACGTTAAGCTATATACACCCACTTGTGCCTTCAGGGGAACACGTTGTTCGTTGGACATGCGGTGTATATGACGCACGATATATTCTCACCTTTTGTATTTTCGTCGTATGACGTACCATATACAGGCTTGTTCGAAAACATATTACGTATACATGTACGTATGGGTCGATTGTTCTTAAGTGATCAACATACAATTATTTGATTATCGTATATATAATTTACAATCCAAGCAACAGCTTTTGACAATGTAGTCGATTACCCCATGCTCTCTGACATCACCATCATTATTAATAATAAAGTAAACCTCGTATAATCACATGATGCATAAGTCCACCTGTAACCAATCAAAGATAGCGTCTTCTGACCTTATAAAGGGAATGGTCGTCCAGTTGGTATTTAACCCTTTCAGCGCGGGGACCGTCTTTATACGTAAAAATCTGACGTAGACGTCAGACGTAGACTGTAGACGTCAGATTCTGACGTATAAAGACGGTCCCCGCACTGACAGAATTAAAATATTTCTAATGATCGTAGACCCATAACATATAGATATTCAAATGAAGCGGAAAGATCTAACTAAGATATTGATAATAATTTCAAAGGAAAAAAAACTTTGGTCTCCATGGTTGATACAAAACAGTTCAGCGTTGTAAGAATTAAACAGAGATAAACTTGAAACTTGGCACACGAGTCGACTACTGTAGCATAAATATAGTGAAATATCAAGATAAGAGATGTAGTTAAATTACTTCATGTTCATGTAATTATAGACCTGCGCACTTGATACATGTATATGTAATGCTAACCTTGCATGTAATCAGGTAATGCCATAGTATAAATACACGAGAGCTAACAATAATGTATTGCTGAAGTGTTTGTTTCTGTTAAAAATAAACATATCACAATTTCAAAAAATTCAATGTTGTTTTGTTTGGTTGTAGCAGAACTAGGTTTAACCCTTGTGCTACTAGAACTTAATATACGGTTCCAAGCATGTTTTAGATTAATAGAAATATCACTAAATATAATAAAATAATTTTAGGCAGATTCTCAGTTAATTCATTCCTAAAATATTGAGGATGTCTAATAATATAAACATTGTTTGTGCTTTGAAAATGTAATTTACGTTAGCAATTCCGAAAAATAGAAATAAGAAATTCGCCATTTATCAACGATCTCACTTGTTGATCAATAACTCCCCTTTAGTCCTTTGGTCTTGAATACGTACAGAACCACAACTCTACACATTATAATATTGCTTAGTGCTAAAACAAACTGTTCCGAAAGTGAAATAACTTCACTTGAATCTTTTTTAAATTATATGATTTCGAAGGAGATGTATTTATTGGGACCCGCAACTCAATGTGTTCTCTTTTGTAAACTGATACGCTGACATTTAATTTGTTTAATCAAGCTTTGTAACTGATAAGACCAAACATAGTCTTGGTTTAGCCATCAATTACCTACATAAACCATTTCAGGGCGGGGATCGATATTAGATGGCAGAATGTGACATATATCGATAGTCAGATTCTGACGTCTAAAGTCAATCAAGGCACTGAACGAATTACCAAATTATAATGGCTGTCGACCCTTAACATAGGTATTCAAATGAAGCAGAAAAGCTAACAAAGACATTCATGTAGATTTTAAATAAAAAAAACCTTGGTCTCTTCGCTTATATAAAATATTTCAGCCCTTTACGGGGTGAACACCGAGGGCGGGAACTAATCCCGAGCTCTGGCGGGCAGGCGGTAGCGTTAACCATCACACTAGAGGCACCCAGCTCAATTTTTCTGTGTTGATTCAATGTCTCGACTTAGCAATTTGTTATATGTTTACGGATTTAATAAAAATATAGTGTGATTCCACATGCTCTATGATGCTAGGAATGAGTCGTCGCCTCGGAGCTAAAGGATCCTATCTGCCATTCTAACGAGTGTTACATAGGATCATTTAGCTCCGTGGCGACGAAGTGTGCAATGTCCACACCAGGACGCATCATGGGCACTTTGGAATTGGTGTTCAGACGAGCGCCGAGATAAAATTCGGGAGAAAAAGTCATTTAATTTTCCGCTCGCATAGCATAATTATGTTTGTCGTTCAGATAAGATTTTGTAACATAGTCTCGATAACTCACAGAAAAAACAAACCGCGACAGAAAGTGCCGAGCTAGAATGTGTCAAACGTTCTCATTTGCTATTCCCAGAACCACGTGACTAATGGGTCACGTAGGACGATTTCCTGCGCAGGAGCGTGGCTTCCGGTCTTCTTTGGCAGGCGTAGGAGTTTGTCATCTAGGAGGTGGGTGTGAAAGGCTTATGATTTTCTCAAAAATATACAGACGCAACCCGTTATTTGTTCAAAATTGGGCTGATGTCCCAGAAAATAGCCCAGTATTTAGGCAACTATGGCTCGTGGGATATGATTGTACTTGACCCAAGATGCCCTTTGCCACTTTCATGCTTTCACAATTGACTGTCAGGGCTTACTCAGGGTGTGCTAAGCTGGAACAGCGTAATACGGTCAGCGGACATGTCGACCTGACCACTGAAAACGGGCACGGAGAATACTCAGAGTCAGACCGGGCGCAGGTGGACTGAAGGATCCTTTCTGATATGATTGTCCAACAATTACTAAAGTAAACTATATGAGTCAATTTAACTTTTCCTCTACCGATTTCCCCCTGATAAAACTACCGCCCAGAAACCGAATTCTTTTTTAAGGGCTCAATACAGGTTATAGCTATATCGCACAAATAAAAAATGCAAAAAACATTGAGCCCATGAGACTGACCATTTTGGTTAGCGATTTTCAACTTCATGTACGTATGTAATGAAATATCTCCATTGCAATTAATGCATGTACACCATGACATGAGCATTGCGCATAAATGATAATTTGGTAAAGAAAGAGTTAAAGAGCTTAAAGCTAAAAAACGCTTGGCTCAGTCGTAAGGTGATTATTTGCTTCGCGTTGTGATTTCACCAGTAGAACCTCTTCATAGAAAAACGTTGCCAAACTTGTGTTTTGATGCACAATACACATTCATGCTTTTTTCGCCGACCGTAAAATATTTAATCAAAGTATAAACGAAACAGTTTGACCCGTTTGAAAATGGATTGCTTCTTCACGTTGTCTCGTTTTATATCGACTTAAGATACACACAGATCTCATATATTACATACATATGTATCTATGTGACCTAATTATCATGATTGTTGGCTAATTCGATCAATAGGAATTATATTATTATTCATAAGAATCCGTAATTAATAATACTGAAAAATAATATTAAAATTAAGTGCATCAGTTTAATTTAAATAAAAAGGCTGTGTTGATCAACACCATCCAAAATAGCACCCTTTCTCACGCCATTGGAAAACTTCGGAAAACATTTGATTTGCTATAATTAATGAACAACATACAACTGATATGGGTTTTCTCTGGTATACTAAGAAAGTGTGTAGCCAAAAGCATATATTATTCACTTACAACAATTTTGTTAGACGCTTGTCCAGTAGCTGTGAACCAACGACACATATAAACGTCATATTATGGCATAACACATTTCGTAGAAAAATATTACATGCTACCTAATAAAAAAATAATGTACGCTATTAGGTTTCAATGAAAAAACAATCATTCTTCCCTGCACAAAAATCCAGTATTGCGAGAGAGTTCGCGACCGAGGGGTAGTGTGCTCGTCCTCAAGCCGTGATAAACTTTATGTGCACAAAAGGTGGCCTAAAGCTCCATTCATTCATTCATTCATTCATTCATTCATTCATTCATTCAATCATTCATTCATTCATTCATTCATTCATTCATTCATTCATTCATTCATTTATTAATTAATTCATTCATTCATTCATTCATTCATTCATTCATTCATTCATTCATTCATTCATTCATTCATTCAGTCATTCATTCATTCATTCATTCATTCATTCATTCATTCATTCATTCATTCATTTATTTATTCACTTTTTCATTCATTCATTCATTCATTCATTCATTCATTCATTCATTCATTCATTCATTTATTCGCTCGTTCGTTTGTTCGTTTGTTCGTTCGTTCGTTCGTTCGTGCGTTCGTTCACTCGTTCATTCATTCAATCATGCATTTATTCGTTTATTCATTCATTCATTCATTCATCCATCCATCCATTCATTCATTCATTCATTCATTCATTCATTCATTCCTTCATTCATTCATTCATTCATTCATTCATTTATTCATTCATTCATTCATTCATTCATTCATTCATTCATTCATTCATTCATTCATTCATTCATTCAATCATTCATTCATTCATTCATTCATTCATTCATTCATTCATTCATTCATTCATTCATTCATTCATTCATTCATTCATTCATTCATTCATTTATTTATTCATTCATTCATTCATTCATTCATTCATTCATTCATTCATTCATTCATCGATTCACTATTCATTCGCGCATCGCAATGTCCAGCGTGAAAGTAGAACATTAGACTTGGTTACATACTTTACTATACCTGTATACAGACGTACAACGGCAAAAAGCAGTATCTGCTTAGTTTACAGGTAAGCAGATACTCATTTTGCCTTTGCAGAACAGTATAGGCCTACTCGTGAACGATCATGACGGTATCATTGCGGCATCATCCATGCACTGTAACTATAATCCCACTGTTTGAAAACCACCCAACTTGACAAAAATACACGAAAATGATCCTGCTTTAATGTCGTACATTACCGTCATTTTTACATTACGGATCAATTCAGTCAGACCAAATTTTGATGGACTAGCGTATTTACTGTCAGGGCTAATATTATCCCTGTGGGTGATCATTGATGAATGACAAAAACTGCATCAGGTTCAACGAACTATGGTAGTCACTAATCCTAATCAGATTAGGAAAACACTGGCGTTCACTTTAACCCTTCAACCGCCGGTACCGCATATATTCAGGTTTTCTTTTTTTTTAGCTCATTAAGTACCATCTTTTATACATGTTAAAGATCAAATGTGACATCAATCAGCAAGATTTGAAAAGAGTTGACCTCTATTTTGTCAAATCTGAATAATTTTCACTCACTTGAAGTTGTGGATCGCGTCAGCGAGACACAACTTCAAGTGGGTGAAAATTCAAATTGAATAATTTGGCGGTTAAAGGGTTAAACTGCCTGAATTAACATGTTCACGTACAATTGTCAACACATTAATGTTTTTCACGCCGGGTAGCAGATTTAAACTTTTTCTTATTACCATAACCACATCTGAACCTTATATATTTTAAACAAATGGTCCACATAACGCCTAATGTCACATAATGCTTGAATGTTTCCATCCTATTTAATATGTTTATGTTGTTGTATTTAATTATGCCTAGTTAAATTGATTAAGGTCCTAATTACCAGGGATAAAACAATAACTTGTTATAGACGGTGCTAAATCTAGCTGGTTGTTTGCGACATCAGGAATAACTGGGAGTTCAATTTTAAGCACACTCACAGCTCTACTATGTCATCCCCATGGTTATGATAGGGTGTATCTGCCACATGGCAAATTTCACATCCAAGGGGACGATATATCAATGTTATGCCAGATGTTATTTTTGGAGACCATAAACGGATATGATGTGTATTGAGTAACAAACCTGTGTCATTAAAATAGCAGCATTTCCAAAAATATCGTCTACCTCTATACACATGTCATGCTTGCAATTTAATGAATACTACTTTCATTTTCACATGTTTGCAAGTCAAATGTTAAAATAATACATTTCGGGTAATCACTTTTTTGTCCAGCAGGCCTATAGTCTGAATACACATCTGAAATACTAGTAATCATTATTACATTCCCATACTGGGGAGAGTCCACCCTGAGGGATGACAAGACAGTCGGCAAATAATATAGCTCTTCACGTGTGACCTAGGAGGTCACTGATTCCTGTCTGATAACAGCCACGGGGAAAAAGTTACGATGATTGCGCAAAACCTCGTATGCTTCAGGCATATATCCGCACATATTAAAAAGTTCACTTGATACATTTGGTGAGCATGATAAAATATAATGTATATTGGAATGGCGTATTTCTTATCGGCTTGTTAATCTGTTTATTATGCCAAATTAAAAATATTTTACCATGATAGTGAGTTTTACTACTAGCAACAACTTAGTAGTATTGCACCGTCGAAAATAAATGTGTATGCACTTTCATCTACACTATTGTGAGAGCTTAGCTCAATGAAAGGCTCAATATACGGCATTCATCAGGCGTCTAGATATAGAAGGCGCGGGGTATCGCTGGTCTTTTGTTCATTATTCCTTTTCAATAGCGGCTATTGATGCTTTAATGCCACGAGAGTGTCTTACTCCATAGTGACACTTAAATGCGACCGTGCCTGCTCACCTTTCATTCAACTTCTTCAGCAAACTTTAATTTCAGGGCAGTTGATAGAATTATAACAATTGTAAACTGCATTTCAACACAACGCATCAGCCTGGACAGCCATGTGGGAAGCTCGACATTATTGAAATGACCTCATCATTTTTCTTGGAAACAACTCGCTGTACGCGACATAACGTTCGCCTTCTTCTCGTATAACACGAGTACAAATTAGTAACTACTAAATAGTAGACAAATAAAATACACCACCTTAGATCAGCAGAAAAAAAATCCAGTCTAATTTTGTAGGGTCATCCTATTTTTGTTTTGTTTTAGACGATATGTGGGCGGGCACATTAACTAATCAATGAGACCACCGCCCACTTATTCCGATACTCTAACACTTTACTTTCTAACTAAAAACAAAACAAATTTATATCACATCACACCAGGATTAATTAGCTGTCAGTAAGCGAGTGGGTTAATATTTGGCATTGTTTTCTGCATCTCTAGTAATAAAAGGCGGAGACCCGGAGAGAGGACATTAACCCTTTAACCGCCGGTGCCGCATATATTCGGTTTTTTTTTATTTTTTATTAGCACATCAAGTACCACCTTTTAAATATGTTAAAGATAAAATGTGTCATCAACCAGCAAGATCATTTTTGTTTTGTTTTAGACGATATGTGGGCGGGCACATTAACTAATCAATGAGACCACCGCCCACTTATTCCGATACTCTAACACTTTACTTTCTAACTAAAAACAAAACAAATTTATATCACATCACACCAGGATTAATTAGCTGTCAGTAAGCGAGTGGGTTAATATTTGGCATTGTTTTCTGCATCTCTAGTAATAAAATGCGGAGACCCGGAGAGAGGACATTAACCCTTTAACCGCCGGTGCCGCATATATTCGGTTTTTTTTTATTTTTTATTAGCACATCAAGTACCACCTTTTAAATTGGTACTTGTACCACCTTTTAAATATGTTAAAGATAAAATGTGTCATCAACCAGCAAGATTTGAAAAGAGTTGACCTCCATTTTGTCAAATCTGAATAATTTTCACTCACTCGAAGTTGTGGATCGCGTCAGCGAGACACAACTTCAAGTGGGTGAAAATTCAAATTGAATTATTTGGCGGTCAAAGGGTTAAATCCTACTTATTTTGTATGATGCCAAAAGTGTGCATTATTACCATCAAATATACTATTGTGTATTGTACACATATATTTGAATAGTTTGGTGTTTTCACATGAATAATCGTGTATTCCTTCCGGAATTATCAGCACTTAGCATCGAAAATGTATTGCGCAACTCGCATTCCGACCCTATTACCCGAGCTATTATTCAATATGTGTCTTTGATGAATTACATCTGACTTTTCATCAGGGCGTAATTGAGTGCTCTGTGTTGAGAAGGAAAAGCGTGGCCTGATGCGCTGACGGATATTTTCTGACAGTTGGCAATGATACCCCACGACGCGGCACTCTACGTGATTACAGACTGCGGCTGCAAGTGTCCTCTCAGAGCAGGACAGGATTGTCAAGAATGGCGAGTCGTTGGTTCGGTACTGGGCCAATGCCAAAAGACGCTGGCTCAGAACTGAACCGACGTCTGCAGTGGAGAAGGTATTACTGACCATATCATGACAGGTTGAGGCATGAGATGGCGGTGCTCTAAAAGAATGTAAGCGGATGGCGAGAGATGAATGTGATCAGATGGGGAGACAGTGTGCGTAGATCGTGTGGGAGATTGGACGAGCTGGACAAACAGACCCGCTGGGCACACGACGTTGTTGCGACGTTGAATCAACGTCATTGACGTTGATTCAACGTCGCAAGAACGTCGTGTGCCCAGCAGCAGAGATTTGCGATCTGCGACAAGAGCGCCGTCAATCTGCAAAGCATACGAGGACGGCTGTGTAATTTTCCGGCAATTTCCAGCAGCCACCAAAAAGAAGTTTCTGTGGCCGCGGTCCACGTTGACAAAGACAGAGAAAAGACCGTCTGACTGATGTGTAACGCTGGTTCGACGTCATTCTAACGCTGGACAAGCCTGCTCTAATTTCAAAGACCGCAAACTCCCCTTTCACCATCGCATTAAGAAGCTCGATCAATCTATTTATCCCACCCGTTCAAATCTAACTGCTAATCAGCATCGTTGTTCAATCGGTATTCATCTAAATGACCGTCTCGTGAATTAATGGATCCTCCACTGTCGCCGGGAGTATCGACAAAGAGATCAAATTAATCCTAACTGTAGATTATAATTAATTTTAAAAGAAAATGATGATTTATATAAATGGAAGATAATAGAGACAACATTTAGAGGTTGATTAAACTGCAGATTCTTGATTGTGCTAGATTTTTTATAAAATTGAGCTAGGGCTAGACGAGATATATGATATGTTGTTTATCTCGATAAATGGGCAATGCCCCTTAGTATGGCAGGAGGAAATGGTCCACGAGCATAGGGTGGATTAAATTTTGTAACCTACATTTTTAAAACCCTTATGTTATCTGGACAACATATTTTAATGTTCACATCTCCAAATTTAGCGCCATAGGTGTTTTTCACCGCTCATATGGGGGTACCCCCAAACCTGTTCGAAATCAGGAGGTAGGGTTGCGCAAACGTATGTCGTTGCTGTTTCTAGTTTATCAATATACACATGCAAAATACCATATAAAATTTAATTTAATTTTTGTTAAGACGAAGGGTTAGAGACAACGATGTCCAATGCCACACAGGTACCATTTTGAGTAAATCGCATTTTAAAATTTTACACCCCATTCTAAAAACAGGAAATAATAAATTCCAACAGTATTACTATAATGTAAAAGTGTTTTTTTACACATTATATGTTTACCTTGTGATAAACATGATAAAGTTTATTTTCGTGTGAAAACAGCGTTAGAAAAAGAGGGTAGTTTTGGTACATTTATTACTTAAGTGTGATCTTGATAACTTACACCAAATTACTAATCGTAGTCGAGTTTATTGATGTTAAATTTGTTATTTTACACTATTTCTACCACAATTTGTCAGTAAATCGTGAAATTAAATCCATTTTAAAATGTGGTAAAAACATATGAAGCTCATATCTGTTACAGTTACTGTTACGCTAATCTGTCACAACATCACATGACTCTGTGGTTGTGGGTTTTTCTTCGCATACCCTGCTGTGTTTGTAGGCTAGTTTCCCACTACGTCTCCTTCTCATCTAGGCTACTACTTCTCTTCCTTTTTTACGGCTACTTTGTCACTGATGGATCTCCAGTCATTTTTAATTTGATATAGTTTTATTATAGGCCTATGTGACACCCTGCCTTTTCTCTGGTCATCATTATACCATATTTTTGTCGCCATCTGACTCTAATCTAATTACTTCTATGAACTCTTTGTTACTCATCTGATGTTTTCTCTTGTTATATTATTTTAAAATTTAACCATTTCGCTGATGGCTGATAAATGCTCTATGGAAATAAAATGAATTAAAATATTGTTTTGCTATTCTATGACATATTGGGGCACAAAAAATGTTTATTTTTATCTGATATCGATACTAAGATTAAATAGGATTTTTAACTATTAAATCCCACTTGAATAGATTTTGCAAATTGAAATTCGGGCTTTTATTATACTAGTTGAGTAGAATTGGATATGTTGCCTTTGTTGAAAAGAAAGCCTGCTCTAGTGGGCAATACAATTCAATGCCACATATTATCTACCTTTGAATATTATTCCCCCGTATTTATGAGATGGACTTAATAGTGGCTTTGGATATTGCTGCACCGACAAAAGCTACATGTACATGTATCTATATTGGATACTTTTCCATAGTGCAAGTCAGGGACAAATAGATGAATGCAACAAAAAACATGTGACATTCTTGCTAAAAGACACAAAAACGTCTCCCAGGATTCAAGGAGTTGTTAGGCAGCTTAGATAGCATTTTGACCTTCAGCTCCTGTTGCTTAGGTTTCCGTTGATACCAAAACCCCAAAACACTCAAAATGTGGCATTGGACGTTATTGCTCCCAGCCCTTCAAATGATGTATTACATGGTACAAAGGATTAGCGTGATCGTGTGTGTATTTAGCCTGGGCTGAAATGTGAATCATTGAACTTTGCTCGACATTTGAGTGCAGGATTTTTCCCCGCTTCTTTTTTCATAATCTGAGTGTGTCCTTTACCTTCAAATAAGCAAAATAAAAAATGTCATTCAAAACCACATCTTTTCTATATGGTTGTTGTATATTAACGCACAAATTTCGTTTTCTGCATGATTTGGAGTTGATAAATTTATCTGTCATGGTTTTAGATAAAAATGACCTTCATTTGACCTTCAGATTCAGAATGGCTACCGCAAACACACAAATGAAAGTTTTGTATGCATCTGTACTATAATACAAAAAAACAACACTTGTTCGAAGGAAATCCAAAAAGTAAACTAGGTGATACGACATATTAAGCTACAAGTCATTAAGCACAGTAGGCTATATTCTGATATGCTTCGATGTGCTCAGTATTTTAAATGATGTCATTATTTTAAATGTGAATAAGTCAAATGACGTCAGTCTTGGATTAAGCTACAAGGCATTAAGCACAGTAGGCTATATTCTAATATGCTTCGATGTGCTCAGTATTTTAAATGATGTCATTATTTTAAATGTAAATATGTCAAATGACGTCAGTCTTGGATTAATCTACAAGGCATTAAGCACGGTAGGCTATATTCTAATATGCTTCGATGTGCTCAGTATTTTAAATGATGTCATTATTTTAAATGTAAATATGTCAAATGACGTCAGTCTTGGATTAAGCTACAAGGCATTAAGCACGGTAGGCTATATTCTAATATGCTTCGATGTGCTCAGTATTTTAAATGATGTCATTATTTTAAATGTAAATATGGCAAATGACGTCAGTCTTGGATTAAGCTACAAGGCATTAAGCACAGTAGGCTATATTCTAATATGCTTCGATGTGATCAGTATTTTAAATGATGTCATTATTTTAAATGTAAATATGTCAAATGACGTCAGTCTTGGATTAAGCTACAAGGCATTAAGCACGGTAGGCTATATTCTAATATGCTTCGATGTGCTCAGTAATTTAAATGATGTCATTATTTTAAATGTAAATATGTCAAATGACGTCAGTCTTGGATTAAGCTACAAGGCATTAAGCACGGTAGATTATATTCTAATATGCTTCGATGTGCTCAGTATTTTAAATGATGTCATTATTTTAAATGTAGATATGTCAAATGACGTCAGTGTGTAATTTTACAATAAAATATAGGTCAGACGATGAATAATAAACATCAAAAATGTGTCTTTCAACCACCAAGACATACACAAGTCACAAGTTTAGCAATATGGAGACACAAATAAAAAAAAAAGTTTTTTGTTTGTATTTACATGAAGGAGAATGTTCATTTAAATATACTGGTCAATAACGTTTTTTTTTGGACCACTAAGGTACTGCAAATAAATCATACGCTTGTCAACATGTTTGGCGTTATACTTATAGCAACAGTAAATATATACAAAACGACGGATATTTTGTATTTGAAGAACAAATAAAGGTTACTTCTTCTAAGACAGAAACCATAACATGTGCTTTCGTGTGCTGTAAACCACACATTATACGGGGGTTTCTTTACATTTTGGCAGCCATTTTGTGATTAGCTAATTTGTAGGTGAAGGTCGCCAAATATAGAATGTTATCCGACATATTCGAATTCATCACACACAAATTATGTAAAAACAAAAAAATACACAAACATTCGAGAAAAAAAATTATGTTTTAGATTTCAGCCCATGCTAAAATTTATACACATATTTTCATGAAAAGCTGCAATATGCTTTCATTAAAATTTATAGATAATGAATTGTATAACTTTAAATAACACTCATTTTTAAACATACACACATCTGTGGTTAGCAAATATAGGCCAGATATGGATATATGCTTAATAATTACTTTTTATCGAGTCGTTTCCTTCCACAATGTTAAATCGTCTGTTTCGTTGTTTATTTTTATAATTTATAATAAAAAAATCATGTTTGAGCGTATGTGGAGAGACGACTACTTACTCTACTACAAAGTGTTATGTATCATTAGCACGGGGATTTAATGATCTGTTATTATAGTACATCGCAAGTGCAGATTAGTTTATCAGAACATCAACGGCAGACGTTTGCGTAACCTCGTCCCCTAATTTTAGACGTGTTCGGGGGTAGCCTTATAAGCGGTCCAAAAAACATGGGGCTAAATTTCGAGCTGCTAACATCAAAATATGTTTTCTAGATACCAAAAGGATTATCAAAATGTAAGTTGCGAAAGCTATTCCACCCTATGCTCGTGGGCCATTTTCTCCTGCCATACAACATCACAGTGCGGTAAATTGCTGCTTAGAAAGGTATTGAACATACCATATCATGAGTATGAGGCAGCACAGTTGCAAGCGATTTTTTAATTTGACATGAACATGATGAACATCTCCGACTGTCAGTAACTGTTGTGCAAGGTTATGTTCATGTCAGGGGTATTTCGAAGTCGTTTTATATATAATATGTTATTTGAATAATGGATATCAACATATCCTTAATCTATGCAACATGACCTTTCAAAATGGTATGTAACACACCTCTAATTTTTTAATGCTAATTATGGTAACTAAAACATATGCCTAAACATACAATTTAGCATGTTTCCTACTACCTGTCGTCCGGGTCCAGGCTTTTAGAGAAACATCATGTGTCTCCCCTCTCAACGTTGGGCATCGTTTCGATGTTTGTGTCCTTCAGCAAGGTATTTAAATTGTAAAAAGCAAGTCGGATGATATTTCTTCAGGCTAGACATCAGACTGTAAACCTGCACATTTACCTTTTTCATGCTAAACAGCATTGCATAGACGGAACGATTCCCTGATGATCCGCGAGGACACGACAATGAAGCAACAGGACAGCTAGGCGAAACTGCACATTCGTACTATCACTAACATACTCTGACAAACTATAATTTTGCTTTAAGGTAACTTATTACATTATATCTGTTTTTGTCACTCACTGTGTTATGCATCACTGTGTCTAAGTAGATTAGTCTGCCGACCGGATAACACAGTAGTTTGCAAGTACAACAAATTCGCATGATCTTGTTTTTTTCTTCTTAAAATGAAGTATCAAAGTGTTGTGATAAATCTAAGCAACAGCACTTTGAATACGCATAGACAATCTCAAGACTTAGGTTCAGAAAGCTCGAGCTTTTCATAGAACCAGTCAAACATTGCAAATAATAGCCTAATTTACTGTCATTAGCGCCCCACTCAGACCCGCTGCTTGACAACAGCGCCAAAACAAGCACTGTCACGCACATTGTCGCGCTGCCGGAAGTGGTCGTGATACATCCGGCGGTTAACCACCCATCTGGACACTCGACGCATTACAATGGGTAGAATAACAAAATGGCGCCCAGTGCATACTGTAGAGATGGTTACGCCCTAACTTAGACTTATCCTAACATGTCATCACTTGTTAACGATTGTTATGCAATGCGATACCACCTCAGTCTATATATAACAGTTGCCTGACGTGTATACTTTATAAACCTTATATCCACACGATATCCAAGTGCATATCTCGTTTTAAAGCCGTACATCCGGTTCAGTGATGGCAGAATACGATACTCATAAGTAGATGAAGTGATGAAAATGAATAATACCTCAAGTTATAGTGGAACACAGGTACACACAACTATTTTTGGAAAAATTCAGTATGAAACAGGATTATGTGCCATATTTGTAATACGTAAATAGCCATGTGCAACTTAAAACATACACAAATATATAGGGTGATTAAAATAGAAAATTGAACAATACGACAGATAAAAATATGTATTTATTTTAAAAGAATACGGATGATTTTGAAGGGAAGGTCAGTTCAGCAACGTTATAATAATCATACTAGGATATGAATCAATTTTTCTTGAAAAAAATTTCCGGATACTACATAGATTTTCAAGAAATGTTCCTTAAGACAATGCTTTTTATCTTTGAACAGAATATATGTTAACTATACGTGAACACACAATCCAATCAGACAAGGACTTGAATTAATGCAGCTTCCGTCGCTACCTGATACTCTAATTGTGAGACAATTTCCTGGAAGGCATCTTCCCTTTCATTCACGATCCGATGTTGTTTCCTGTGTAGCGTGCTGGTCAAGTCTCCAGTGGTATCTCGTATATCTCAATATAAAGACTAAGTGCTTCACCAAGATCACTGTGTACAGAAAGTCCACTCCTTCTCTAACACACCCGTGATATCTACATGTACACTTATATATTTTCTCTTCAATTAATCCACCACTACATTATTTTCTTTGCTCAACCACTACTTTCTAAGCCGGGAATGCTTATGGTCGGAAGTGTTTTAATTCGTTTAATACATCGGGGTTCTATATTCTTAGCCGTGAAAAAATGCTTCAGCCTGAATCTTTTTAACAGCTAAGAATGTACAACTCCCGGCCTCGGGCTTTACCCTCTTTTGTCCTGATTTTCACATCTTTTTCTGTGCGTTCTTGGTCGTTAAAAACTCATAAGAAAACTTACTATTGTTTCACGTGTTATATATAAGCAGATATACCCATGAAACTACATAAAACTACATGCATAGGCCACTATGCTAACAATAATCTTCTTGAAACATATGAGTAGTTTACAAAATCACATTGATATAATCATAATAATTATTCATTACGGTCAAGTTGTACGGATGGGAATACATATTCTAACCGCAAAATTTCGATGTGGTGAGTTTGTCTTACATAGCTTAAATGCACATATTTTGTATTCATTGAATGTTTTTTTAGATAGTCAGGATGTCGTAAGTCTTTTAATGAATGATATATAGGTGTTATTAAACTAATATCGTCATATACTGGCTATCTACATATTAATCATTACCTTTCAATAATTATTGATTACGTCTATATTATTTCACTACACATCAATATGGTATGCCCGTTCGTAAGTCTGTCTGTCCGCCATATTATGTTTCTCTACCTCTCATCTATCTTGGGTCGCGATGCTTGACAGCAACAACCAATAATTGAAACAACGTGACAAGTCAATTGCTTTCATTGTTGTGCAAAATTGTGAGAGGACATTCAAATTGCTTTGCAACAAACAACACCACTAGTAAAAACTGTTAATTTGACTATTTCAGGAACTTAAAGAACAACAACTAGTGCAATCTCAATAAATTAGTCACGATCAACACTTATCAGGTGACAAGTCCAATTGATTGTGTCAGGAATTGATACGTCGTATAGTCATATAATGACTGAATCATCATTAAATGGGATTTAGACCACCTTTCTCCACATAGGCCTACAGACTTAACTGTGTCAATAACCTCCTGTGGGTGTTGAGGTGATTCAGGTGACAGTGCCTTACAGATTCTACAGATTCGAGGCCGCGCAGCTTGAGGCCGAACTCGCTACCTCTTGGTCACTGAAGTTTCCAACAATACTGGTTTTTAATCACAATTACATTGGGTCAGCTTAAAACACTACACAAGAGCAGATGAAGGTAATGTGTTTCTGAGGAGTTATATATTATGTATAAGGAGGTCATGGCTTGGAGTTATCCCCTAAAGCACTGAAATATTATAATAATTATATAAACCCTGGAGAACAAAGGATTTGTTTTCAAATTGGAAATAATGATTAGTTAGCTCTATCTGTTACAAGCTAAACAAATAACTTTCTGATTTCCTTGACCATCAGGGGCTCGGAGGTAGTTTTTTTAATAATGGTCCATAAAGTAGGTTTTAGCACCATATACAAATGCAAATGAAATAATATCTCGATTATACCGAATGAGGTTTTGAAAATAACGAATACCATCATTACTATGAGTTTTATATAATTAAAATCAACTGAAGTAAATCAAATTAGATTGATACATTAGAAAAACATGATATATCCATATAAGGTGGGTTAATCATACATTGTCAAGGTTACAAAATAGAGAAATTCAATTAGCACTGCACGTACACACCAAAACAGTAATTATAACTAGTATATCAAGTTATATAAAAAAAAACACGAAATAAAAGATCACTTCATGGCTTTATTTGCAAAATAAAAACCATCTCATGAGCTAACAATAACTTCCATGAGTGGGTGTTCCTGTATCTCCGATCAGTTGTTAGGCACACCGTTAGACGTTTTGCAATTGATTGATTAATCACTTTTGCTAATTAATAATCAACAGTAATCATGGTAATACCATCCCATATCGAGAAGCCCGTGTACAATGGTGTAGTTGATCTATCACCCCTTATATGGTATGAATAATTATGTCCTTATATGGGGTGATTAGCTATCATGTGACTCTCTGAGGGTCACAATCATGATAACCAATCACCCCATATATTGGGTGATTGGCTATCATGTGACCCTCTCAGAGGGTCACATTATAGCCAATCACCCCGTATAAGGAAACACTTGTGCCCCATCTTGTGGCAACTTTGATTTATTTGTCACAAATGTATTCATAATATATAAAGGGTGATATGTCACCTTTAAGAAAAGCTATATCACGGTTAACCATAACTTAATAATTAACCATTACTAAATAATTCGATATCGACAATAAATTTATACACAATAAATATTCAAGTTACTTAGCTGTAAGTTTTGACCTCCATGTTTATATATCAGATAAATTAGCATTTCACTTGACATATAGACTTAGCAAAAACGCCAACCTGAATCCAACCTAACATTAAACGCAAGAAAAACGTCTTCTAATTACGTATGTTCAGTTGACATTAACGTAAGATATTAAAGGTCAATAGTGAACCATCATTTTGTGTATATAGACGAACCAGAATATTGCTCTGCAAAGGCAAAGGCAGTATCTACTTACTTGTACAGTAAGCATACTGCATTGTGCCTTTGCGCGGCTGAATAAAGTAGAAGCATGTGCACATGAGTCTGAGTCAAACTATGCACATACGCACTATATACAATAGCTAATATAAATGGTCAGTGAACGTTGATTACTGAATATCATTTTTTTTTAATATGTGCAGTCCAAGAATAGAACGAGCACTAAACCAGTGGTGAGCTTTCTTCAGAAGTTACTACATAGTCGGTTGCCTCACTATTTCGGGCAATTTTAAAATTACTGAATTATATACATTACATATTTGTATGTACAGTGATAGTTGAATTTGTACCTTTTTAATCTTGACAAATATACATTTTATCAGAAATATATAAGACACATGTATTTCATGTATATGTATTTATGATTTTATGCAGAACGTCACATATTTTCAATCAAATGCATTTTAGAACAAATGGCATAGTCTGAAAAAGCCATCATGTGCTTTGAGTATATAGGATAAAGCCCATAGAGCTCTACATTCTTAGTTGTTGAAAAAGCTGAGGGCGAAGGCCGAAGCCTTTTCCACTACATGAATAACAGGAATACATGAATAATAATAAATCTCCATCCCCTGCTTAGAATGTAGTAGTCGGACAAACATATGTAGTGGTGTGTTTTAAAAAATGATATGTATTCACATTAAATTGGGAATACTGTCATCAAACCAGATCTCGATCCACCAAGCGTGATTTTATGCGCATACGATTATGTACCTATACGACATCGTTGGGAAGGCGAGGTGGGATCATCTCAGCAGAAGTCACACCAAGCCCGAGCCTTTAGACGAGTGATAGATGTGGTGACGAGTGCTGAGATTAGTCTATCTCGACGTACCCAGCGATGCAGTACGTATTTTCTCGTACTAATATCTATTTGAAACGGCAAAATCAAACTGAGCAGTGAAGCGTTATGGAGAGAGTGCGAGATGGGCTGCTCTCACCATACGTCTCGTACTGAAAGCTAAACTTATAGACTCGCATCTCAGAAAGTGTAGCGCTTATATATATATAAGCCTACTTCTAGCTAGCTGACAACATTCTAAGTGCCTGCTACATTTTCAAAAACAACATTTTTAGTTGATTATCAAGTTAAAACGAGTGGTGTAACTGATTGAGTGATTTGATGACATATTTCATAATGCCTCCGATTTAGCGTTGACTCGCGATTTGCGACGCTGGTTCAACAATGATCACAGTTTACGGGGAAGGTCATTCAGATGAGTGGGTGTACATGTATATCTTATTTCGTGAGCATGGTCATCAGGTGATAGCCATGTATCAAAAGTTCCTGGACGATGAAAATATAACATCGATTTGGATTAATTAACCAATAATTTAGTTGTGAATGACGATATGTTAAATTCGGCGAAACAGTGATGGTAACCCTTTAACCGCCAAATTATTCAATTTGAATTTTCACCCACTTGAAGTTGCGTCTCGCTTAAAATTATTCAGATTTGACAAAATGGACGTCAACTCTTTTCAAATCTTGCTGGTTGATGTCGCATTTTTAAAATGAGGTACTTAATGTGCTAATAAAAAACGAAAAAACGAATATATGCGGCACCGGCGGTTAAAGGGTTAAATTCTGCGAAATCCTGTTTACCTCAGATAATAACGCACATGGTATTCACTGAGAATGGCGACGTCTGCGAGAATAACGTCACAATCTACATGTTCTGCCACGAGAAGCCACCCACCGTCATAGGATTACAGCCGCATTGTCGCCATTAGAGCTATATCAACGAGAAGGCAATTAGCCCATCCAATAAGACGTTACCAATGAGAATAATTAGATGAATTTCCTGCTCCCGTCATGGGAAATTTAACTGTCAAGTTGGCCCCGTCTATCCAGTCCACTGCGTAAAATGGGATGCTGAGCGAACCTTAGCCCAATGCTGGGTCAGTGTCTCCTGACGGCAGAGCAGGTGCTCTTCACGCCCAAATGAGAAAACACTGGAGATGCTGAGCGACATTTACAGCCAAATTCACCAGGAATTCAGCACTAGTACAGACAGAAGACGATACCAGCGTACAGCTATCCGCATGATATGACACCATGGAGGTGAATAATATCGCCGAATAACTGACGTGAAGGGAACAATATGGAAGATTGTGATACTACAAGATCCATTTATTTGATATCATGTCGGTTTTATTGTGCATTCGTATTTTTTCCAATTATTTTTAGCGTCGTTTCAATAGTAACAGTTACATCCATCGCGTGCACTATTCAAATGCACAGACCATCGGAAATTGCAGAGTTGATTGGTTGACATTGTCTGATCAGCTGGAATTAACTAATTACAAGTAAATTACAAACTGATTAATTGGATTTTTAGGCTAATTCGCTTCAGAATAAGCTGCCATAGAAAGACATGGTTAAACACGAAACCCTCAATAATTATTTTTTTCTTGAATAAAAAGTGGCTATGACTGTTTACGTCGCAAGTTTCCCTTTGTACGACAGAATATTATTCTTATTGTCATGTCTTACTCAAAAGGAATAACTCCCAGTGAACACAGTTTGTATGGTAATATCCATATGATTTTAATTGTGTTATTTTTTGAGAAAAGAGTACAAAATGCCTGTCTAATATTATAACAAATATGATATTGCCTAATAGAACAACAATATGACCAAAACCTGAATCTCTATATAGGAACTCACAATTATTCTTTTTCATTATTATTATTATCGTTATTATGTAGGCATGGTAACATGAACTCTTCGAGTGCGGGGACCGACTTTAGACATCAGAATCGGATAGCTTTGAGGAAGTCATTTGATGTGTAATCAAGTCGCATGGTTTGTAAAAAAAGTATGTTAGAACATTCAATAATATAAGTATGCAGCATATTCACAGCAAAAAAACTGTTGTAATGTAATTTTTTATTCATGATAATGTTACCTATATCTCATAGTATTTTTTTAAATAATAATATTTTTTTTAAAAGCAATTTACGCAAGGCCATCTTATGATATATGATAATAATTCCTATACTATGGAGGCATGTAAACGATTGTGGTGCTACTATCCCAACAAACATGAGGTGTTGACTCACTGCTGGGTTGATGCTGGTCCACCGTCTACGACGCTGGCCCAACATTATCCCAGCATTAGCGTGTCGTCATCAGCGTCAGTTTGATGCTGGCTGGAGTCACGGCTCCTACAGCCAGCACCACACCAGATCTGACACGAAATTTTGCTTCTCATCTCTGGTCTTTATCCGCTTATCCGTCAGGTACATGATCAGTAAACGGTATTGACCTTGGCACGGATCGGTGGGCTTTCCTTCTAAGATATATTTGCCATCACTCCCACGACCTCTTAGCATGCTTAGAGCTCCGTCTTTGAATCCCTCTGGCCACATGGCCATGAAGATTTGTCCATCGTTGACTCACCGATGGGCCAATGTCCCCGACACTAACATAACCTTGAATCAACCTCGATCCATTGGCTTTTCCCAGCTCTGGACATGCTTATTGAGAAGGTTGTGGTAATTACATACGCTTTGTTTCGGCTCTTGCTCATCGTTAGCACAACCCTGTATTACGTTGGGCCGGCATTTTGCAGTGTAGGTCATCGTGTAGTAGCCACAGGTTTCTACGGCGATTACACAGATTGATGTCACTTTGCTGACGTAAAACACAACGGTGCATGTAATCTCACCCTTCTACCATCCAAGTGCCAATGACATGACCTAAACGATTTTAATACTTTCAGTGGTACTTCAATTAACAGCTGTTGAAGGTGGAACGTGTCTTTTGATGTTTTTTATGTTTCGCTTCTAATTTTTTACATTTAAATAATTTTCACTCAGTCAAATTGATTGAGCTTCAAAAAGGTAAACACTGCCAAAAAGTACGATGACGGTTGAATGATTGCGCGGCTACATGGTGTTACCTCTTAGAACACTGATGTCGACTACAGTAGACATTCTGCGTTTTTATTGGCACATGTATAACCAGTTGATGTGCTTTAAATATTGAAACACTGATATATGGTGGGACTTAAGGTGCGGCCCCACCGAACGCCGCGCCGCGCCGCGCGGTTAAAAACGCGGCGCCGTGAAATATAAACTTTTCGCAACTTTATTTTCGCAACTTTAATTTGATAGACAGTAAAGTTTATATTTTTTAACGCGCGGCGCGACGCGAAGCGCGGCGCAGCGCGGCGCGGCGCGGCGTTTGGTGGGGCCGTAGCTTTAAATTTCCCAAATAACACAAATTTTCTGTCACCTGAAGCTGTGGCTCGCTACACCTTCAAGTGATTGAAAATTTAAATTGAATAGGTCAGTGTTCTAAGGGTTAAAATACGAACATGATAACTGTTTATGTAGCTAATCATACTGAACGTATACGTTACTGATCACCGCACTTAAACCTGCCAGTGGGTGTTGGCAGGAGATTAAAAACTAAACTAAATTATCCAAAAATAATATTATGATGTCAACTTTGTGACTAGACATATTATGGTAACTAATAATGTGACGTTTCAGTCCGTTTCAGTTCGTGGACCGATTTTAGACGTCGGAGGTCTATGGAAGTCAGATTCTGACAGATTCTGAAAAATAGATCCCCGCACTGAAATAGCAAACTATTTATAATGGCCGTAGACCCCTAACATAGGTATTTAAATGAAACGGAAAGAGCTAACTAAGACATTTATGATTATTTCAATTTTTTTAATGGCTTATATAAAACTAATTCACCGCTTTAGGGTTAAAGTTTAAAAATACTGCTGTTTTATCCAGAGTCCTGAAATTAGAAATCTAACATTGTCTTGTTATCATGCTTTATGCGCAAGTGATGTTCAAATACACCTACTATACAGTGCATACGTTTATTTTTTATTAGATTACGATTAGTGGTAGTAGCATTACCACAAAAGTGCGGAACCGGACGAGGTTAGTCGCACTAGCCACAAGCATAATTACTGGCTAGGTTATTCGAGAATATGCGTAGGAAACAGGCGTTATATATTATATGTTTTTATTCTATTATAGTGACAGATACAAAATGTACAAGTATACAATATCAATCATTGGTGAAGATAGTAGAGCCAGCCTTTATATGGCTTACCAGTCACGTTTGTCTATCGGTATAGTAAAAAAAGAAAAAGTTATGTTAATATATAGCTGTGAACTGACAATGCTGGCCGTCACGTGGATTCAATATACCATATTGCTTTAATGAGCATAGTCATAGTGAACATATGTGGTACACCAAGTAAGCAGATCAGGAAACGTCGTCAAACCATATCATAACTTGGCATGTTACATGGTTGTTATGCTACAAATGGATCTTACGTCGTAGCAAATTGGTGTGAAATAGTATATGCCTCTGATGATTATAATAGTAATTTAGCGATCATGTGGAAAACCACGGTCCTTATGATTATTAAATAACCAACGCATGACCCTTACGACTATACCCGTGACAAACACGAGTATATATGCTTATTTTCTTAATGTGTCACCATTTTTTTGGCGTATATTTTTTCCCGTGGGGTTGTCAAGGAGATTAATGAAATGCAGAAAAAGATATAACAACCAAATTTGTCGGTGTTAAGGACAACTAACCAGCTGATCCGCAGGCTATGGGAATGATGTGATGTCAACGCCCTGCATGATGTAATATTCATCATGCAGTCCAATAATGTATTGATTAACCCATTCAGCGCTGGGATCGACTTAAGACATCAGAATCTGACGTCAAAAGATGTCAGATTCTGATGTCTAAAGTCGGTCCCCACACTGAAAGAATTAACAAATTATATATAATGGCCGTAGATCCAAAACATATGTATTCAAATGAAGCAGAAAGAGCTAACTAAGTCATTTATGATGATTTTAAATTGAAAAAACCCTTTGGTCTATTTAAATAAGAGGATGTATACCATAACTGGGCCTAAACATCCTAACCGACCCAGCAGTAACCATGGTAACATAATATTAATATGTTTACGGAACAGAATATGTCAAGTGTATCCTGTGTATTTGTATATAAATATTTATTTAAATATTATTGAAAAATAATCTAATATCAATGTTGCCAATAGAATCATGATTATGGAAGAAATATTGAATATGAATGAATGAATGAATGAATAAATGAATGAATAAATGAATGAATGAATGAATGAATGAATGAATGAATGAATGAATGAATGAATGAATAAATGAATGATATTTCAAGACGCATGCACATACATGCTATATTTGTGAGATAAATCACACTGCGAAATTATGTAAGATTTGAAATTCATATAAATTCACAGATATTTCGTTTTATTTTGATATAACTATTTACATAAAAAAAAATATTGGATACTATAGAATGAAAAAAAACTTGAATCTATTGGTTGGCATTATTAGCTATATTGCGTCTTCTTGAATACACTGTCCTATAAAATCTAGCATGATGTATAAATGTCATCTGAAAACTAATCTAGCTGCATTGTGTGGACAGCCAGCAAAGGAGCAATCGAAAACATCTATAAATCAAAGCAGACTGTTTGTATTTTAACTCACTATTAACGGCGTTGTTTTTTATTTTTCAATTCAACAAACACGGTATAGGACGGTTTAGACGCTCTCCTATACTATCAAATACGTGCTCCGAGAATGTTATAAACTGTTTATCTATAGTAATATGTATGTTTTTTACAGTTACTAAACAAATCTATGTTTCGTTCTAAAACAGCCTGAATTAAAAATACATAATTATATTTAATGCTATGCTTAACTATGGGGGCTGTCTATCTTCACTCATTTTCTTATTGCGAAGAACAATTATTTCGTGATTTTTCACTATTATAATTTAATATCGAACATTAGCATAATCATTTAATTAAGAGTTCATTTACTCCTTTCAATCTATCTATTTCCATTAGTCACATTATACTACTGTATGATTTAACGCAAGTTATTTGCTGCATTTCAAGTAGCTTGCCTTTTTCTATTTAATTTATTTAAATGATCTAGATTGGTATTTGATGCAGATAATATTGTGGCTGAGATAATAGCCTGAATCAATCTAAACAAATTCAGGCACTGGCCCGATGCTGGACCGGTTATTGAACCCTCAGTAGAAGCTGCATGCTGCTGATTTCTGGAAAGACGTGTTCCTCTGTTCCTCAGATTATGACGCATTATAAAACTTGTCAGATATTTGATAAACGAGAAGCAGGTTGATACAAGCTATTGTGATACATGAACAAACCGCGGAAATGCATATCAACGATTGGCATCGTTGTGACCATAATGTGCGTGTAATGCCTGAGCGAGGTTCATGCACAGATGTGCGCCCGGCATCATCCAAAGTCATCTTTGTTGCATTGCTTACTGAGATATCTATGTGGAGCTCCTCGCTATTCGGCTGTGAAACAGAGCCGATTTTGTAATTTTTAATAATCACTGTGAGACCAAGTGGTCACGAGAATCCTCGTTGCATCCCGGTCAGCGCACAGCCGCCTCTGTGGTCTTAATTATGTGTTGACAATTAGCTGACAATTTGTGGAATCCTTGTCGGATCCCAGAACACCGTATGCCATCCAAGTGAACACCGTGTGACATCCATCCTTGTGAACCCTAAGGGTCTAAGTATATTGTTTAATAGACACATTACAATTCCATTTTGCTTATGATCTTCAGGTGCAGATGACTAGCTGACATGTTCTTCGTGGATCAGTAAAAAGTTATATAATTATATAACGAATTGATCGAGATGGCCATCTCGACCAATCCGAAGCCTACGATATCATTTGGTGAGACACGTTTTGAAAACTGTTCGTCGTGATATCCCCATAAAGGGTGAGGTACCGTTGGATACCATGTTATAATCAGCAGTAATAATTAATGAGCCACGAGATGATTATCATGCGTGATGATAGACGCACCGAAAGGCGATATCATAGCTTGGCCGTTTCGCTGCAAAAAGTATGAATGTGGTATTTTTTTTATAAAATAAAACACTCTACTGAAAAATAAGAAGTGAACGTTTAGGCTAACACCTTTTTCTTTTGCAGACAGTAGCTTTTAATTTGTCCCGGTGTTTACACACAATGCAACACGCAGTATGATTTTCCATACCGCACAAAAAACTGAGCAGCTTTTGTATTTTCTCACACGATCAGATCACAAGTGGCATTTACCATGTTTATATTGTCATAAATATCAAGCCAGACCAACAGCACATGGTACACGCGACACTGACCCATTGCTGGCTTGATGGTGGGCCAGCGTTGCTGTTGGTGGGCAGTCGATAAAACAGCATTGGTTCGATGTACCTTGTTGCTGAGCGTCTACATCACTTGCGCGTGTCTATCATGTCTATGACAATGGCAGTCTAACTCTAACACGCTACATATGGTATATTATCACACTATTTTTTATTATCAAAACATTTGTTCGAAAGTTATACACTACCAGTAGACACTGCTTTAACGCATTAATACAATATTTATTATAATTATTGATTAATATATAAATACAATTAAATATATTTTGTTTCATCATTCTGACATTTTTTAAAACGACTATGATGTAAAAATTAGAGTATTTTTATACTGTCATTAACTCATTCCAGACGGAGCCCGAGATATCTCGGGCAAGCTACTTCGACGGTACAGGACGGAGCTAACTCTTGTTATATGACGTCATAAAAAGTAAACATTTAAAAAATGTCCCGTCCACAGAAACATGTATGTACTGAAAGTGCCGTATTGAATGAGTTAAAGAATCTTATATCTTCAACCATATCAACCTATTTGTGAATTTTCCCCTCACCTGCATTATTCATTTTATCTACATATTGCACTGTTTTTTTATAATACAGGCACTAGACAACAGTTTGTTTACACCAAACAATTCATGCATAAACCGTTGTCCAATCACTATTTAACTACCGACGGATGTACTGTACCCACATTTGTGTTCAGTTTTAAGTTGCGTCACCTGCTTATTTTCCGTATACATCTGAACACAAGTACTCAGTTTTGAGCCCATGCTGTGATACAATGCAAGTTGTCCAGCACCGTTTTGATCAGTTTAACATTGGGGTGAATAAACTTCTGCCCACTGCCTATTATAAAGGCACTAAAGTAGCGTCATCGGTCGAAAAGTGACGTTTAGCAATAACTAAAAAAAATACTCACTTACTAGCCTAGAAATGTAAATGTATAATTATTTTTGTAATGACGAATCGGTCGGTGGATATTGCCCGAGTAAGGTGATATAATAAAAATGATTGCATTACTTGGACCATTTCGGTCATTACTTTAAATTAATTAAGACAATGACCGTCGAGGTTCGCTCTAGTGGAACAGCACCATAGCCTACACCATTGGATACTGAACCGGCCCCGAGTTCCGCAACGGCTTTGATGCTTTTTAAAAAAAACGCAGTGTTTGCTAAAACGTAGCCCGACGGTTTAAACATTGGCCCAAATCTGAACCAGATTGGAGCTAGCGTGTCTGTCTTGATATGATTCCCTCTTGATGGTGGAGGTATTTTCTGCTTTTGTTGGTATGTAATCCACCCTGGTCACTGGTCAACTGCGCCATGCACTGCAATGCTTTCATCTCATCTTGACAGATGTCCCTGGCCGCCATTTCTTTCTCGGTAGTTGCGTGGGAACTCTCTCTGCAGACATCTTTGATAAGCCTGCTGGTGATCCTGCTCCTTTACTCTATTGATGTCGCTGTCACAAGGAACAGCGGAACAGCAGTATCTTGCCAAATCATCTCATATCAAACCACATGTGACGTTTTAACCCTTTCAACGCGGGTACCGTCTTCAGACGTCATAATTTGACGTCCATAGACGTCAGATTTTGAAGTCTAAAGACGGTCTCCGCGATGAAATAATTAAACAAAATCGCAACGGCCGTAGACTCATAGTTATTTAAATAAAGCGGAAAGAGCTAACTAAGACATTACTTTTATGTGATTTTAAATTGACAGAAAAACCTCTTGGCTTATATAGCAATATTTCATGGCTTTTAGTGTTAAACTGAAATTTCACCTGTGGTTGGATTTGCCAAGAAACTTTCAATTTAGTAATGGATCACACATGCAAACTACACTGGATGTGAACGAAAAACAAGTAATTGTACATGTATTATAAGGAGCGGTGGAAAACACGACTGTAAACATTTTTGATACATCGTCTTTTCTATTTTTTTGTTCAGCTAACGGATGTGCCTGGTTTTTCTATCAGATTTATTTTATGTAATTTATACCCTTATAAATAACTACCGTAGACAGTTCATGGTAGGTTTTCTTAATTATTCTTGGTCTAAATCTGGGGGCAGTGAATGGTCAATATTCACCGACAAAAAAGTGTGTAGTTTTCTAAATAATTATTATCATGGTGGAATTTAGAGAATATTTGAAACTAGTAGGCTTATAATTTTGCAAAGAAAGTAGCCTTGCAGTTGGTCTACGAACATGCATATGAGCCCACATATGGTATTCCACCCTTAATTTAAATAACAACTGAATGACGGCGGTGATTATCCGACCCCGTCATGTGACAAGAGGAGACACTATTCGATTGGTCGGTGGTAGAATACTGGACATGGTTCAATCTTTTATAGGCTACATGTAGCTATATAACCAACAAAAAAAATACAAGAACTTATCATCTTGAACCGACTGGCATATGCCTATAAACAGACGACAGTTGAGGATTGGATCATTAAACTTTTTAAAAGTTTAGCATGGTAGAAAGCTGTATTAGTTATCCTTAAAGGTGATCTATCACCCCTTATATAGCATGAATAAATTTGTGACAAATAAATCAAAGTTGCCACAAGATGGGGCACACGTGTTTCCTTATATGGGATGATTGGCGATCATGTGACCCTCTGAGAGGGTCACATGATAGCCAATCACCACATATAAGGACTTAATTATTCATACCATATAAAGGGTGATAGATCACCTTTAAAGGTTATTAATCAATAAATTACTGCGAAATCCCCATTGCGCGACGCCTGTTTTCAGGCGTGTCGTCTACAGGACTTAGTTATAGCACCAGGCCTGACTAGGGCAGAATGACGCATGTTGACGCATTGCAGCTCAAAACAACGGGCGCATTTTAAATGCCATGGCCGTAATGTTCAGAGATGCAGGATGAATAATTGTTGCCGCAAATGCACTTTTTCGTCATTTTTCTAATTTAAAATTTAATTTTTCATGTTATACTTTATTTAAATATAATTTATTTATTTTTATTTGTATATCACGACAATGAAGCATGATCATTCTCTCAGCAAGTATGTCTCTATCTACATGATCTATATGTAACTGTATATAGATGGAAAATTTTCACTATTGAATTAAAGAGCAAATCTTTAAAACCATTTTTGCAAACGTGGCGAATATCACCAAGAACGACGTAGCAATCCGAGAATAATCTGCGCCCATGCAACATGTTAAAGTACAAATTTTCAGTCAAATTTGAATGTTACAGAACAATAGATATGTAAGGTAGAGTGGAAGAGTTCCCCTCTGTTTTCAATCCGCTACATGGTTCTGACAAATGTGATCAACCATTGGTTTAGATCTGTATTGCGAAAGTAGGAATTCCCAGGACAGGTCGTCGAGAGGGGACGTTGTCCTTCTTTTTTGAAGCATATCGGCAGTCCCTGGGGTTTGAACCAGGTACTTGCGTTCAGCCCCATACAAATTTTTACTATGATATGATACCATGATATGGTATGCAAACGGTGTTCATTTGAGTGTGGTATTGTAAAATACAGCACTCCTCCAAGAAATGAGGTGTGAGCCTTTAGGCGAACACTTTATTCCTTGGACATGTGCTGTATTTTACCATACCGCACGAAAATGAACACCGACGTTTGTATTTTCTCACACGACTGTTCAAAACTTTCAACTTTGAAGTACGTGTGTACAGTCGATTAAAAATGACTACAGTGGTGCTTAGCAGTTAAAGGGTGTAGGGTTAACGCACTTTGGGATTACAAAATGGTGTATATGACACACATAGTAAAAACTGACATTCAGAAACTGATACGTTTGGTGGTGATACTCAGATACTCGATAGATGGCGTGCAGACAGATATCTACGTTGCAGGTTGACATGATGGGGTAATTTTGCAGATACCTGATATCATCCCAGCAAACAAAAAAACATTTGTATAATATTTCTACAACGTCGGTTCAACGTCTTCGACGTTGGTCCACCATTGTAGAAATGTTATAGAAATGTTTTGTGCTTATTGGGAGATAAAAATGACTGAACTCAGAGGCCAGTGTTTGTCAACATGAAGACCAACAATAATAAAATGAAATGCATGAGGTGTAAGGCCACCTTTGTGCACATGTAGGCTAAAATGGGCCAGGAGACCTCCCGAGGATGTTTGATGAATGAGAAAACACTGCCCTCCAGACACAGAATTCGAAATTCGAAATGAGACCGAGCGCGCTACCTCTGGGTCACAGAGGTTCCTCGAACCCGCGATCTACGACTTTCCCAGCAGGCAGTTTTACCCACTGCACCAGGGCCCACGCCCTAAGACCAAATATGCGTCCTTATGGTGCACACAGTATATGTTATTGCCATTGACTTAAATCACCAAGATAATGGCTATTATCGTCTCATATATGTTCCATAATTATGATTATCATTAACTATATGTATATAACTACGAGTCTACCACTCCCTGGGATAAGGCAATTTATGTGTTTGATTGGAGCTTGTTAGCAAGATTTCATTCATTAATGGCGGCCTCGTCGAGGTCAGTTTGAGACGAGTGTATCAACGTTATTTTCACACGGGGCCACGCGCTACTCGCTCCTTCACTAGATATGGCATACATGTAGATGAGTGTTTTATAAAAGAAGTACGTAATATTCCACTCTAATAATTTTAAAATTGGAAATTCAACGGACGTCAGTAAGTATACGACAGATTCGTCAATTAGAAAACTATATATTATATACGTAAACTTGTGGTATGTGTCCACAAAACGGGTATCCCTGTCTTGCAGACACATACTACGGACTGCAATATAAGCACGGCTAACCCTTCTTCAGAGTAACGCGGCATTTCGCGGATATGGAAGAGTCATTGGTGGTGTGACAACTGATAAATTAATAAGGGTCATTACAGGTTTGTCTTGCCCTGGCGTCTCCTTGCCTCAGTTGACACGCACTTGGCATCCCTGGTGGACTTCACCAGGTACTCACTGCCCGCTGGGACGCCTCTCCTGGACACCTTATTATCGTCCGGACACAGCTGCCACAACCTCAGCTCAATCTCAGCTTTTATATATAATAGTCTTAACAAAAACTCTTGTGCTGCTGATATGGTTGTCTCTAGTTTTTATCATTTGAAGCTGGAATTGCTGACGCAATATCCAGCTTCAAATGATAAAAACTAGTATATATTTAGGAAAAATGGTCACCTGCTAAATATAATTCTTCGATTAGCTGAGCATCTATAACAAACTATTTTGTGGATTTCAGTGGCATTTTATTTGATTTAAAACCGACTTGAAAACGCATATATACGGTTTCTGCAGCACAAGGGTTAACCCTTAAAGCACTGAAATAATTTGTAAAAAAAAACATCGCAACCAAAGTTTTTTTTCAATTTGAAATCATCATGTCTTAGTTAGCTTATTCCGATTCATTTGAATATCTATGTTACAGGTCTACTGCGATTATATTTTTTTTAATTCTATGAGTGCGAGGACCGTCTTTATACGTCAGAATCTGACGTCAGATTCTGACGTATAAAGACGGTCCGCGCGCAGAAAGGGTTAACCTCTTGCAAGTTGTGTCGATATTGTGCAATATTTCGTGTCAATCGGAGAAGGGCGGTGACATTTGACGTCAAATCCACACCAGATTATAGGGAGCGGCATCTGGGCGGGATCCGTTGTATCTAATATCACATCCATTGTTTTTACTCTATACTATTTCTGTATATGTTTTGCTTCTGTAAATGTGAACTCGACTCAACTTATGAGGACGCGTCAAAAACAAAAAAGTCGTACCGCTATAGGGAAAAGTCGTAGCAGGTGTGAGCGCAAGGCCCTAATAATAAGTGCCGTATTATTAGTATTACAATTGAACCTATGAAGCGCTTATAAAAACCAATCGACCATCATACATGTCTTCGTTAGCTCTTTCCGCTTCATTTGTAAACTTCTGTTATGGGCCTACGGGCAAATTTTCGACTTCAGACGTCAGAGTCTGACATCTCTAAACGTCAGATTATGCCGTATAAAATCGGTCCTCGCATTGAAGAGGTGATTGTGTCAATATGTCTATAGCCGTTTTTTTACCATGTTTAGCTAGGCAAGAAAACTTGTAGGCGAAATGAACGTTAAAACTGTTAGATTGAAATACGCTTGGGATCAAATTGTAGAAATTCAAGTTCAATTTAAAGTTCAGGTAGGTGATTTTCCAGTGTTATTCTGCCTTTGATTTTTCAAATAATTTTGGTTTACGTTTTAAAAAACTTTAGAATAATGCTAGTTTCTATTAATATTTAACCCTCTCGTCGCGGGGATCGACTTCACTGCCCTGAAAGGGTACATAATTTATAACAACATAGGTATTCAAATGAAGCGGAAAGAGCTACATGTAACTAAGACATCTGTGATGATTTCAAATTGAAAAAAACCTTTGTTCTCCTGGTCTATATAAAACAATTTCAGCGCTTTAACCTTTTCAGGCCTAAATTTACCATTGTCATCTTCATGCACTACAAGCCGCGAATTGCTGTCGCAATTCCCGACTTGTTGTGGATGAAGATGATTTGATGTGATTTAAAAATTAAGGAAAACTACCATGTATTGGTAAACCAGTTTAATGGAAATTTTCGTTCTAAGCTCCTTGATTATAGGAAAATTAAGTCTGTTTTCATGGATTTAAAATGATGCTTTAATGCATCGTGAGGGCTTAAAGGGTTAAGGGTTATTATTATTTAGAGATTAATTTACATCATAATTATTTGCCATGAAAATACCGAAGGGCTGCTTTATATGGAAAATAAACTAAGCCCTGTACCCAGCAAACACAAAACGTTTGTATAACATTTATACAATGTTGGACCAACATCGAAGATTTTGGGGCGACGTTGTATAAATGTTATACACATTTTTCGTGTTTTTGGGTATATGCTCTTACATATGTTTTTGCATATATTTATATATAGTATGTCTAACAAGTTTCAACTTGCTGTTATATATTAGAACTTTATATTGTTACGGCATAAGTAGTGTGGCTCACTTTAATTTAAAAAGCAGCTCAGCTGAATGACAGCAATAGTTGATTGTTTTATAGGATTATTTCCAGTGTTATGTGCATGTATTATATATGTCCATTATATACCGTGGACCCTTTCAGCGCGGGGACCAACTTTATACGTCAGAATCTGACGTCCATTGATTTCAGAATCTGACTCCAAAGTCTAACTAATACATTTATGATAATTTCAAATTAAAAAAAGTCTTTGTGGTTTATATAAAACTATTTCAGCAACGGCCTGCCACAAGAAAGTAAATAGCCGACATGATGCGAATCGGTGAGCTTTGAAAAAATAAAATTCAGTAACAATGACCAGATGACCCCGATGATAAGAAGTGAGAAACACAGAAACAGAGCTGCTTACCTGAACTTCTCAGTGGACTTGCTGTGGTCATCCCGATCCCCATCATCAGGATTAGACATGAGATGATAATACAAATCAGAGACAAGTCTATATGTACCGTCAGCCTGGCCATGTTGCTGACTCTAGTGAGCACAAAGTGTTTGGCGGTTTCACAGAGCTATGAAAGCTGCCTGGGCGCTCACTGGCTGTAATGTCCGGAAAACCGATGTATCGGAGTTTTTTTCACCCACTTTGTCCTGCCGTCTAGCGCAGCAGGTTGTTCACCGATTTTACTTATTATTTTGGTTTATTTGATTGACTGGCTCGTCTTAAGCCAAAAATATCAAAAATAATGGTAAAATAACAAAAAGATGCTACTATTGTTGTGCTCCGCTATGTTTTTACAGTGATACAAGTTGCTGACGAAAACTTTGTGATCTGGTCCTTGACGTTCAGCAATGCTCTGGCAGGTCTGTGGGTGTCTCTTTGTAGCATCTGAAATGATAGAGACACCACCAACGGCGCACTTTATAGACTGGTAGACGCGCGCGTCAGTTTCCGGCACCAGCCCCTCCTTCATTTTCTAACGTGGGCAATTATCAGCACCGCCTCCGCCTGTCTCCTCGTCATGCAGCAGCAACAGTCACAGGCTGCAGGACAACTTCCGTCAGACAATAACAGCGGTGCCTTCTGAAAGCAGAGCACGACCCACAAATTATTGGGCAATCTATTTCTTTTTCATATAGTCTGAATGGTTTAGAGGTGAAGTGAGTCATGTACGCATTATAGGAGGCATTAAAGTTAAAATTGACAAAATTAGAAGCATATGGCAAGTTATGCATTAATTTTGTGAATATTATTCATTTATACACGCAGGTGTATAGTTGATGTCATAAAGCCCATTATTTTTAATGGTCATATGTAACCCTTTTTGTAATAGATAAACTTTTAAAAAGAAAAAAGTCACAAACTGCTGAAAAAACTGCCGATCCATGACAAAATGTTCCTATATAAACTCACCGAGTTGAATCTCTTTACCATTGGTGTAAAGTATGCGTTTTGAAAATAAAAAAAATATTTGTGTTCACGAATGTTATGTTAGATATGTTAGAATGTTATTTCCTATATAAGTGGGGTTCCCAAAATAACTTAAATGGCAAAGAAAAACATATAAGGCTATTGATATTTTACGTGCCAAACTATTGCAATCAATTATTTCAGAGACACTACATTAGTTGATGTGATTCATTATCTGTTGGGGTTGATGTCATATAGCGTGAATATTTAATTTTCACAATCGTGGAAATACGTTTCAGGTAACTGTATAACATTATTACGCCAAACCAGTTGTTATTCTGGGTTCATCAGAGTGTCCTGGGGAAGCGTTAGATGAATAATTATATGTTTATTTTCAACAAATTATATGTGGGGGAAACTGGGCTCTCATTCAGAAAAAGGATAAACATACATCGTTCAGATGTACGGCCTAAGAAGGACACAGCAGTTGCCACACACTTTAATTCCGGGAGCTGCAGGCGACCCATCTGAGAGTGTTGTATCTTGAAGTATTGAAGAATACAGGAGACATAACTTGAAGCGGAAAGGAAGTGGCAATTAGCCCCGAAAAACGTATTCTCCATTCGGCCTAAATACGGTACCTTCCCCTAAGGTTGGTGGCGTCACCCCCTTTGTTATTACCTACTCTGCAACTGCGGTGGATGCAGCTAAATTAGTTAAGACTTCCTTCAATAAACTTAAAGCGAAACATCCAAACATCCTGTACAAACGGTGCGTAACAGCATTTGAAAGGGGACAAAATATACGTGATCTCTAGAGAGAAGTATATTGGGGAAAGCCCAACTGGACAACCCAACGGTTCCCGGATCCGACTCAAGTCAGGATCTGAGTACATTAATAAACGCATTAGATGAGGTATAATATATATCAATTAGTATGATTGTTTTTTTTTATAAATCAGGCTATACTTCTCCTCGGTCAGTGCACTAGGTTGGAAACATGGAAAGGCATGCCCTTGAAGGGGTGACGAAAGTCAGACCCTTTAGGGTATGATGAGAGTACGGTTGACAGGTCGATACCGAGTTTTGATTAATTGATTGACTGATCGATGGTTTAATTAACAGATTAATTGACAGATTGATTGATTGATTGATTGATTGATTGATTGATTGTTTGATTGATTGATTGATTGATTGATTGATTGATTGATTGATTGATTGATTGATTGATTGATTGATTGATTGATTGATTGATTGATTGATTGATTGATTGATTGATTGATTGATTGATTGATTGATTGATTGATTGATTGATTGATTGATTGATTGATTGATTGATTGATTGATTGATTGATTGATTGATTGATTTATTTATTTATTTATTTATTTATTTATTTATTTATTTATTGAAATTTCTCAACCCAACCTAACTGTCTGATACTTCTGTGTTTGTCATTCTGATCATATTTTACAGGCAGGATATTGTCAAAGGCTTGGGTAAACAATATACAAAATGTGATAAAATACGTTAAAAAATCCCGTATTTATAGTAAACTAACTTAAATGACATGTTCCGGCGCGCCCACAGGTCTGTCCACAGCTTTGATAATGTATCTCATTGTTAAATATTTACTTTTCACTTACATCAATTGCGGTATTTTATTTATTATTTCAACACATGCAAAACTTTTAGATATTGGAGTAGTACGAATTAGCTAATATTATAATGTATTTATATCAAACTAAGTGAAATGATCATGCAGCTGTGATTGGCTGTTGATGTATGATCATTCCAATTGAAAGTTAGGTTAGGCGCATGGGTTGTTTTATGCTAATACAATAATAATTACTTTTATTTCCTATTATATTCACAATAAAAGTCCATACTTGGGCGAACAATATTTTTGTTAGCATTATAAACTATTTAGAATGCATTATCTGAATTTATTAAGAGTCCTAATACTTTATCAATTATTTTCTCTCGTTGCCAATCCCCAATCCAAATCATTTACAAAAGATTTTTTTTGTGACTTTATAGTTGCCAAAAGTTGAAAAAAACTTAACAACATAAATTCTAATATGAATCACGTAGTGAGTTGAAAGCAACACAACAACATACATTTTAATCTGAATCACGTATAAAAGAGAGAAAACAATCAAACAAATGAGAGCGTATATCACACGTTTTTCTCCAATATCGTCAACGACAGACTCATAAAATATGAATACAGAGATTGTTTTGTACACTAGTATAAAATTACCCTTCATATAATTATGTCAATTGTTATACGCTTCACGGGATTCAATTTCGAAGCGTGTAATAAATTGATAAAAAAGTGTATGCAGAGTCTGATTTTGATCACATTAATAGGCTTATATCACACCCTGTATCCGGCTTTGCATTTTGCGGTCCTAATATGATGCTATGCGTATCAACATCAGGTGAATATATACAATTAATTTTATGACAACAAACACCTGCCTTTGACATGTTTGAGAGGCCTTATTTTTATTAGTATGGCAGTGAATTGTAACAGTATAGTCAGCAGAACAAATATACCTGATTTAGATACTCATAATAACGTAGATGACACATCTATAGGCCTAATATAGGCTTTGCAAAGGTCTATCATGAAAGAATTTTTTTGGATTTGTAATGACGTTGACCTTGCCCAGTTTGTTAGCTTGAATCACAAAACTAATAACACCAACGAAATATCCATACCCGATAAGTAGGCATATATATTATAATTATTTGCGACTATATGATGGCCCGTTACCAATATATGCCATAATTTTACAACGTTATGGCGGTTATTTTTAATATTCTAATTCAATCCATTTTGTAGGACAAACTTTATTGTTATACTTTGGTGACTTTCTGAGTTCTTCTTTTTCGGATTCCCCAAAAAATAACTAGACTGGGTGTTCTGACACAATAAACTGACCACATTAATAATTTCTTCAAACATTAAATTTAATTAGTTTGAAAGTAGCATTGCTAGCGAAGGCTTTATTTGGGATTTGTACCTATACATTTCATCAATTGCGATCATTGTATTTTGTTCTGAAAAGAAAAACAGCCAATTGTCTTGTCATATGTCAAGTATAT
The DNA here is from genome assembly GCA_964017125.1 of Flabesymbios commensalis. NCBI lineage: Eukaryota > Metazoa > Annelida > Polychaeta > Terebellida > Flabelligeridae > Flabesymbios > Flabesymbios commensalis. The sequence continues at coordinate 33,639,106 of OZ024914.1, forward strand.
GTCGAGCAAGATAAGCCTTATTTTGCACGAATTACTGTTTAAATCGCAGTCACTTCCAGAGGTCATTGACCAAGCTCCATCAAATTAATCATCTAAATGCACCTTCTAGTTCGACCTTCAATGTGATATGAGACTATTATAAGTGTTTTTTTTATCAAATGTCAATATACATTTATTTTGTTGTTGTTATACAGTGTTATGCTTTACTGTCAATTATAGTATATTATGAAACTCGTCTGCTGATACAATAATCAACGATTAAATAATGATTGGAGTCTATCTCGTCCCCTTGGATATGAAAGGGTGTATCTGCCACTTTGAACAATGGCAGAAACACCCTTTCATATCCAAGGGGACGATGTGTGACATGAAAGGAGTAGGATTTCAATCAGTGGGAGCAAAAATAAAGGTAAGCCGTAGATTTAAACTAATCCAGGTATGTGTGTGAGTATTGATCAAATTATATATGAGACACAACAAATAAATTTATCGACCCCAAATCACATAGAAACCAGAAATTATACATATCTAGACGGCAAGTCAAGAATATTTTTCGAAAACGAAGAAAACGGCAGCCATGTTGAATTTGTGGGTGAAATATAGGTCAAAATCGTCTAGAAAGGAGACGTTACACATATCATTTGGCCAGCATTTAACAATTGGATACAAATATGCACCGATATTATTTTCATAAAAGAAACGACAAGTGAATAACAACCAAAAATCCAGGATGAAAATCGCGTCGTCCAGGAACTAGCTAATGTCATTGATGTGTGGTAATTTGCATAACCATGCATAACAACCACTTTCTGTGGTAACTGCGTCTAGAGTCAGTCGCGTCATTAATGATAAGTCAAACCATATGATCCAGCGTATTATAAAAACATACAAAACAAGCAATTAACAGGATACTATCCGTATAATAATTTCAACAGAAGATAACATTAAATCTGCTGAAACATCACTGATAGCTATAACGATATTAGCACTTACATACTACCAGAAAAGCGAGCGTAATCATACCAATATTATTGCATGCTCACCCACATGCACATCAAGCTGGCAGTACGTTATGACACTGATTGTGTCATATTTTAAAATATTATTCAATTAACTGTAAGTAAAGGACCTACTTGACGCTGGGGCCACAACATGCTAACCCCGATTTTCTCTGGGCCAGAAGATTATATTTATTTTTTTGGCCTCTGTAGCCTACTCATATAAAATTCATTTATTCTATAACATGAAAACCACATTTCAGATACCATTTTACACCAACATCAGTATCAGACCCAAAAAGAGCTAACTGGCAAAAGGGAAGGCAATTAACCTTATCGGATTATGAGCTCACGGTGAGTTAAGGCAATTAACCTTATCGGATTATGAGCTCACGGGGGAAGAACAATTTATGCATTTTTCAATGTTATAATAAGGTAATGTTATCGTGAATTGTGTCATTACTAATGAAACCAGAGATTAGAGATTCAATGGCATCAAATCGTGTTATTCACATAAGGGCACCTGCCGCCTCGTCATCAACTACTCAGTTGTCTTGATTCCGCCTACAGTTCTCGATGAGATATGTTACAAGTCAAGTTAACCCTTTAACCGCCGGTGCCGCATATATTCTTTTTTTACATTTTTTATTAGCACATTACATACCACCTTTTAAACATGTTAAAGATAAAATGTGAAATCAATCAGCATGACTTGAAATTTGTTGACATCCATTTTGTCAAATTTGAATGATTTTCACTCACTTGAAATTGTGGATCGCGTCAGCGAGACACAACTTCAAGTGGGTGAAAATTCAGATTGAATAATTTGGCGGTTAAAGGGTTACTAGTTCCTAGTTTAAAATTCGAATAAGAAACCAGTTACTAGTTTCTAGTTCATTTTTCGAATAAGTAACCAGCTACTAGCTCAACATTCGAATGAGTAGGCCTAGTCAGCTCACATTTATAACCCATACATTAAATCTGCAAATTAACATGCTAGGTTATAATGATCAACTAGTAGCCAGCATCGTTACAGCATTGGCCAACCACTGCATGGAGAGGCTGGGCACAGACGCTGTCGGGTACCAGCCAGGCCATGTGTTTGAGACCTCTGCATCATACGATTTACCCAGCGATGACCAAGGCCACTGCCGCATACTGCCCGGCGACCGCTGCTGGTTACTAGGTCGACATTCAAACCACCCGGGGGCTTTGCCTGGCGAGCCCGGCCATTGGCCAAGGTTCTTAGTCACGTGACCATCATGCCTGTGTTATGAGGCCGGTGAATAATTTTCTGGGTCAAGTCATAGGAAATGCATCAGAGGGGAAATACAATACAAATTCAGGTATTACCCTATTTTCATCAAAATATAGCAACTAGTCACAAACATTCGCCACTGGGGCATACATGTACCAGAGGCTCGGCCACGCCGCGTAGTGTGGCTCTGGGAACCAGAGTACCGGGGGCTCCGCTGCTCCGTGGGAGGCGCGGCCACCACCCGCTTCTAGCTCTACATTGGGCGATCGCCGCGCTTACTAGTTCGACATTCAAACCACTGGAGGGCTCCGAGTGAGAAGGCAGTCCACGAATGTTGAGCTAGGAACTGGGATCGCTGGGATATCAGGGGGAGGCAGTCTACGATCGCTGGGCGTGCAGCAGGGATTCCTACTACAGCGGGTGACAGCCGATCAACATTAGGCCTATGGTCTCACCACCCCAAATGCCAGTCCCATTTAAATACATGTAAAATGCCTCAATTCCACGGGCCGATTTTACTTCTTTTTGCCCTCCCCCCTATCTAGTGCCGCATATCATAATGAAGCCTGGACTGTGCATTTTCAAAAACAGCTCCGATAAGGGGTTGCTACCCAGACAGATTTTGAGCTAGGCCCCCTAGTGTGCAAAAAGGTCACTATAGTTCAAATTACGCTTAAATTCATACCCACTTCCACAGACCAGACATACATCCTTTGAACCCACTGTATCCCTGTCAGATTATCACGAAACAGTCATATCTGATATCCGGGATGAAGGAGACATCATGTACTTATTAAATATTCACAGAAATATAACTTCTTTGTATTTGTTTTTAATTTAACAGAGGTTGAAACAGCCGCATTGAAAATATTTTGTGTGATGATTCCATCATTAGTATACACCTGCCGTGGTTTTGGCTTATTTAGGGTGGTGAGACCATATGTGCGAGTTTACAGTGTGTGGAGGATGCTGCTTTACACAGTTGTACGCTGTGATGATGCTGGCTACTGGTTTATTTTGTTTTATCATAATAATAACGTTACAACTTACATGATAATTTATAGATTGAATCTGTAGATTAGAAATATGAGCTGGTTACTTATTCGAATGTTGAACTAGGGACTAGTAACTGGTTACTTATTCGAACATCGAACTCAGAACTAAGAACTGGTAACCAACATTACCGACCTGTCTTGTTTATTCCATTTTATTTGTCGATCAAATCACTGTTATTGGGAGCCAAACAGACGCTTAAAGATCAAGATTTGCTATTTTTTTGTCTTAAATCAAACAAGTATCAGTAACTTTCACCCACTTGGGTCGCGGTAGCTAAACACAACGTTTAGTCTAGAGGCGAACTGTTGCTAATATCCTTAAATACACCTAGCTCAACATATATGGGGCGCCGGCACCTTCCTAGACCACGCGTAAGGTCGCTAGAGGTCACCAAAGGTCACCGAGTGTAAATTTTATCATTTTGTTTAGCTCAATAGTAGCCGCGTAGTGATATCTGATAAATATATCAAAGACAAGTACATTTCGCTCTCGAGGAGAGCCAGATCGAAAAAAGCTATATTTTCAACATCTGCCTCCGGACTATTTAAGTGGGGGAGGAGATTAAATGTCTTAGCTTAGTGCTTTAATATTCAACGTGTATACATGGTAAATTGTGTTGCCTGCAATATCGCATTGATGGGAAAGTATTTTGCTGTTTTAATAGTTATAGCAACATAATAAAACAAATAATAATTTCTTGCATATAGTTTAAGACAACAGTTTCGTTTATGCACGAAAATCTCCATGGGCGGTACCATTTGGTTCAGATACATCCCTTAAGTCAGAATAAGGTACACTGCTCACCCTAGACACTGCTCTTTCGCATGTTAAAATGTGCAGATGGTTGACGTCATATGTCCCCCGCTCTCAATTTCAATATTGTAGTAAGCTTGTGATTGGCCGGCTGTCTTGCTAAAAGTACCCTGATCGGCTGGCGAGAATATTATGGTGGCGGAGGGGTGGGTGTAGACAGACACCTGTGTGGAGCCCAGCTAACGCGAGCATTTGACCCAATGCTGTTTCAATATTGGCCCACCGCCAACGGCGCTGGACCAACATTGAAACAACATTGGGTCGAGTCTTCGTGTTTGCTGGGAGAGCTGTCCGCATTTTGATACACGCGTGCCGTCTGTGTCTGGTCGGAGCAGGCAGCACAGTGCTCTGTGTAGAATTAGGTTACCAATGCTTGATTTTTCGAGAAATTGATCATTATGATCAATTTCTAAATGGCCGCCGTAAAATCCACGATTCCTCCTGAAATGTATTATCAAACATTAATTTCTTAAATTTCCCACCACAATCACAGTTTTGGTATCTAATCTTACATTTTAATGCTCGCTTAAATATTTACAAATGCTGTAATGTGATATTCACCACCGAATCCAAGACGGCCGCTAGAAAATAGTGAAGAAAATGCTCAAAATTTCAATAGTTTATGAGCACAGGCTCTAATGGTGTACAATAACCTGCATGAGCGGTATCATTTCATTGAGAGACCCGTACCCAGGTACAAAAATCAGGGGATTAATGCTTGATGTGTTGAATAATTAATAATTATGGCCTATTTCAAAATAGTCGCTGTGAAATCAATTACCGGTAATTCTCGTAAAATGCATTATTGAACATGTTTGCAACACGGTTATCTCACAAACACGATTTAAGTGTCTAATCTTACTTTTTAATCCTCACCATGTCCAATAAAAGTATAATAACATGGGAAACAAGTAGAAATTTACTAAGTAATTCAAGATGGCCGCCGCAACATTGTCAAAATGTCGCACAATTTTACAAATAATTTATGAGCACACGCTCTATTCTATATCTGTATGAAAACCTCCATGAGCGGTATTATTTATTTCCGAGACGTCCATATAGGTTATTAATGCTTGATTTGTTAAGTAAATAATAATTATGGCCGATTGCAAAATGGCCGCCTTAAAATCAATGAATACTCTTAAAAAGCTTTATTGAATATGTTGTGCAAGATATAGTAGTCATCTCACAAACACGGTCTTGGTATCTAATTTTGCATTTTAATTTTCAGTAAATCCACTAAAAGTAATGTTAAGTGCTTTAAGATCACACCCACTTTGAAAAATATCTGAACCACTACAAAGGTAATCTTGACCACCGTAAGATTACCTTTTTAATCTTTAAAAGTTATCTCAGCCACTATAACATTTATCTCGGACACTGCAGAAGTAATCACATCAACTTTAAAAGTTGTCTCAGCCACTACAAAAATGATCTTGGCCACTAAATAAGCGATCACACACACTTTGAAAATGATCTAAGCCACTACAAAAGTGATCTTGACGACTAAATAAGTGATCACACCCCCTTAAAAGTTATCTCAGTCACTACACACGTTTTCATTGTCCACTGAAAAAGTGATCATAGCTACTTTAAAAGTTATGTCAGCCACTACAAAGGGGATTTTGGTCACTAAAAAACTGGTCTCAGCCACTAAAAAATATATCTAAGCCATTACAGAGTGATCTTGGCCACTGAAGAAGTGATCACAGCCACTTTAAAAATTATCTAAACTGCTACAAAAGTGTTCTTGACTACTGAAGAAGTGATAACAACCATTTTGAAAGTTATCTCAGCCACTACAAAAGTGATCTTGGTCATTGAACAAGTGATAACAGCCACTTTAAAAATTATGTCAGCCACTACAAAGTGATCTTGACCACTGAATAAGTGATCACAGCCACTTTTAAAATTATCTAAACCACTACAAAAGTGATCTTGACCACTGATGAAGTGAATACAAAAATTCTAAAAGTTATCTCATCCACTGCAAAAGTGATCTTTGCCACCGAAGAAGTGATTAGAACCACTTTAAAAGTTATATCAGCCACTACAAAAGTGATCTTGACCACTGAAGAAGTGATCTCAGCCACTTTAAAAGTTATCTCGACAACTGCAAAAGTGATCTTGGCCAGTGAAGAAGTGATAACAGCCACTTTAAAAGTTATCTCAGCAACTGCAAAAGTGATCTTGGCCAGTGAAAATTAGCCACCTTGAAAATTATGTAAGCCACTACAAAAGTAATCTTTGTTACTGTAGTATATTTTTAGCACCAGATCAAAATTCCCGATTTCTTATCTTAAATAAGTAATACGGGAATTACGTCCCTATATCTCGCTTAGCTGGTAAATGCGCAGCACAGAACATACTTAAAAAAAATTGCAGTTCTAGTCTATAGACATGTTTACATCATATGGTTATAATAAGAAGCCAAAATAATAATATTTGCAAGAAAATGTGAAATTTTGAACATTTTTCTGATTATTTCTGGCAGCCATCTTGGATTGAATCTCAAATATCACATTCCAGCTTTTATGAATACTTGAAAGAACAATAAAATGTAAGATTAGACACTCAAACCGTGCTTGTGTTGCGAAATTTAAGAAAACTATGTTTAATATTACATTTCGGGAAAAAACATGGATTTTACGGCGGCTATTTTGAAATTGGCCATAATGGTCAATTACTCGAAAAATCAAGCATTGGTAACCTAATTCAGACTTAATTCATCTGAACCAAATGGTACCGCTCATGGAGATTTTCGTGCAGAAACGAATCTGTTGTCATGAACTATATGCAAAAAAAGGAAAAAATTGAAAAATCCGAAAAAATGCATTTGCGACATATTTACAATATCCAAAACAACTCTTAGAGGTAAGAGGCTAGTGCAAGTTATATTATTTGTTACAATATTATCTCCACAGATATATGACCTGATCAATAGAAAAACCTAAATCTCATATTTTAGCGAATCTTTTCTATAAAAATCGGGTAGGTGTAGAAAAGTTTCAAATTCTCAGCCCGCCCCCATATCCGGCAATGTCATCAACCAGATTCGGTATCTAGAGACCTCAGGGAACAATTCTAGACATGTGGATAAATGCTGTACCGCCGGTTTAGTAACTCCTTAAATATGGCTATTTTTTGGTGTCCGCTGCTTATGACATTTCTAAGAATAGTAAAAGGTGAGAACTATTTCATGAGATTGCTGATCATCATTCGCAGGCAGTCCAGTGATCAGACAGTCCGCGACCAATTTAAGTATCGCTTAATTTTCACCCACTTGAATTTGTGTCTCGCTGACGCGATCCACAACTTCAAGTGAGTAGAATATATAACCATGCCTTAATTTTTTTCAGCGTATGTAGCATGGCTCCTATGTCGGGAAATCACAGGCGATCTCCGTGCGAAAAACGCCAATCAATTGGCGAAGTTTGTGAATTTTAGGCGACATGTAAATCGGCGAATTGTTGGCGACAAATGTGTCACGAACTGTTCCAGTATAGAAGAAAATTGGTGACTGCAAGATGCGAACTGTTGACGACTAATTAGTGACAATTGGTGAAAAAATGGCTAGAATAATTAGCGACATTCTGAGATAATTCGGCGATGAAAAAGTCATTGCTTTGAAATCGGTGAATTGCAGATTGTTTGGCAACTGTTTGGTGAATAAATTGCGAAGGTGGCGATTATTACCATTTACAAATTACGTGCATTTTTGGCGAAGATGTTGCCAATCGTTCACCAAATATTTGCCAAATCTTCGCCAAACTGTCACCAAACGTTCACAAAACGTTTGACTGTTTTTCCCAAATATTCCCCAGCAATTTTCAGTTTTGGGCGACCAATTGGTGAACAGTGGCGAACAGTTGACGTACATTTGGCGAGCACGGCGTATAGCTTGCCACAACTTCATGAATATTTGGGGGAAACAGCGACTGTTTGGGGATTTGGGGCCAAATATCGCCGAATAGTCGCGTAAATTTTGAACATTCCCAAAACTTCAGGAGACCGTATGGCGAATATGGTTAACATTCGACAAAGTATGAGAACGGCTGGGGAATTTAGGGAGCGCGTGGAGAAGATTTGTAGAATATTTGTAGAATTTGAGTTCGCCAATGTCGCCAAATAGTCGCCAGCCCTGTGAGATCCCACCGATTATCGGACAGTGGTCTTTTAGTATATGTGACCCGATCTGGCAAAATAAGTCGAAAGTCACATTTTGGCAAACGATGCTAGGGCCCTTAAAAGCTCAAACATTTATGCAAAGGCACGAACTTTTCGATTTAGAATTGATCCCGAAAATCGCTCGAAAATCTCTCAACAACAAGGGGTCAGCAAGGTATGAGCCAGAACAAGGCCCATGTAGCCTATGACTGCTTCATATGTGACCCACGGTATGAGGCGTGCCAAAATTAATTTTTCAATGTTTTTAACTATTTTCGAGTGTACTGAATCTAATGCCGTGTGGTGCTAAGTTCAACTTTTTATTCAAAGGTTCGAATTTTACGATTTAAAATTGGCCGCAAAAATTACTCAAGGTGTCAGAGCCAATGTACGGTCCATATAATTTCTCGCTCATGTATTTTGTGCGTGCTGATACAGGCGGTAAGCTATCTTGATCACCTTATTTTGTACTAGTTGCATCTTTTCTAGTGTTCTTTTATGTGCCGATAGGAGAGGTATCGCTCCATATTCTGGACTGACCAGTTGCTTGTTTAATTGCATGATTACATCTCATGCAGTTAGTAGCCTACTGCTTAGAAGTAGTAGTAAGTTTAATCGTCTATTTGATTTGGATATTGCCATTTTTATAATATGTGATCTAAAGTTGAATGTTTTTGTGATAGTCACTCCCAGCAGTGTTGCCTCTTCCACATGATCTATTTCTTCTCCGAATAATTGAAGCTAACTTTTTCATGTTGTCTCCCGTTCTTTTTAAGTACAATTAGCTGCGTCTTTTTAGCATTTAATGCAATTCTCCATTTGGATGGCATCATGCACAAGTAGGCTAACCCACATTTTAACGATTTTGAGATTTTGGATGTTTTTGAAAGCTCTCATCACAAGCTTTATCTGCCAAAAGAGCTAAATGCCTAGACCAAGCAGATTCTGTGGTACAAGTCAATTTTGTTTGTGCATGCTACTTTTTTGGCAATTTTTATAGAGCACAAATGGTCTAGCCCCCACTTCTGATCATGTCGAAAAGAGTAAAATGGAGTGTCCAAGAGTTTAAGGAGAAAAAACGGGTCACTGCTGAAGAAGCAAGGCGAATTTGACTCGATATCAGCGACAGTGCATCATCGGGTGATTATACATGTACAATAATGAAAAAATCGCACAGCAACTTGTAGTGCATGATAAAACAAATTAATACAAATTAAAGGGACACCGTTCGATGAGACATTTTAAATTTTGTCAATTTTGAAAATTTAATTTATATGAAATACAAAAAAGGCAAAAAAAATTTTTTAAGCACCGTAAAAGAGTGAAATAGGTATATTTCCAGGTTGTATATTGCTATATAAACAAAACAAGTCAGCAATATACAGCACTTTACACCACATATTTCAACGTCTTAGACGATGAAATCAAAGCAATCGCCGCTAAATGGTGTCTTATAGTCAGGACATGGGGGGACACCTGCAACCTCCCCAACGCCGGGCCGACGGCTTCAATATATAAACATATTTATTTTCAGCGCATTAAGCACTAGACGAGGGGTTCTCCACATATACATAACATTTATGTACAATACGAACATTACAATACAATACGAACAATACAATACAATGCTATACAGTACAATACAATACAATACAATACCTTCAAATACAATGCAATACAAAACCATTAATTTAATATTCAGCAAAATGTTACGTAAATTTTGTTTCATTTAAAGCAGCAAACACAGATCGAAAAAACATCGTAGCTCCGCGTTATATCACCAATTTTACTCGGTTATGGATAAGGTAAATTATAATATATTATTATGTTGACTAAATCTATCAGAGTTTAAAATGAAATTTTGTGTGGCTCTGAAAAAAAGAATATTTTCTTCCGAAGATAAATCTTTGGATCCAAAAAGTAAAATTTTAATATATGCATCTTTGTCTAAAATTGGTAATGTAGCCGGATGTAGAGTAAGAGCGATGATATTTCTAATTGCAGCCAGTAGTCTCTCTCGTTGAGCAGCATAGGGGGCAGTCCAGGAGATAATGAGAAACAGTCTCATGTGTTACGCCACAAGAGCATCTAGGAGACTCATCAAAGCCGAAGGGAAAGAGATGAGCAGATAACTGTGACATTCCGAGACGCAGACGAGTGTGCCAGATGGAAGCTGCTCGTAAACCTGAATAAAAATGAGGTGGTGGGCGTTTATAACCATATTTGTCTTGTATGCGTCGCTTAAAGAGAGATAACGAGTATAAGTTTCGAATACTGTAATCCAAACTGTTCCAGTACCTAATAGATGAAGGAAAGAAATAATTTTTAAAATAGGAAGTTCTACAACGTGGCACCCTGATGTTATTAGCGCTTCGTGTAGCATATCTAGTTGAGCTAGCTGTTGGTTGACAAATTTCGGTCAAATACAATGGTGATAGCCCATGAACGATCTTAAACATATAAATTAGTTTATGCCACTTCCTTCTTTTAAAAAGGGGTTCCCAGCCAAGTTCTAATAAGAGTTTTTCGAAGCTAGTTTGCCTCATCCCACCTGTACATATCCGAGCAACCTTCATCTGCAGACCCTCGAGTCTGTCTGCTAAATATTTAGGACAGTTGTCATATATTACGTCTGCATATTCTGTTATGGGTCTAATACGGTTAATAAATAGTCGTTCAAGTGCTTTCCGGGGTAGAGTATATTTCAGGCATCTCATTATGTTTACAATTTTCCCTTCCTTACTAAGTATGTAATTTAAGTGGTTTTCCCATGTTAAAGATTTATTTATTACTAATCCGAGATGACAGTGCTGGTTTACTTCTTCGAGTATAACTCCATTAATAGTTAGATGTGGATTATGTAATAGTTTACGCTTTCTAGTCAGTGTCAATGCTAAGCTTTTTAAAGCATTGAATATCATAAGCCATTAGATAGACCAGTTAAGTAAGGATTGGAGATCAGAATTTATCTTAGTCGCTGACACATGCTAAGTTTATAACAATGTCGTCCAAGTGTCTCCGAATGGTGACCATCAAGCACAACGCATTGTACTCGCTGATGAAGATATGATAAAATCCACTTAAGTAAATTTCCAGAAATTCCTTTCCGCTTTAGTTTAAATAGAACACTTTTATGCCATACCTTATCAAATGCCTTTGATACATCTAGGAAAACAATTCTCACATCTTTACCATCATCTAAGGTCTCGGCTAACTTATGCGTAGTGGATAATAGTTGAGAAACAGTACCGTCACCACAGTGGAAACCAGAATTGTGTGGGTTTAATAACTTATTTTCCATCAGGAAAAAAAGTTTACATTTTATTGTAAACAAGCCTTTTGAAAATTTTAGAAACATTACAAAGAAGGTATACCGGTCTATAATTACATTTATTTTGGGCATCATTTTTCTTGTGCACAGGGACGACATTGCTAGTTTTCCAATCGCTGAGAAACACGCCAGCTTCTAAAGAATAATTAAAAAGTTTACAAAGTGGCTTAGCCAAAACATCTGCGGTATTTTTTAACAAACAATTACTAATGCCATCAGGACCAGTTGCCTTATTTACATTAAGTGATTTTAAAATCTTCTTAACTTCTGGTATTGAAAAGGACATATTCCAAGGGTGGTAAAGGGTGGTTTTCTGCTCCGGCTGGTTGTGTACACTGACTGGTAAAGTATTGGTTAAAAATGGCAGCTTTCACACATGGATCAGTAAGAGAGACGCCGTTTTCAATCAATGGTGGTATAGAGGTGCACACTTTGTCACCAGTTACCTGACGGACGATTAGGCATGTCAGAGCTGCTCAACTCCTCCCACAGGCTTGTATAGTAGTTGAGACGCAGTGTTCTGTTGAGCCCAACATGTGGCCCAATGCTGTAGGAACGTTGAACCGACTTTTAGCAAGTGTTTACGTATACAAAAAGTTTATTTGGGTTTTAAGTGGATTCATAGAAATGTTGATAAAAAATATTTTTTTAAATCTAAAAACTCTGAAAAAATCCTGATCTGGGGGATACACTACTTCATTACAAATCTAAAAAAAGAAAATTGATGTCATCCCAAGGAGCTGATTTAAGTAAATACAATTAATGCCCAAATGGTCTAACCCTCAATATGAAACCCGTAAATTTATGAAGTTTTTTTTATCAGTGACATATATTTTCATTTTTTCAATTATATTCCCGTAATATTTGAAATGCATGGACGGAATTTTTCCAATTTATCATGGATTAAAGGCAGCATAATTCTTTAAAAAACAGTGATTTGTTAAACAATAATATGGGTTCGACCAAACGAAAAAACAACATGCACAAATGGTCTCACCATCATGTAACTAACTTTAAAATGCTTTAATTTCACATAACCCATATTTTAGAAAAAATATTTTATATAATTTTAATGTATAGTGATGTACATCTAATGTATACTCCATGCTAGGCTTTTAAAGGTTTTATCTCAGCTGCCTGATTCACCAGAAAGGTCAAAACCTTTAATGCTTGATTACTCAAAACACTAAAACATGGATCAGACCAGCTGTGCATGATACCATCCATATGGAGCACCACTTTTCTAGAGCTGATAATATTTCAGGGATCCGATATTGAATATACGGCTGAAGGCAAAAGGGAATTGAAAAATCGTCAATAAAATATATTTTCATATAAAAAACAGCAAAACGAAATGCATGCTGAAATATGTTAAGAAGCGACAAAAACCGAAGTAATTAAACGTATTAGACGGAGCGAGTGAGATATAAACGGCTGAATGGATAATTAGCTAACTACATGAGACATAATAATATTCTACTTAAAAAACAAATTGGCTGTCTGATTGCAGAAGAAAATACGGCTGAAGGGGTAAGGGAATTACATATCTTTAACGAAAAAGCTATAACATTTATATAAAAATGCAATTATGCAATGTCTTCGCATAGTATTTTTAGTTAATGTTCTATTACATTCTGTTGACCCGACGTTTAAATATTAAAACAAAGATATCTCTCGCGTGATACTTTACAGTCATATCTTACACTTCCTGGTGGTGGGTAGTATCAGAGGGAGTGTCAGGCTGTGATTTTAATGAGTTTTATTGATAAGGGAGCATGCTTGAGACGTGTTTGAAGATGTAATTTAATTATTTCACACGTTATGATCTACAGTCATATTTTACACTTCTTGGTGGTAATGCAAACGTTGATGAAAACTTCTTTTCTTTCACGCGTTTGATATGTATACATGAATTGATGCAGATTATAATTTAAAGGGACTGGCCCAGGCTAAAATCATCAAAAAATAGGTGATTTTATTTTGACTTCTTAATATGACCATATGATGTAAACATGTCCATAGACTAGAACAGCAAAAATTTTAAAATTTTTCGGCTGCAGCTGTACATTAACCAGTTAGGCTAGATATAGATACGAAATTCCCGTATTTCTTACTTTTGACATGGTTGTCCAAAAATAGAGATCAGGAATTTCGTCCCTATATCTAGCCTAGCTGATGCGCAGCACAAAAATTGGACATGTTTACATCATATGGTCATATTAAAGCAGCCCCTTGGGATGACATCAATTTTCGTTTTTAGTTTTGTAATGAAGTAGTGTATCCCCCAGATCATGATTTTATTTTTTTCAGAGTTTTTAGATTTTTATAAATATTTCTTATTAACATTTCCATGAAACCGCTTAAAACCCAAACAAACTTTTTGTATACCTAAACACATGCTGAAGGACGATTGAATGTTCCTACAGCACTGGGCCACATGTTGATGCCGTCGGCCCAGCGTTGGGCAGACAATAAGTGTTGCAGGTGTATCACCTCATGTCCTGACTATAAGACACCAATCAGACACCAATTAGCGGCGATTGCTTTGATCTCCTCTGCCAAGACGTGGGAATATGTGGTATGAAGTGCTGCATATTGCTGACTTGTTTAGTTTACATGGCAATATACGACCTGGGAATATAACTATTTCACTCTTTTTCGGTGCTTTAAAATTGTTTTTTTGACTTTTTTGTATTTTTAGTTAAGATCAGTAGGCTATATGGCTTCATATAAGTTGAATTTTCAAAATTGAAAATGTCTCATCCCAAGGGGTCCCTTTAAGAAACCAAAATAAAATCACCGATTTTTTTATGATTTTAACCTGGGCCAGTCCCTTTAAATTTAATTCTTATAATTATATATACATGTATTTAAGTAACCGTTATACTATGTATAGTGCTCTTGGAATTTGTATTGACATATGCTCTACTACACTGCCATGCAAAGCCAAAAGGCAGTATCTACTTACTTTACATTGAAGCAGATACTATATTTTGGCTTTGCAGAGCAGTAGGCCTACATGAGAGACATTTAAAATTGCATCATCCATTGGCAAGGACACATTTTCTGCATTTTCTGTTTCATCTAGCCAAATGCTAGCTGCACTTACACATGGCATTTCCATAGCTGGGCGGGGGCCCTAGGGTAGTGGTTAGCACCGCTGCCTTTCACGCCAGAGTCCGGGGTTCGGTTCCCGGTCTCGGCGGTTTGAAAGAAACAAAAAAATTGTTTCTTCCCCATCCACGTGTGAAAGTTAGTATTGTGGGGAGCCTCCGTGACCGAGAGGTAGCGTGCTCGGCCTCAGACCGCCAGGGCTCGAATTTCGAATCCTGTGTCTGGAGGACAGTGTCATCTCAATCATCTCACCATCCTCAGGAGGTTCTCCTGGCCCAGTTCAGCCTATATGTGCACAAAGGTGGCCTAAAGCCCGATTCATTTCATTTCATTTCCATAGCTGAAATTTATAATTAAATAGACTTCGTTACATTTGGATCAAGGCTCTTTTACATTATCACAAAGACTTCGTGACATTACAATTTGACAATACTTAGTTACACTATCGTGAAGACTTTGTTACTCAACACTCAAATCCACCTCTAATGCACCTTAGGCAAAAAAACTTGAGGGACCATATTTGGCGGACATCCCGTCTCCCTATTAGCCTACAGTATGGCCCCTTGTCTCGCAAACATTTGAGCCTTTGCATAAATAATTGAACTTAGAACCGCTCGGCATTAGATTCAGCTTGTACGAAAATGGTTAAAAACACTGAAAAGTCACTTTCGGCCCGCTTCGGAGCGTGGGTCACTTTTAAAGCACAATGTCTGAGATCAAAAACAGTTTAAAATTTCACACTTCATATTTCTGTAAGATTTGTGGCACGATTAGTACCGTGGGTCACATATGAAACAGGCATATATGGCCTTTATACTGCCCCAGACACGCTACTAGCCCAACGTTGTTGAGTGATTTTCGAGACCAATTTGCAATCGTAAAATTCGAGCTTCTGCATAAATAATTGAGCTTTTCACCACTTGGCATCATCAATTTCGGCACGCTTCGGACAATGGGTCACTTTTAAAGAACAATGTCTGAGATCATAAACAGTCTACAATTTGACACTTCATATTTTTTGTGAGTCATATTTTTAGAGCAAACCATGCTAGAGAGTTGTTTGATATACCATTTTAAAGGTAATTGCTTGTAGATTCCGATATTTCAATATGCGACTTCCTCCGACCCATTTTGCCAGATCGGGTCACATATAATACCTCGGTCAAAAATCCATTCCGGCTGCCGGACACATAACAGGCATCTCACTAAATCTCACTTCAAGTTTAATCCGACGACGGGCAAAGAAAGGAATCGAGTTGAGATTTAACTAAGATCGAACGATCCTTTCACGGTAATCATTGTGCATGCGCTGCAAAACATCAAGCTGCTGCTGATACCCAATGAGAACAAATATTTGTGTTGCTCATAATATGCTGACCTGCTGCTGATCAGGCAAACACATTTGAAGTTTAGGTCAGTTGATGATGAGCACATGACGTCTGCGGCCTACCCGCATACCGTATCCCCGCGCATAAACGTGAACGCACTTATATTTGAAGATGCACATAGTTTTAGAAAACTAGTGCCATGTACTTATATTCGAACACAAAAAAATATTCCAAGAGAAACGATATGCACTTATTATGGAATATGAAATGATCTTGACGAAACAAAAAAAAGTTACTTATTTTGCACCACTAATGGTATAGCTTAATATTAATACATTGCTATATTATTATTATTATTATTTAACACGGCATAACTTTATGCCTTACATAAGAAGCAACCTAAATTATTTTCAAATAGGCCTATTATTTGATCGTAAATCACTCACGGATAAATAGCAGTTCAACCTTACAATATTATCAACACTACCGTCTCAGCTGTCGTCACTATTTTGTTGATAGCTATTAGTAGATAAGCTAAGAGCTCTAAAATGACCAACTACTGCACTTTTTAGAGCAAGCATGCAATTTGGAATTGATGATCCTTGGGTCCAACCAAAACTTTTTATCCAAAGAGACAAGTTGTATTCATATCTAATTAGCCTTAATTAGCATAATTATGTGAATTACTGAAAAATTGAGATATCATACTTTTTTACCATTTGTCCGAAAAACATTATTGAAGTATGGATTTAGGATAATTTGACTCTGGGGGAATCCATTTATGGTAAACATTCAGTCACCACCTTGACCTTCAAAATGAGTGGAATTATCATAAATTTTGATAATTTACAACAAAATTTGGATAACTTAAAACTTAGGTATCAGTTCACAAGGAAACACAGCTAACACTGTCATTTTAACTAATTTGAAGACAGTAGATTCATTTCTGATGTTATTTCGTGAATTAGTGATCATTTCAACCTAAAAATCCAAGATGGCGGCTTAATTGCCAACATCTTCAATGTCCTAACCGATTGTACATTTAGAAACGATTGAGCTACACACATGTGTCTCAAATTAATTTTTGAATAGTTTAAGTGTGAAATATACTTTAAAGACTAGGAGGGTCATTCAAGGTTGTTACTGCTATATCAATTATATAAACAAGAAATAGTATAATATCGGAAAATACATTTCGGACTAGACAAATGGAAAGAAAGAAACAAACAGTCATAACACAAAAATATGTTCATCCGCTCTGGATATGTAAACATTTCCCGTTGCAATCACACGTAGAAATTCAAGCTTGTCCTCCAGTAATGCATTTGTATGTTGACTTTTGTGCAGCCACATTGAGAATATCCAGGCAGTTGGTCCGATATGGGAGGGCTGGTGATGTAGACAAGACTTGGAGGTGCACCTGGTTTTTCCTGCCACCATCCCCATGCAGTGAGTGAAGAGATACCTGAATTCGTCACAAGGGCGTTGCCCCAAACATGAGCACTCTGAAAAAAAACAAAATAATAATTATTCCTACATATTGGCATAATTTGTTGAGGTATTAGAACATAGGAAGTATCAAATGTCCTACTTGATAAGCAAGCCTGAGTATATGTTGGTGCCGGACATCAGAAGTAGATGACATATGCTCAAAACCTCTTCCTTTATATAGGAACTAATAGAGCCTCGCTGAAACTACTAAGGTGTTCTCGTGTGTTTGCATGTTTGGGGATATATTTGTCCTCAACGCCATAAGGCTTGAGAACAAACTCTTTGAGTATTGCAGTATATCTCTCAATCTTTTCTGAACGTCGGGTTAGCACACGATAGCAGCTGCAGTGGCAGAGTTAAATCAGTCAATGACCGCTACACACCCAGGCTGTCTTCTTCCCCTTGCCACAGAAGGCACTCACTGTATCGCAGCCTGTCAGTGAATGAAAGGATGGTAAAGCCATTGATTGCGATGGGCCCAAGTTATATACAATCTCATGGGCAGGAGTATATCTGAAAACAAAAACAATTTTAATTTTAGAAAAGAAATTCAAAGCATAAAACATAAACTCAAAATAAACACATGTATTTCCTGTTTTCACTACAATGCCTTACTTGAAGTGCTTAGCTGTTCCGAGAGCCACCCATAGTTCATCAATTCTACGTCCCAATTTAGCGACAGTCCATAGTACTCCAACATCACTGTCACTAGTGCGGACAAGTACTTGACGATGTCCCTCATACACAGCCGTATTATGCAGCATCGTCCTGCTGTATGCTTCCTCATGGGTACAGGGTGCAAGTGAACCCAAATCTGCACCAGTCGGATTATAGTCCAGTCAACGAATGGCCAAGGTTCAACAAAATTGCTTTATTTAGTTTTTTAGTGAATTTGACCTGGAAACTAGGTCTATTAATCAGGGGTAAAAGTTTACCAGCTTCTAAACATGGAAAATTACCTAATTCCGACTAAATCCAAGATGGCTGCCAAATTTTACATAAAAAACCAATTATACTGCACTACTATGTCATTTTCGAAATATATTTTTATGATTTTGTACCCGAACAGATGTACTAGCAGATAAGAAACTTTGTGGGTTTTAAATTTTAAAAATCTCTCCAGCGAGAAAATAGTTATGGCAAAATTAGTGTTTAATATATGAGGTTTTTACTATGATCCGGTTCTCAGGGCGGTAGTCTTACTAAATGTGACCTCAAAGGGACCCCTTGGGATGAGACATTTTCAATGTTGTCAATTTTGAAAATTTAACTTATATGAAGCTATATAGCCTACTAATCTGAACTAAAAATACAAAAAAGTGAAAAAAACAATTTTAAAGCACCGAAAAAGAGTGAAATAGTTATATTTCCAGGTCGTATATTGACATGTAAACAAAACAAGTCAGCAATATACAGCACTTCACACCACATATTCCTACGTCTTGGCCGAGGAGATCAAAGAAATCGCCGCTAATTGGTGTCTGATTGGTGTCTTATAGTCAGGACATGAGGTGATACACCTGCAACACTGATTGTCTGCCCAACGCTGGGCCTGCGGCATCAACATATGGCCCAGTGCTGTAGGAACTCAATCGTCCTTCAGCATGTGTTTAGGTATACAAAAAGTTTGTTTGGGTTTTAAGCGGTTTCATAGCAATATTAATAAGAAATATTTTTAAAAATCTAAAAACTCTGAAAAAAAATAAAATCATGATCAGGGGGATACACTACTTCACTACAAAACTAAAAACGAAAATTGATGTCATCCCAAGGGGCTGCTTTAACCATGTACAATGGAGAAAAAAATGAAGAAATAATACATTTACTATGTTATAATACACTGCATTCTTCTTAAGAGATTAATAATACAGGTGGATTTATTGTCGCATGTCGACACTATAGTAGCGCCATAAATTATCATATATTCACCTACCATCCAGAGTAAGATCAAGGTCATAGTGTCAAGGTCACATAGGCCAAATTTAAGTAGTTGAGATACTAAATTAGTGAATTATGACTTTTTATTTCTAACTGACAATTGCGCTACTTTTTCTCGCTTTGATGTTGAAATATTGTAAGAGTGACCTTCATTTTGCGGCCATTTTGAAATAAAATTAGCAACAACTTATTTCAAGGTCAAAGGTCAATTTCAAGGTCAAATATGTTTCTTTAGAAATGAAGCTAGAAACAAGTGTAATACCTCTTTTTTTGTGTAATTTGCATTGGACAATCCATTTCTGATATAAATTTAATGATTAAATTTTATCTTCAAGGTCAAAAGGTCAATTTCAAGGTAATTTTTTTCAAAATATAATTTAGGAAAATAGCAAAAGTATGAATTTTGAAAATACAGGTAGGAATCACTATGATATCTCGACTTTATGTGAAATCCATTTCTGGTAGTAGTTCCATCATTCAATTCCTTTAAGGTTTAAATGTAAGTTTGAATGTCTCATTTCCAAAATAATTTCCACAAAGAAAAACAGAAACAAATGTAATACATATCTTAGATGTTTTTTTCCACTGCATTTCTTGTAGTAGGCTATATTGGTGGTTCAATGTACTACAGCGTGCGTGGTCATAAGGTAAAAAAAGTATTTTATTTGTGCCTGACCAAAACGTCAATTCCAAGGGCAAAATTTCCCAAGAACATGATGTTGAATAAAAATTACAAAACGTAATACCTGAATACAGTAAATTTGTTATTACATTATTTACATGACATGATAAAAATCATGTATTTACACGATAAAAATGAAGACATATTAAATTTAACATTGAATTGTTGCATATTACACTCTTGGTCATATTGATATTTTCAGGCAATCACAAACAACCTCCCTATTTGTATGCAATTTGACGTTTATTGTCTGTGCGTATTGACGCATATCTAAATTACCAACTGAACAATATGCTTACACAAGCGGTCTAATTTACATGCACAACACTGATGATGATTGGCAGATGAACACATGACTGTGTTATGGTAGTCACAGTCAGGGGGGATTATTTCATCATGCATGCGTCCTGGTGTCACTAAGGGACATTTTCGAAATACCATGTACCGTGATAATTAAGGCACTTCCTCTACCGAATATCAGGCATCAGAGCAAAACAAGCCAGCCTCCAGTAGCAGAGATGCACGATGTAGACACATCCACACGATTGTTTCTCGCAGTACAGACGACAGAAGTTGCTGTTGAAAAGACCAGCCAAGAAGCCTCTTTTATCTGATCGAGCTAAACAGAATCACAAAGAATGGGCTCAACGGCATCTACATTTAGGGGCACATCCACTGGAGGCTTATATACTGTCACTGGAAACATATCCTAATCTTTGATGAGTTCAGAAGGGCAGGGCTCGTCAAAAGTCAGGTCAGAGGTTCCAGAGTGACTGCATGTATGCTCGCGACTGTGAACCACGTCAATGCCGACTCCTAGTGGCGAATTCGGCTGGTGGGAAACACCCGATACTAAATAGACATAACTGACATTTTTGTTGTTTTTACACTACCAGAAAATATTAAATAACAGGCTACTGTTTTCTGACCTACCATTACATTTTTCTCATGCCCATACAAATTCTTAGTTGATTGCATACAACGGTCAAATAAGATAAAAAGTGCATTAAAATTGTGAAATATAGTTACTTTCCTCGTTTGAGATCAAAAATGTTCCAATATTCAACTAACTAACAATATGATCAAGAGTGCATAATGTACTTTGACTGACCATTTCGGTTGCTATGTTGAAAAGATACAGATTGGTAAAAAAAATTTATTCGTGACCAAAACATAAATCCAAGGTCAAATTTCCCAAAAAAACATTTGGAATAAACATATAAAAAAAACTAGCATAATACCGCATTGATACAATTTTATTGGTAGTTGGTCTATAGGCCCCTACTATTTTTGTTATTTTGAGATTATTATTATAATAATAATAATATTATTATTATTATTATTATTATTATTATTATTATTATTATTATTATTATTATTATTATTATTATTATTATTATTATTATTATTATTATTATTATTATTATTATTATTATTATTATTATTATTATTATTATTATTATTATTATTATTATTATTATTATTATTATTATTATTATTATTATTATTATTATTATTATTATTATTATTATTATTATTATTATTATTATTATTATTATTATTATTATTATTATTATTATTATTATTATTATTATTATTATTTTTATTTTTATTATTATTGTTATTATTATTGTTATTATTATTATTATTATTATTATTATTATTATTATTATTATTATTATTATTATTATTATTATTATTATTATTATTATTATTATTATTATTATTATTATTATTATTATTATTATTATTATTATTATTATTATTATTATTATTATTATTATTATTATTATTATTATTATTATTATTATTATTATTATTATTATTATTATTATTATTATTATTATTATTATTATTATTATTATTATTATTATTATTATTATTATTATTATTATTATTATTATTATTATTATTATTATTATTATTATTATTATTATTATTATTATTATTATTATTATTATTATTATTATTATTATTATTATTATTATTATTATTATTATTATTATTATCATTATTATTATTATAAATTATTATTTGTAAAATAGTCACACAATTAATTTTTTATCAAAAGTACACATATTTTATTGTTTGGTTTTTTCACGTTTTTGACATACCATAGGCCATGATGTTCCGCTTCGACCATTGTGCAAACCAAATTGACCTTTTATATTAAAAAGCCAAAAATCTATGCAATATTGGCTACTCAAACTACTTAGGAGCATTTTAAATCTTCTTGGTTGATAGTCAAAAAAAAAGCTAAGTGTACATGTGGGGACAGGCCACACCAACAAAGTAGTTTGAAAATGTAGGTCTTCATGTCGCGGTCAGTGTAGTATGAATGAATTACAGAATGAACTAGAGGTGATTTGTGACTTTTCAAGTAACAATAATGTTTGAACTAAGTTTTATGATTTTTTTGGTGGCCATTTTGCATTTTTTTTGTTATTTTTACTATGACAGATTGATTGGAATTTTGATTATGTTTTTTTGAATTGGAATTTTAGACTTCTGGATTCTCATTTCGTTGTTGGTAGAATGCTGCATCACTGTCTGCGATGCTGGACAAACATTAAAATAACATTGTTGTCGACGTTATGTGTTTGATGGAATTACAACTGTCAGCTCAATGTTAAAATGTAGCATTTGAAAGGCTTTACTATCCATATCAAAGACCTCATGTTGGTTCAAGGCCGGGCTACTGTCTGAGACGCTGGCCCCGCATTGGATATATGTATTTCAATTATTGAATGTAGAGGGTACTCAAAGGATGCAAGTCGGAGGTGTCGCCTCTGACATCATGATTCCATTCAGGTGTTGGCTTGTTGATATCTAGCCAACTCGATAGCAGCTCTTGGGGAGTTTAACTTCCATCTTGACATACTATCAGCATCATCCATTCAATTCTCTGATATTCTTGACTTTTTGGTCTCAAACATCTGGTAAATTTTCCAACAAATATCAATGATCACTGGTTAGATAT